>JANHMN010000001.1:167820147-167861216 GCA_030674055.1 Rhabdomys pumilio
AATGAAACATCTTTAAATACCATATTCTGTAGATGGGCTTCAAAAATCTCAGAGATCTACAAAATATTGTTTTTAAAGATATTTTATTATGTCTGAATTGACAAACATAGTTTGTTTCTAGCTATTTACTATGTGTTCAATCTTGCAAATGCATTTTTGTAATAAACTAGACTAGTATCTGACATGGTCATAAGTTTGGTTGACTATTAACTTGCACTATTTAATTACCCTAAATAGTTTATAATGGCTGCTTTTAAAAGGATGCAGACTTAGTATTGCATTTTTAAGAATTGCCTAGGTACAATACCTCAAACAAGAGTTGAATACAGACACACACACACACACACACACACACACACACACACACACACTGCATCAATATACAAAGATCTATACCAAGGTAAGATTTAATGATTTGTAGTTTAAAAATAGATTTAATAATCTACCCTTTTATCCCTACTATTTCTATATTATCCTTATATCCCCTCTTTTTCCTTTTCAACCATTCCCTCCCCCTATATAAGAAAGAAAGAAGGATAGAGGAAAGAGAATGATAAAAATCCCAGAGTCTAAGTTTTTATACTTTGTCTTCTCCCTGACCAATACCATTTAACAGCTTGTAACAAATACCTTTTTAATGACAATACCTCAAACAAGAGTTGAGTATACACACACACACATACACACACACACACACACACACACACACACACACACACACTCACACACCAAATCTTCCACCCACTTTTTCAGAATGGAGTGTCACGCTCTTAAAATTCCTGCTCATTTTGGGGTATAGTTTTCTTTTGGGTGCTCAAGAAAATTGGGAAAATGGTCAAGTCTTAAGAAAGCTAGCTGTAACGTTTGTTGTCCAGTTTCAATGTGCTGTGAAAATATAAGCTTAAATGAAGTCCCAATTGGAACAGTCATCAAGGCTGGACTGATTGGAGTGAGTAACTTTCTTTGAAGCTGTCCTGGATTCTGATAAAACAGCTATTAAGGTAGCCTGAGGTAGGATCAGAAAGGATGTTGGAATAAAAATGTGTCAATAGCTCAGCATCCTTTTCTGCATCATCTAGAATGAATCTTTGCCAGGGCTGCTTATCTGGTTGTTTTTTTCTCTGTGAACATAGAAACTTTTAGAAGTAATATACATTTCTGCAATAACATATGTGTGGAATGTGCAATGTGCACAAATCAGCTAAGGATGATTCTCTACTCTGAGCAGGTAAGTATAAAGTTAAGCCTTACTTTATATGTCAGTTCGAATTGTATAAACAAACAGTAATATAAATTTTATCTATGTCTATTGAAAGAATGGCATGATAAGTCCTGAGGATTCTATAGGCAGAAATTTATATGTGTATAGCTGAGGTCATGGCTGGAGACATTTTTCATGTCTTAGCAAGTCTCAAAGTTACCTGTTTTGTTGGTCATGATGATTTTTTTTCTTCCTGTCTGTAGCCAAGATCTTCAAGGGGGTCTTCAAAGGTGTTATCTGATTTTTGTCAGTTTGAAAGGAATCAAGAGCTCCCCTTTTCCTGTGGAAACATATACAAAGTCCTTCCCAATGTAATACATTTTGTTTCTCCCTTTGGAAGTTAAGACATCCTTAATATACCCAGGCTGATTAAGTTTAGCAGTTTTTTTTTTCCATGATTCATTGTCTCTCAGTACCTGTAGTTTTTTTTTTTTTAATTATTGGCATTTTAAAACTGTAAAGTTAATAAAGCATTATGCAATCTTTCTCTGAAGGTCTTTGTTGCCCATTTTTGTTTGTTAAGCATCTCCTTTAAAGTATGATTAGAACTTGTCTTGTAGGATTGTGACGTATATTTGTAATGTGTTTTATATTATAATATGTAAAAATAATATTTCATTTCAATAGAAACATATGCTGGAGCATTGTCAGTCTTAATTTGTGAAGGTATTCCCATAATTGCTGTAACTTCTAATAAAAGTGTACTATTACAGAATTAGCATTTTCAGAACTTAATGCAGTTGTCCATTGAAATCATGAATATGTGTCTTCATACTTCAATTTACTAAACTCTGCAAAATGAAAAACATTCATTTGCCAAGTTTCATTTCTTTGGGTACCTTTAGGGTTACGCCATTACTGTAGGTAGTGGATTTTGGCTATATAAAGAGCCAATAGGACATTGCCTCATAATTTACTTGGCTTGTTGCCAAGTGATAGGAAAAACCTTCTCATTTATATCTTTTGTATTGCCATGATGTTTATTATGGAACTCTAAAGCTTCTAACACATTTCCTATTAATATCTGATCAATTTCATCATGCTAGAGAGCCTATAGACCTGTATGAGATCTGATAATTGCTATATACAATTGATGATTTCTATTTCTGATCATTTGTTGTAGTTAAATCACTAATGACGTTAACTCAAAATCAACCTGAATAAATTTAGCAGTTGCTATATACAAAATAACTCTTTTCTTCATATTAAGAGTCAATTACTATATTAAGAGAGTCTGGAAAATCTAATAACACCATAAAATTGCATTCAATTTTGATTTTTAAAATTAATCATAAGGATTCTCAACTGTCTTAATTTTTAAAAAGGTTTATTTATTATCTATACAGTGTTCTGACTGCATGTATGCCTGCAGGCCAGAAGAGGGCACCAGATCTTATTATATAGATGGTTGTGAGCTACCATGTGGTTTTTGGGAATTGAACTCAGGAACTCTGGAAGAGTAGACTGTGCTCTTAACCTCTGAGCCATCTCTCCAGACTGCCCCCAGCCCCCATCCTACTTTTTTATTTATACCCTGCATTTCCTGATTTATTTGCATCAGTATAAAATATAGAGGCTCCAGAAATTGGAGTCCTGTATAGTGTATGAGGAAGAATACAATTGACTATTTTTAAAAATTGAAGTCATTTGCTTTTTGGATATTTGTTGTTAATTTTCTCCCAAAATATTGCTGCAAGCTCTTTGTCAGTCTTCATTTTCTGCCCATAATGAGGCAATCTCAGCAATAGTAAAAGGAACCACAATCTCTGCAACATCTATTTCTAATAATTGATCAAGTCTCATTTTTCCTTTCAGAATCAATACAGATACCATTTCTATATAGGTTTTTAATTTTTTTACTTTATGTGCTAAAAATATCCATTCTAAGACGCAATATTCCCTTTGCATAAAAATTCCTATGGGGGAATGAATAGAAATCAAGATAACAAAAATATAGGCCATCTTTGGATCAAGACAATCTATATGTGCATATTGCATTTTCTTTTTTTTCTCTTTCTTTCTTTCTTTCTTTCTTTCTTTCTTTCTTTCTTTCTTTCTGTATTTCTTTCTCTCTTTCCTTCTTATACCAGAGCCAGTTTCTTTTTCACCTCAGCTGATCATTTTCTTGGACTATTTAAGTCTTTATAACCTTGTAAGGTTTGAAATAAATTACTTAGCCTTTGAGTAGTCAATCCAATTGTATGCTGTAGTCAGTTAATTTGAAAATCATTAAGAGTTCTTAATTGGTCTCTCCTGATTTGTACTTTCTGTGGTTGAATCTTTTGTAGACCTACTTTATATCCTAGATAATTAACAGAATTTCCTTTTTGTATCTTTTCAGGAGCAATTTGTAATCCCCAAGAAGCCAAAATTCTCTTTATTTTATCCAACATTTTTTCTAAGGTATCTTTATTTCAATCAGCCACTACAACATCATCCACATAATGGTACATTATGGACTGAGGAAACTGCTTAAGAATTATTTCTAATAGATATTTTACAAAATATTGACACAAAGTAGGACTATTCAATATTCTTTATTATAAGACTTTCCAATGACACGTCTTTATTGGACATTGTCTATTAAAAGTAGGTACTGCAAAAGCAAACATTTTCCTATTATGTATATGTAAGGGGATTGTGAAAAAGCAGTTTTTTTGTTTTGTTTTTTTTTTTTAAAAACAATCACAATAATAGGACTTTTTTTTTACGTAACAAGGGAGGCAATAGGATTCCAAGCTGTAAAGAGCCACAGCAGTGGGCATTTTGTATTTTTATATGTCCTGTAATTTTCCAACCACAACTGATTTGTGAGTATTTGTTTCTACATCTGCAGTACTGTTAATCCATTCACAAAGAGGTGTATAACTTGCATTTAGTGTTCTATAGCATTTTTTTGTATTCAGAATTAATGTTTCAAAAGCCAGAGATTCAATTAAAATTTCTCTAGCAGTTGGTTCTGATATTGGTTTTCTTAGAGGTATAGTTAAGCTTTGTAAAAAGTCAGTGAATGATTCATTTGAACGTGGGTTATCTTTGTAAATGATTCATCTCATTTCTCTTGTTTAACCTTGTTCCTAGCATTTAAGGCTATGATAAGAAATTTCTCTACAACAGCATCATCAAGGGTAATCTATACTCAATATCAGTGCCTCTTGTCCTATTTTGTTGCTCCATGGTTGAAGCCTCATCTTTCACCACATCAGACATTGTAATTGAGTACCAGGCTCTAGGATGATTGTCATCAAATATCTCCAATCCTTTAAATTTTTACAATTCTGTTTGACTCAGTTATTAACTATCTGTTTACCCTGTGGTGAATGTCAGCCCTAATTTATTATTACTTCCTTAAAACGTTTAAAATCTTGTGCCTCTATAGGTTGCCATTGAAATTCTTGATAATACTGTGGATTTCCCTCATCTTCTTATTCCCTTATCATGGCTGGGGAAATCATTTTAGGTTCTATAACATATATAAACTGCCATTTTGCAGTCTTGTTACAAACCTGGGGACGTGTCAGACTGTGTGTTTTGGCCTCCCTTCCCCTGTCTATGTCTTAGTACTTCAATTTTATTTTTAATATTTTATAAGTTTTTTCTAAGACTTGTCTCCAATTTTTATTATTTTCCTTTTCCTGTATCTTTATTATCTTAATATTCTCCTCTGTGTTTATAGACTTTTCTAATTTTTCCTCTAATGATTGCCCCCAATTTTAATTTACTCCTTTAGTTTCATCTCTAAAATCAGCATTTCCCTCAACCTGATTTATAAATTTTTATAATTTTTCCTCTAAGGATTGTTTCCATATTTCATTTCTCTCATTTTGTTTCATCTCTGATATCTTAGCATTTTCCTCAGTCTGATTTATAGATTTTTATAAATTTTCTAAGGCTTGGGTCCATTTGTTATACTTTCTTTCTTTGTTTTTCTAAAACCTTCTTTCTTGAAAAGACATAGAAATCCAATATGACTATTAAGGTAAGAATGAGAATTGTTAATATAATAAAAGCCATAATCAATAAATATTTCAGTTTCAGTTAGGCCATTTATCTCTCTCTCTATCTCCTATCTTTGAAACATTTAAAAGAACATTAGATAAACTCTAAAACCTTTGTGTTCTTGTGTCTCTCATCTTTATATGCCTTACTTCTTTAAATTTATTACTTTGTAATTATTTATATTTATTTATGATGTTTTATAACCATATCATTTTCTTCTAAACATTAAGACATAATTTAAAATCTTATTTTACCTGGTCAGAATTCCTGTTGTGCTTGGACTTTTTTCTTTGTATTCTCTGTCTCCCTCTGATTTTCAGTTCAGGACACTGGGTTAGTCTAGATCTGGTACTTTTGCTCATAAGGAGGGGTGGAAATGCCATTCAACTAGAAAAACTGCTTTTGACCACCACTCTCTTGTGCTCTTGTGACATCTTGACATGTCATACTGAGTCAGTGACTTTGACCTCTGCCCAGTTTGGGGAGGTGGCACCAGGCTCCAAATTGGCCATGGTTTAAGTGATCCATATGTCTGGCATACTCTTAGGCCTCAAATCTAGTGCCCCAGGGAAGGTTTAAGAGAAGCTGCCATGCAGCTTTAAAATCCACCAGCCCATGGCCAATTTCAGAGCTCAATATGGATTCTGGCTCTGTGGCACAGTTCACAAGGCTGGTCTTAGTCCTTACTGGATTAGCTCTGTTGATGTAGCTATGCTGGGAGCTCAGGCTATTCTGTGGGCTCTGTTGTACACTAGCACTTAGTTCTCTCCAGTGCTCCCCAACATTTCTTCGGAACTGTACAGTGCTTAGGATAAATCACAGCAACTGTGTCCTGGGTTACCTACAGGAAAGCTAGTTTTCTAATCAGCAGAGGCTTTAGAAGCCTGGCTTCAAGGAATACTTGTTCTCCATCTTTTTAGGCTATGGGATGCTTGCTGTTGTAAGTTTATAGAGGTTACATTTCTCAGACTTCTTTTAACAAAAGGACACATCTACAAGTTGTTTTATCTTCAGGATTTGAATTATTTTTGGGTCTGTTTGGATTTCACATCGGGTGCCAATTATTGATATGACCATTTTTTTGGGGAGAGGGTGGGTGGGTAGGTTGTTATACTTCCTTTTGTTCCTTAATATCGATTGGGGTTTCTACCTTACTTTTGCCCATTTTGCTCACAAGAAAATGACACATAAACATTATAATTTATTAATAAGCTATCAGCATTATGCTGGTCAGATTCTGAGCTATACTAATTCTTCATTGCTGTTAAAACCCACGTGAATGCCTTGTTACTTGCCAAGTTAGTTTGTCTTGGGCAGCTTTTGCTGTAGTTGTCTGTGCACAGGGTAAACTTTTCTTGGCCATGTGCTCCTTGTTTGTCCTACCTAAAGTAGACTGTTGAAGTAATTATTTTAAAAACAGCCACTGGTCAAGCCATTATCTAAGCTGTGGCGGCTCTGCCTAGCTCAGCCGCCATGTTCTGAGGCCAGAGGCCACGTGCGTGTCACACCTAGAAATGGCCAGCCAGAAACACCAGTCCTGCCACCCATGAGATGTCAGCATGAGAGATGGCTCTGCCAATTTTCCACACTGTCTCTGCAAGGCTGGGCATTGCCCAGACCATTCTGTGAACCATGCGGGCTTGGTACAAATGAGACTCTAATGCTCAGATTATCCAAAGGCTTATATATTTGGTAATAATCAATAACATGATCCCCACTCAATCAGAGGTGTAACCCAATACCCAACCTAGATATACCAACTACCTATGACTGCGAGAGACACATGAACATCCCACCTACATGTTCCTGTCTCTCTCTCGTCTCTCTCCCACTCCTAGCTCCTCCTTTTCCTTTTTCTCTTCCTCTCCTTACTTCTCCTCTTGCTCTCCTTACTCCTCCCACCTTAGCTCCTCCCACAGGGGACCTCCTTCCTCTTCTCCTCTTTCTCCTTCAGGTCCCTACTTAGGACTTCCTACTCCACCTCACATCCCACATTCCTCTCTTTCCTGGCCAGTCACAGGCTCTAGCATTTTATTAATTAATCAGAGATTATTGGGGAACTTTATTTACAACACACTAGTCAATACAATGCCCATGTCCAGACTATCTGATCTTGGGGCATCTGAATATGCAGTGCACAAGACCAACCCTAACATCCATTTCTTCAGATATAATCACTCTCATGGGCTGAATGGGCTAAAATTTGTGTTTTTCCAAGAACTTAAATGTTGAATTCCTAGCACCAATATGATAGTATTGGGAGATGGGCACTTGGAAGGAGATGAGGCCATGAGCAAAACCAGTACCTTTTAAAAAGAAATTTTAGAGAGCTTTCTTGTCCTTTTTGATGCTATATGAGCATCTAAGTCTGTCAGCAACTTGGAAGAGCGCCTTCATCAGAATTTACAATGCTGGCACTGTGACCTGAGATGTTTATTCTCCCAAACTGTGAGAAATAAATGTTTCTTGTTCAAGCTACACAGTTTGTGGTACTCTGATAGAATAGTAGTCAAACTGAGAGCATGAGAGGGAATGACAGATACAGAAACATAGAGAGACAAACAGGTGGCAACAAAGGCAGAAGTGAAATGGTGATTCTACAAGTCTGGGTAGGCAAAGAGTTGACTTCAAGAACCAGAAGCAAGAGAAGAAGCAAGGAGCAAATTCTCCCTTGCAGCCTTCAGGAAGGCACCAGTCTTGCCAAGACCTTCAGTCTAGACACCTAGCCCCTAGCAGGAGAAGACATACATTTCTGTTGCTTAGACTACCTCATTGATATATATATGTATTAGCTCTAGCTCTAGGAATTGAATATATACACCAATGACAAGAATATTTAAAAATGATAGAGAGCAAATCATAGGCCAAAACATTTTGTTTTAAAAAGTGTTTAAACTTAGCTCTCATTAGCTCTCTTAGAAATCTTCTTGCATCTGGGTACATAGAAGGCTGAGCAGAAAGGAAGAAGAGAAGTTTTGATTTCAAAAGAATTAGCCACGAATGATCAACTGAGTCCAGTAGAATACAAATCCAGGAGTATCAGGACTGAACTGTACCAAAGCACCAGGAAGTCCCAGGCCAACAACACAAGAACATTCAGGGGAGCTAGAGGAAACAGAGTTTATAATAAAGAAAAGATTATTGTTCTCAGGTGTTCATTCTCTGTGGAAGGATGAAAGAATCATGCAGACCTAGGTGTGTAAAGTACCATGGAAGAAGGAAATGACTAAGATAAAAAGGAGGGCAGGTAAGAAGCTCAATGAGTAAAGGAGCTTGCTGCTAAGCATGACAACTTAAATTCAACCCCCAGAAACCACAGGGTATGGAGAGAATCATCTATACAAGTTGTTCTCTGACATGAGCTCTGTAGCACTTGAGTGCCTCCCAACTAAATAATATAAAAATGCTTTTAAAATAAATGTAATATATGATTGTGTGTAGATGTATAATTTTAGGAGATGAGGGCTAGAACCCATGGCTTTGTTCATGTTAGGTAAGTAGTCTGTCACTAAACTGCATCCCCAGGTGCAATATTATTTTTAATGTGGTTTTAGATGTCAATATTGGCATATAGTCTATAAAGGCCAATAGTGAAGAACTGAGGAAGTCAAACTTGAAACTAGTGTTCAAGCTGGCATGAATTTACTTGCTCTTGGGGTCAAGAACAATGTAAGTATATAAATGTACAGCTGCCTCCTGACACGTACTGGGAACTTACTACTCGATACACATGCCCCATTTATTTCATTGCATTCTTCCAACCATACCCCTAAAGTAGGCCCTTGGTACCTTCATTTTACAAGTGAGGAAGATATGGTTGATGCAGTTGCTCTCAGAATAATGTTTGACCAAACTGATGGAGTCAGATGACCATGACTCGAGATCTCCAAAACTGAGCCAAAATAAACTCAATAAACTTTGTTCTGTTTGGTTAATTATTTTAGGTTTTTGTCTCGTTGGTGAAAAATCTAACACAATGGGAGAGCAAAGAAGTCTTTTATTTTTAAGTTTGGTCAAAGTCTAAACTTGGTGAGAAAGGTTGTGGATGTTTAGAAGCTAGTGGTTCCAACAAGCAATCAGTGACCCCTTTCCTCTTGCAAACCAATACCTGTCTTCTTATGTGTATATTACATGTATATGTGTATATGTACATGACTTATGTATATATACATTATTGTACTATAAATATACAATCAAGAAAAAAGATAAAATATAATAGCAAATACTCATGTTGGAGATTGTAGCTAAGATGATTAACAATTTCTACTCAACAGTTAGCCAAGAGAATATTATTGTCAAACAAATAGGTCATCCTGATAAATATAGCTGACCTTCAGTCCTGCCCATCATCATCCCAGGAGGAATGCTTACATCCACGTAATGGAAGGGCACACACAGAGGTCAAGCTCATGTTTTTAAATGCAGATTTTTTTTTTTACTCTACCTAGTTTAGCTAACATTTATTAGGTACCTTTATTTTTATTCTGAATAAGGCATAGACTAAATTATATGTTAATTTTTAATGAAACAGAAATAGGCTCTCAGTCTACACAGGGTAATCTCTTGCCATATTTTGTCTCATTTAAAATTTTCTTCTTCTCTTGGTTTTTGATTTAGAGGCCAGAGAGAAGGATAAATTTGATAAGAAGTTAAGACAGCAGTCAAGAAAATTATTTTGCCTTGGGAGGCAGAGGCAGGTGGATTTCTGAGTTCGAGGCCAGCCTGGTCTACAGAGTGAGTTCCAGGACAGCCAGAGCTACACAGAGAAACCCTGTCTCAGAAAAACCAAAAAAAAAAAAAAAAAAAAAATTTTTGCTCAATTATTAGATTGCCTCCCAAGCATTCAGAAAGCCCTGGGGCTGATTCTTATTACCTTATAATACTGGATGCAGTGGTACACATCTGTGGTCTAAGTACCTAAGAGGTAGAGGCAGCAGGTTCAGAAATTGAAGGTTATACTTGGTTACATAGTGATTTTGATACTAGAGAGTTTTAGACAGATGAAGCTGTATCTCAAAAAACAAAAACAAAACACTTCTCCTAACCTGAATTTCTATCAATGACTTTGATGTTAGACAAGGTCATTAGGCTCACAACTCAGACTTAGTTCTTGTTCTGGGCAGTCAAAACACGTTGTGTGAAAATTCTTATTTTAACATAGTAGAAAAAAACATGTTTATTCCTAATTTTTCTGGTAAATATTTATAAGGGAAGTTTGACTTCCAAAGGTAAGAGAGTGTTCCTGGACAGTATAACAGTCTTAATTTGTTCTTCTATTTCTTGTGAGGCATCAGACAGAGCCAAAGTACAAATATTTTCCTTTGCATTCACCAACTTTCTAGAATAGTAGTGTTAAGAGTGTTACATAAATCTTGGAGATAATGAAACCTGCTTTATGTCCCTCACAGGCTCTTTGGAAGGATAAAATAAAATAATACACATGAGTGTGTTTTTAGAAGGAAAAAGTGCTGTAAAATTTAGGATTGTAATGCTCGTCCCTTGCTTGACATGTTGCTTTCCTCAATGTTCGTTGTTTACCAGCTTTTTCCACACACATGCCTGGGAAGGAAGCCCCACAGTTCCCATTCACTGTCTTCAAGAACATACAACTATAAGGGTCTGAGAATCACTGAAAGATGTATGCAAAAGCAAAAGTGTTTATTCTGCAGAAACAGCCAGCATACAGGGGCAACCATCTGTACAAAATGGCGACTACCGTGAGGGAAGATCATGGCCCCCTTTAAAGCCAGTTAGGATTTTACAGTTGCAGTTGAACCACCTTCATCAGGATTGGTTGAGCTTATGAAATGGGATATTTGTATACTTCTGATTGGTTCGCACCTCAAGGGAGAGAGTTGCCTTATAGGGACCTTTACCTTACATGTTGTAAGCCCATGACTGGATATCAGGGCAGTTGCTAATTGACTACCATTTTACCGTGGGTTTTCTGAGAAGCCTGCGCTGTTCTTCTGGGAGATTGAAGCTTAAGGCCTAACATGGCTGCCTGTGAGTTTGATTTCTCTCTTACTTTTCATTTATCTTGCAGGGTGAGTTTAAGATACACACATAGCACACTCTTTGAAGGCATTTAATGTCTGAACAAATCTAAAGAGCACTAATGAAGGGACATTGCTGGAAGTCACATCTTGAGTCCACAGCTTGGTGAGATATGACAACACTTGTTTCCACACTTGTGGATTAATTTACTGGTGTCTACTCCCTTTTCCCTCTCTGAAATGAAGGCTATCACAATTCTAGACTCCCAGTTCCAATGTAGCTTATTAGTCTTTCTTCTGAGGCAACATTAGTTTTTTATCTTAGCCTGTAATTTCTCAGATATCAGACAGCAGTCCATTTGTACACTGAAGATTGTAGAAATAATGTAATAATACATATTTGAATAGTTTTTATTTTTGAACAACATGTAGCTTTTTATAAATACAACCAAAGGCATGAAACTAGAAATGAAATGAAAATGTGGGCTGTATCTATTTGTCTCTGAATGCTACTTGGGTAAGAAATGAGTCCCCAGATGAAAGCAGTGTGAGTCATTTCAAATCTAACTGCCTCCTATTATCATAAGATTGCATTGATGTGTTTGTCAAAACTCCACAAAGAATTCCATAAGGAACTTCTGATCTGGGAGGACTCCAGGGGTGCTGATATAGAGTGAAAGGGGAATATCTGTATGTGTGGTTTTTAATCTAGTGGATTCTGTAGCATGCTCACAGGCAGTTTATTCATAGAAGAGGAATAAGATTCTTTGGATAAAGTATTACAAATGAGATTTAAAGACAAAAATAATAACATTCCCTGTGTGGACTAGCAGATCTGCAAAAGCAGCTCTTTCACATACCACTTGTATTGTTAATAACTCCTCAATGTCCTCCTGTAAGCCTCCACATGACTCCAAACCCCTTTCAGAACAGTTCTCCAGGTAGCTGTGATAGACACACAGAATGACATATCAGTAAATGCTCATGAATCTTTCTATAGAGCATTTCACACAACAATCATTTATTTCCTTTGGAGATATAACACAAGTGTTCCTCCTGTCCTGTTGTGGTCCAGAGTATATGCATTTAATCAGCAGAAATCTGAACCCTGCCTGCAGAGGGCTTCAGTTTAGGAAGGGAAAAACAGAAGTCAACATCCATTAGATATGGGTGTATTATTTAGAGCGCCTTCCTGACCCAACCTGGAGCTGGGCCTGATATTCCTCCTGTGTCTAGACAAAGTTGGTATATTCTACTGCTAGCTTTGGTTTTGGTCATGGATTCATTTACACTGTGAAATTTGCCAAGATGGTCTCAAAAATAAAACATATAAGTCAGTTTGAGTGGCTCACACTGTAGCCCTAACATCTAGAGGACTGAGGTGTCAGGATGGTGAGCTTGAAGGCAACTTGGGCTATGGAGTGAGATCCTGATTCAAACAAAACAAAACAAAGCAAAACAAAACAAAACAAAACAAAACAAAACAAAACAAAACAATAAATTAAGTGTACTCCACAGAGCTGTTAAATGACTCAGCAATTCCAGCCCAAACAATTAAAGGCACAAGCTCAAATATTTGCACAGTAAACCCAGATTTATGTGAACATCCATTAACAAGTGAATGGATAAACAAAATAGAGGGTGTCATACAATAGAATTCATTCATCCAGCCTTTAAAAAGAATGAGGTTCTGATTGAATCTGGACAATGTATTAGACTTATCATCTTAAAAACGAAAACAAAAAACAAGTGTGTGATTCTACCCATAGTAGTGGCAGGATGTCCAATAGAGATTTCCAGAGGCTAAGTGCAGGGAAGTAATTAGTTGAACTTCTGTTTGGGAAATTTAAAAGTTCTGCAAATGTGTTCTGATGATGCTTGTCAACTCAGTGATTACATTGATGTTTGAATTACATACCTAAAAAGGACTGAAAGAGTCTATTTTATTTTATATATGTGTTATTGCATTATTAAAAAGAAAAAAACATGAGGCTCCCAAAGAGCTTTTATTTACTTGAGATACATTTATCTCTAATTGCTGAATTCAAAATTAAAATGGAAAAAAACAACATTAATTATTTCATTTCATACTAAAAGAGTAAAACCATCAAAGGTTAATGTAACCTTTCTCTAAAGATCAAGTAAATTACGAGAAGTGAGGCAACATACATTGCTGGTTATTTTGAACATAGATTCATTGTGTTAAGTTTTTTAGATTTATTTATTTTATGGTATACATATCTTGCTTACAGATATGTATGGTTACCATATATGTGCCTGGTTCCTCCAAGGCCAGAAGGCATTGAATCCCCTGGAACTGGGGATTAGAAACGGTTGTCAGCCACTATGTAGATGCTGGGAACAGAAGCCAGATCCTCTGTGAGAGCAGTCTCTCAGTGTTCATTTTAAAGAACATTTTAGCCTAGGGATGTCACAAGTGGAAGAGTGCATGCCTAACATACACAAGATCCTGGGTTCAATCTTCAGCATTAAAAAAAAAAATCACATAAATAAGTAATGTTACCACTTAAGGTCTGCCAGCACCAGCTTGCCACTCAGCTCAGCCAACAACTCTGGTCCTACCTGTGACCACTGAGCTATGCTATGCTATGCTATGCTATGCTATGCTATGCTATGCTATGCTATGCTATGCTATGCTATGCTATGCTATGCTATGCTATGCTATGCTATGCAACATCCAGAGTTAGGGATGTATTTCCCACCCCCCCTTTTTTGTTGTTTTTTTGAGACACGGTTTCTCTGTGTAGTTCTGGCTGTCCTGGATCTCACTCTGTAGATCAGGCTGGCCTCAACTCAGAAATCCGCCTGCCTCTGCCTCCTAAGTGCTGGGATTAAAGGCGTGTGCCACCACTGCCTGGCATAGTTCTCCTTTTGTCTCAGAGAATATTACTGTCATTATGTATTCAGGAGTTAAGATTTAATACAACTGACCTTTGATTCTTTGTGTGTGTGTGCCTGTTCATGTGTGTGCTTGTGAATGGGTAGAAGTAGGTCAGGGGTCAATGGCTGGTATCTTGTGCCATTGCTTCTCTGCCTTTTTTTTATTTCTTCCTGAGACAGGGTCAGTCAGTGAACCTGGAGCTCACCAATTTGGCTAGACTGGTTGTACAGCAAGGCCCGAGGATGCTCTTACCTCTTTCTTCCTAGTGCTGGCATCATGGTGTGAGCTGCTGTGCCTGAATTTGAAAAAAAATGTTTAGTTTTAATTATGTGTCTGTGTGAACGGATGTGAGTACAGTAGAGGCATCTGTGGAGCTGAAGTTATAGGCAGTTATAAACTGCCTGATGTGGCTTCTTGGAATGAAATGGAGGTCCTCTGCAAGAGCAGGAACTGCCCTTAACAGCCAGCCATCTCTCCATCCCTGGGCCTAGCTTTTTTTCTGGGGTTCTGGAGTCATGGCCTTATGCTGTACATGGCAAGAACTTTACTGACAGAGCCATTACCACAACATGGTTTTATACTCTTTGAGTAAATACATTAAATAATATTGGACATTAAAAAATGCCTTCTGTCATCATTGTTGCTGTAGGACCATCAGTGCCAATGCCAGTACAGTGGGAAAAAAATCAAACAACCCAAATATCCTAATGTTAGGATAAAAATTCTCTTGACTTCATAGACTACCAGTGGTAAATACTGTTTGAGAACCACAATGCTCTAGGCAGAGGGAGGACAGAGGACATAAATTACAGAGACAGAGGGATTAACTAACATCATGAGACTAATTGAAAGTTAACTATTCATTCAGTTTAGTAACTGTGTCTACTGTGTTCCGGGGACTGGGCCTATCGTTCTCATCTCTCTTCTCAAGGAAAGTTCGGGATGAGGTAGGGTGATGGATGATAACAGACAAGACGTCCTAATTACTACATTGCATCAACTCATTACAACTTGTTCAATCGCCTGCCTTTTGAGGAAATTTGTGTTTTTTCTGTTATTTTTAGTTTTTTTTATTAGTTTTTATTATGTGTGTCATAACCAAAGCATACTTACATAACTGGTACTCAAATGACTTTTGAAGAGGAACAGGACTTGGAGATTTTTTTTAAAAACATACTTTTTATTGGTTCTTTGTAAATTTCATATCATGTACCCCAATCCCACCATCTGCTCCTCCCCCCCACTCACCCTCCACCCTTGCAATCTAACCCCAAATAGAGAAAAAAAATGTGGAAGCTGTAGTGTGTCCCACAGTACACCCTTTTGTCCATACTTCTTTGCTTTGTAAATGTTCATTGCAATGATTCGTTGATCTGGTTTGAGGCCTCGGGCTTCCACTGACTCCTCATCGGGACTCCTCTTGGATATCTTGTTGTCTTGTATCTTGGAGATCCTATAATTTTGAATCTATAGGTCTGGCCTTTTTATGCACTCCTGCAGTTCATGTATCAGATAGATGTTGGGATGGGTCAATTCAAAGCCCTGGATCTGGGCCTGAGAGGTATCTGAGCTGGTAGGTCCACTAGCTTTCCCAGACTCATGATCTTGGGAGGGGAAGGGGGTCTTACCATAACTCCCACAACCAGGGCCAGCTCTACCCTGCTGCCCAGGTGAGGTGCAGGGCCTGCTTTTCTGAGATAGTTAGCTAGTGAGTGACATGGCCAGTTCTCCCACTCTTATGACCCTGAGGCCTGCCATAGATGGTGAAGGATGAGGGATAGGGAAAGGTCATCTTTCTCTCATCTGAGCTACTACCTAGCAGACAAGAATCAAGGCCAACTCTTCCATAGTCATGCCCTTTAGGCTAACTCATCCACAACCCCTATATCCAGGGCCAGCTTTACTGTGCTTCCCAAGCAAGGTGTAGGCCTTACTTTCCTGAGTGCTGATGCCCAGGCGAGGTGCAGGCCCTATTCTCCTGAATGCTCCAGCAGGTGAGGAGCAGGGTTCCCACTCTGATGACCTTAGGGTCAGTTTGCTGCCTGCCATTGGTGGAAAAGGGCAAGAGAAAGGGGTGGTCATCTCCCTATCCCCATGTCATCACTTAGCAGACAAGAAAGAGGGGCAGCTCCCCTATGCTCACACCTTCAGGACCAGCATATTCATGTGCCTGATATCAGGGTCAGCTCTACTGTGCTGCCCATGTGAGGAGTTAGGTTTGCTTTCCCAAGCTGATGAGGAGCAAGGATAGCTCTCCTGCTCTCATGACCCCCAAAGCCAGGTCTCCTGCCTGCCACAGGTGGTGAAGGGAGATGGAGAAAGAGGATATCTCTCCCCTGTCCACGCCACTGCACGGAGAAATAAGTTGTAGGACCAGGTCCCTTATGCTTATATCCTTAGGGGATGGCTCACCTACAACTCCTGAAATGTGCAGGCCACTCTCCACAGCTGACTAGAGGTAGGACCAACTCTCCTGCTCTAATGCTTCCAAGGCAAGCTCTCTCACCATGCCCAGGTGAGGGGTGGGGCCAGTCCTGAATAGGCCTTAGATAGCAACATGCCTCCAGGTGGCAGCCTAGGCCAGAGATGTTTGCCTAGCCTTTCGTGGTAACAGACCTCTGCTGTAGCAGGGCCATGGACCCAGATGTGGCCCTTGGTAGCAGCACAGGCCAGGATCTCACCATGGTCCCAGATAGCATCATCAGCTACTCACATAATGTTGTTCCTCACTACCCTCCAGTCTCCAGTTCTGCCTCTCTTCATTGTGCTCAGATACTTCTGTTTCTATTTCTTTTCCATTTCTCTACCACTTATTTGATCCTGTTATCAGCCTCTGGGGTCTCTGAATGTCTGGGATCATCTCAGGAGTGGTCTAGAGAGTGCTATGCTCAACTTGTGCACTATGGTGCAGGACAGGTTCACATTGGGCATGGTGTTCCCCTGTGGCCTGCCCTGCACAGCACCTGACTGGTAGTTGTCTCAGGCTATCTTCCTGTCCATGCACCATGGCACTGGTTCAGTGATCATCTCAGACTTGCTTTCTTCAGGAATTGTTAGACCACTAATCATTCAGATGTTCATAGTTAACACTGAGTATAGACATAGCCTATCTCCTCTGGGCCACCTACTATGACACATATGACATAACAGCCATACCTGCAACACTTCTAGGGGCAGGCATTCTTAGTTTTTAAGAATAAAACTCATAGAAATATTTGGGCACAAGTCTATCTTAGTTATGGCTGCAATGAAAACATACAATAACTAGAGTGGCTAAAACAGTAAGCATGATTTCTTCTGGTTTAGAGGCTGGAAATGCAGAGTTAGGATGGCATCTGGTGATGATTCTGTTCTAAGTTGGGTACTTTAGACACCTACATATATTCTTACGTGTTGGAAGGGTGGCAAGAGAACCCCCTGGAACTTTCTTTCACGCAGATAAGGTCTCACTGTGTATCCTTGAGTTGGAACTATCTGTATAGAACAGGTTGGCATTGAACTCACAGTGATCAACTTGTTTCTGTCTTCCAGCTACTGAGATTAAAGGTGTGTGCCACTGTATCTAGCTCTTTGGGATGCCCTTTCCTTTTTTAATAAAGGCACTTAATGCCATTCATTATGATAAGACCCAAATGCCCTATTTCTTAATTCCACCATAGTGGATATCGAGCCTTGGCATTACGAATCTGTTAGCATGTATAGCCAGTACACGCTCTTAGGATATGTTTTTGTTCTCCTGCGTAAATAGCTGGCTGTGCTATGGTTACATCATAGAGTACATAGCTTCTTAGCTGGAAGTAATTTTTTTTTCTTTTATGGGACATTTGGCATTTATCATCATTGTGCCTGGCACCCAGTAGAGGCTACTATCAGTGCTGAGCCTTAGAGTACATGGGACATTCCATCAGTAAAGGCTGACCCAATATACCAATGATGTTCAAATTGTGAAACTTAAGGTTACATGTATGTTTAACTTTTTTTTTTTTTGGTTTCTATTGACTGGATCCAAGGCTTTAAATGTACGCTAAGTTTGTGCCATGCCACTTTTTTCTAAAGTCATTGAACTATTTTGTATTTCCATGAGCAGTATATCAACCTATTATTCTTCCAACATGCTTGTCAATAATCTGGTGATGTGTGTCTTTTTACCTTCTAAGGCCACTGTATTGTGATTTTTACTGGTCCTTGTTGATTATTGTAGTTGGAAATTTTTTACATTTGCATATCATCCTTTGTGAAATATAAAGATGCTGTTTGTTTTTTACCGAATGCACAGCCTTTTTGCAGTAACATGAAGTGGAAACCGATGTTAATACATTCTAAGTCAACGACCAGTTACATTTGTTGAAGATTTTGACATCTATATTCATGAAGGATATTGGGCAGAAGTTTTTTAGAAGATGCTAAAAAACTTCTCTGGGTTTTATTATCAATGTAATAGTAACTAGATAAAATGAGCCACAAAGAATTTTCTCTTCTCTAAGTGGGCTTATGATTGATATTTTTCTTCTGTAAATGTTGGACAGAATTTATCTGTGGAACCATCTGGATCAAGAGCTATCTTTTCAGGAAGAGGTTTTTAAATTATAAATTCAAATATACATCCTTAATAATTGTAGGTCATTCAAATTTTAGCATATTTTTGTGTTTAAAAAAATCTGTTTATTTAGGGGGCCACCTACATGGCTTAACAAGTTAAGGTGCTTGCTGCCAAGCCTGATGACCCGAGCTCAATCCCATGGACTCACATAGAAGAAGAAGCCCAGTTCCCACAAATTGTCCTGTGACCTCTACATGCACATCATGGCACATGGGTACACATATGTGTGCAAGCATGCCTGCACCCCCACAATATAATACAAAATGGAAAATTGCTGGTTCATATATGGCTTGTCAATGTTGTGGGGGTAAAAATTGTTTGTAACATTTTGTATTATGCTGTTAGTCCTCAGAAGGAAAAAAAATACAAAAACTTTCCCCCATTTCTCATAGTAATAATTTCAGATTTTTCTCTTATTTTTGCCAGTCTTATTAGTGATCTTGTCAGTTTGATTAATTTTTACTTAGAACCATGTTTTTGTTCTGAAAATTTTCATCATCTTTATTTTATATGCCGTTGCTTTCTTTTTTTCTATTTACTTTGCATATAATTCTGTTTTTCCTAGATTCTTTGTTGTTGTTGTTTTTCGAGACAGGGTTTCTCTGTGTAGTCCTGGCTGTCCTGGAACTCACTCTGTAGACCAGGCTGGCCTCGAACTCAGAAATCCGCCTGCCTCTGCCTCCCAAGTGCTGGGATTAAAGGCATGCGCCACCACTGCCCGGCTCCTAGATTCTTATGAAGAGAATTTTGTCTTTAATTTTAGCACTTTCTTCATTATGGTCACTACCACTTAGCATGTCTTTTCCCCTTTCAGCAAAGCTTTAGCAAAGTATAAATTTTCGTGTGACTCCATTTGAAAAATTTTCCAAGTAGATCATAGGTTATTTAGAAATATATTGTGTAATTTGTCAGGAGTTTGTGGCCTATGCCTGTAATCCGAAAGGCTGAAGCATAAGGATAATATGCGTTTATGGCTCTCTTGAGCTAGATTGTGGCAGGATTTCATCTGTAGGCCTCATATACCCCACAGTAGCTCTGAAGGAGGCATAACACATTGGCAGGTCACAAGATCATTCCACAATGTCAAAAGGTTGGACACCTTGACACTGACTTGCTGTGTCCTCTGTGTTCTTTAGGGTTGAACCCAAGAAAACACTTCCCTAAACTTTTGCTAAAGTGGAGGTAATTCCTTCAATGGCATTCTCAACCCAATCTTTCCTTTTAAATTAATTTGCCTTTCATATGTAGGGGAATTCAAGGAGCGGGTTCTTGTCCCTTGGGCTTTTCTATTGCTCCAGTGAAGAATGTGAGGCTTTATAACTTCATGGGCATGAATCACCTTAACAATTATAGACACTTTCTCTGCAATGTGCATGTTGGCAGAGTTAAGCTTCCTCCCCTCTCCTTGCCATTTTCATGTCTTTTTGTTATATTCAAAAATCCCTTTCTCATTGCAGATATGCATGAGAATAGTGAACAGAAGGCATGGCATAACCTGAACACAATGCCATCTTGCTATTAGTAGAAATATCTACTGCCATAGAAGTAAGCCCCCTATTTTTCAGTCTGACCTCATTGCAAGTTCTCAGGCCATGAGCAGAATGGAGTAAAATTCTTCACTAGAATGTAACAAGTAGAATCAAGCCCAATTCAGTGTTTATTTTTCTCTAACCTGTGATCAAGGTATCACCATTTGCATTTTTCTTGACATTCTTGTTTTCCAAACTCCCACACGAATGGCCTATTGAGTACTGTTCACAATTCTCTAAGGTTCCCCAAACCCACAGCTTCACTCTCTTCCACCTTCTTTCTATAGATCAGATGCACACTCAGTCAGGTTGACCACAGCAGGAAGCAGAAATGTGAATGAAGGTAATCAAATCACTTTCTTCTGTTTATTCTACCTAGAACTCTGTAGTGTGTAATAGGGACACTCACAGTCATGGTGGGTTCCTCTTCCTCAGACTTTTCTGGAAACATCTTCATCAGCACACTCATAAGTGTGTTTCCATAGAGGTTTTAAATCTAAGTAACGTTCATAGTGAAGATTAACCACTGCAGAGGATATGTAAACTACGACAGCATACCAGAAGTAGATACACACTTAGCTGAAAATATTTTTAATACTTTTAAAACTTACTTATTTAAAAATGTTGCCACTATGGTTTTTAAGTGTATTATTATTGCTGTATGTATATATGCATGATGTGTGTTGGAATGCTTATGCCACAGTACACACACATAGACACATGGAGGTCAGGAGGCAATTTTCCAGAATCAGTAATCTTCTTCCATTGTGGGCTCAGAGATTGAACTTAGGTCAACAATCTTGTTCAGAAAATGCCATTATTAGCTGAGCTGTCTCTCTAGACCTTGCTACCTTTTGAAAAATAAGATAGAGTAAAAATCTCCTTTTTACCCATTTTATTCTAGGATCCAGTTTTCCCTCACCATTCCCACTAGAATTCCTTGTTCTTTGAGTATCTTTCTAGTTATTTTTTAATATAATAAGCAAATATTAACATATATTTATTTCCTTTGTTTTATACAATGATAGCATATCATACAAAAATTTTCTTTTCTCTGCTTTTCTCACTCAAAAATATGTCCTGGGATTTTTTTCTAGCTGTGTATTTTCTTGCTGTATAGAGTTTCATGTATCATCATTTAAATAATGAAACCTCTATTGATGGACATTTGGATCTTAAAAGATCTTTTCTTATGGAAATTATTGTTGCAATGCATAGTCTTGTAATACATTATTTATCTGTAGGATAATTTCCCATAGGTAGATTGGTAGATCAGACAGCATTTGCATTTGTAAGTTGCTAGCTGTGCTAAATGGGTCCCCACTGGCAAGCCTTGCTATTTCTGAAGCGTTCACTTCTGAAGTGCTATGAGGTGTTCAACTAGCTGTAAAAGTTTTTCTTCATGAGGCTAGAGGAAAGCGAAAGAGAGATGACACTTTTGATATCATTTTCAGAAGGATCAAAATTCCTTTTGAAACAAGGAAAGAAGAAATAAAATAAAAAAACTCAGAAGTTTCATTATGTATAATGTGCTGCTCTGGAATATGTGGATAAATCCTTACCAGTTTTGTGAGGTTGGTTTTGTTTTTTTTTTTTTTTCTCATTGAACGAAGACTGTAGAACAAAATCTCAGACAGGCTAAATATCTTGTCTAAGGTTGTGCTGATGAGTGCCCAGTAGAATCCTTAAAGCCTTTTCTTCTATCCGAGAGATGCTCTCTTCTCATGATGAAGTTCTAATACATCGTGATAGTCAATCCATCTCATCCCTGAGTCTCATGTTAGGATGAGCTTTGAGCACAGCATATGCTGACCACTTCTGACACACTTCAACTTGACTGAACCTCCCTGACCACTTCTAATGTACCCCAACTTGACTGAACCTCAAAATGGACTGTCAGAAGATGGTGCTGAGTTAAATTTCTGGAGTAAAGTTTTCTCGTAGTTCTGTAGATTATCTTGTCTAATAATAGCATTTTCAGCCACATAAAGCTAAGATAATGCAAACAGATCATTTGCTCAAGGATATAAATTAATTGCTGGAAGAAGGCCAGCATGAGAAAGAGTCCATGTTTTGAGTAGAGTCCAGTGAGTAAGAATCTTAATTTCAGCAGTCCATTTTTAGATGACCCGAGGCAATGTATCACCACGACTGTGTCAGCACCCTATTTCAGAATGAAAGGGTCCTCATAGATAACTCTCACCACCAAGTATAAAATTCATCACGACTTCTAATGCCACATGAGTCATAAGCTGTGTGAAGGAGTAGACTTTGTGTTCAAACAGAGTCCCACTTGACCGCTTTCTGCTGCCTACTATGTCTATGACCTCAGAGACTTGAGGAACTTTTTACATCTCCGTTTATTCTGTCTGAAAAGATGGGGCCATTAGTCATAAGACACCAGTAAAACTCATATGACAAGGCTGTTGTGAGACTGAAATGAGATCACATGGATAAAACACTTTGCATCAAGCCAGAACATATGACACACTCATCAGATGCTACCTGCTATTACCTTTGCATGTTACTGATCAATTTTTTTATTCCATGCAGAGATCTCTTTAGCATTGACTGTTGAGCCAGATTTGTGTGCTCTGATAACCAACTTTATGTGGTTAATATGGCCTTCTGCTTCGCTAAATGGAAACATAGAGGTAAAGTTCTACCTGACCTTGTCCATGGTTAGCTTTTGCTTCCTCATGTGTGAGATTTGATTATCTTTATCTTTGCATGTCATAAAATCATCCTATTTTTTAAATATCCTCCCACAAACATTTATCTTTTTGACTTTCAGTAGGACTGTAGTAAGACTGCCTGCTCTCGAATGCGCCTGTCTGTCTTATGTCATGTGAAACCACCAGTTTTTCCATTTCATAGCTGTATCATGGTCACACAGATGCTATATGCTGTGATTCATCCTCGCCACTAGATGGCACTATAATAGAACACATTTACTGGTTAATCGTCTTATGCTCTAGGGAGATAGCCATAGAAACAGGAGCTTAAGGAGTAGCTACCTACATGAAGCTGGACATGAGAAGAATTAAAAGAAGGGTGAATTATAAATGCAAGATTTTCATGTTTGGGTGTCATATAGGTTCCTTTAAAAGGTGGTCTTAGGGGTGTAAAGGAGATGAGAGAAAGGAAGTAGGAGAGAGAGTAAAAGAAGAGAGCAGGGGTAGGGTGGGGAAAGAAAGAAAGAGAAGGGGAATATTTTTAGGCCTTGGCCAGCAGGGCTTATTGGATCATGCAGTGTCCTTTAAAATTATACAGTGATTCAGAAAGAGCTCTTGTCCATTGGTCAAGATGGTCTCCTATTCTTTCTATGGGTTTTTATATGGACTAGCATTCTATTAGCATTCAAGACAGATAGGGCAGAAAATGCCCTCAGTGTCAATGAAAGAAAGGCTCTTTAAAGTGTAGCATTACTCTGCATTATCTAATCCAACCTGGTTAACATCAGATGAAAGGGTGGATGTATGTGACTCAGGGCACCAGATGTGTTTGCTACAGCAATCTAATAAATCATGGACTCTGTAAATTCTTCCAGTTGAAATAAACAAAGAATTCTAATGAACCATCTGCATCTCGTAGTCCTTGGGGGGCTACCTAATAGGTATTCTAGCAAATGCTTAGTGAATAAAAATATAAATGGCTACTTTATGAAGTTCAGGTGAAAGAGACATGTTGTCCTTTATATTTTGGAATAAAAGAATTAAAAATAATTTTATCCCTAGATAAGTATTAGAATATAGACACATGAGGGGCTAATTTTTGTAGGACTAGGAAGAATTTTCTAAAAGAAAACAGAGAGGGGAAATGATATTGAACTGGAAGATACGAAGTGATGATGTATATATTATTTAGGTCCCTGTAAAGAAAGTATAGGGAATTGAGTCTATCTATCTATCTATCTATCTATCTATCTATCTATCTATCTATCATCCATCATCCATCCACTGATCCCCGTATGTATGCATAATCATAGGTTCATGTGTTTGAACCTGTGTTCAGTTACTAGTGTAATGGTTAATCTCAATTGTCAACTTGATAAAATATAGGCTGGAAGACCAACCTTTGGACATGGCTGTTAGGATTATCCCAATTAGGTTACTTGATATGGGAAGACCTATACACCCTGTGTAGTGCCATTCTCTAAGGTAGGATCTAAACAGTAAGGGAAAGAGAAAGTAAGCTGAGTGCAAGCCATTCATTATCTGCTTCCTGATTATGGATGCAACATGGCCAGCTGTTTCTAGTTCCTGCTGCCTTGACTTCTCTACCACAAAGAACTATGTACATCAAACAGTGTGTCTTAGTTAGGGTTTCTAGAGCTGGGAGGAAACACCATGACCCAAAAGCAAGTTGGGGAGGAAAGGAGTTATTTGGCTTATACTTCCACATCACTGTTCATCATCAATGGAAATCAGGACAGAAACTCAATCAGGGCAGAAATCTGGAGGCAGGAACTGATGCAGAGGCCATGGAGATGAGCTGCTTGCTCACTGGCTTGATCCTTATTGCTTGCTCAGTCTGCTTCCTTACAGAACCCAGGACACAGCCTAGGGATGACATCACTCACAATGGGCTGGGTCCTCCCCCATCAATCACTAATTGAGATAACGCTTTCCAGGCTTGTCTATAACTTAATCTTATGGAGGTATTTTCTTAATTGAGGTTCCTTCCTCTTAGATGACTTTAGCTTGTGTCAAGTTGACACAAAACCATTCAATGCACTATAAAACAGGGTAAATTATTTTTCCTTTACGTTGTTTTGTCAGGGCATTTTATCACAGCAACAGAAAAAGTAACTAAGACATTAATATTGGTGCTATTGTATTGGGAGATACAGAATTATTGGGAAGCTGAAGGTCTATTCAGGGCAAGTAGGCTGCTAGAAGCAAGGCCTTGAGGCCTCTTCCATACTTCTGGTTTATCCTCTTTTTATTTTTTTGCTAACACGTGAGGATCCCAGTCTGCACCCTCCTGCTCCCATAGAGTTGCCTCCTACCATGCTTTCTCCACAATAATGGACTATGTCCCCTCAAACCATGAGCCCAAACAAATTCTTTCTACCTTCTGTTGCTTCTGCAAAATATTTGGTTACAACGATAGAAAATTGGTAGCAAGAAGTGAACTCATTGCTGTTGCTATGAAAAACTTTACCATGTGTTTCTTATGTCTTTTGAACTGGTTTGCAGGAAAAATGTTTAGAGCCGATGTATGACATTTTGGTAAAGAATCTGGCTATATTCTGCCCATGTCCTGAAAAATCTGAATGAGGCTGAACTAAAAAGTCATGGATTAAGTTGTTGCCAAAGGCAATTTCAAGACTTTAGCATTCAGGCTTTGACATGGTTGCTGCTCAACGTTCCCAGTTGTATTCACAATGAAGAATAGCCAAAAGTTGGGGAAAGTTTGCAGTTTGATGAAGAAAGAATCATGGTCCCGTCTGAAGTCGTAGGAAAAGCTCTTATGGACAAAGCATCTGTCATTTCTAAAGAGATTACTGACATTAAAGAGAAGCCATGAATGTTGTGCTGGGGCTATGGGACAGATGTGTTGAGGGGAGACCTCTATCCACTGAGAGCTACATGGTTAACAGTACAGATTCATTTGAAAGGGGAGTGGAAAGACAGACTTCAGGGAGACCCTGCTTGAAAGTGACTGTCTATCAAATTGTTTTCCAAGGTTAAGTCAGAAAGGCACAGAGTGGTCACTGCAGCTGGGATCCGAGGTGGACAGGCTGTAACTTAAGCAAGCAGCAGAATTTGGTGCCGGTTTTATAGGCATACAAAATACAAGAGTTACAAAGGGCAAGACTTGAGGAGTTGAGGCTTGTGCTAAGGTTCCAGAAAACCACTGAGAAGAGGCAGTGAGAGATGGGTCAGACAAACAAACCGCAGTCACTCAAAGGGTGAAAAAGCAATTTGGTGATTTTTAGAAGCCTCACGGGGTGGAGGAGACAAACACTATCATTTACACACTGCCAAAAGTCACAGAAAATTTCCTAGGCTTTTCTTCCTTCCAGAGTCTTGCTATGTAGCCCAGGCTTGCCTCAGACTTATGCTGGTTCTCCTGCTGGGTTCTGGGATCAAAGGTGTGTACCACTGTCTTGACATTTTGTAGTCATTTGAATGAGCCTTCTGCAGCACTTTCCCTGGTGATAGAGAGAGGCAGGTGACAGTTCTTTGCTAACAGGGTCTTGAAGATATCCTTCAATTATTTCAGCTTATGACTGGGATGGGATTTTTCTTTTGCTAAGCAGAAGAAAATAACATCTGTGAAGAAATGTAGTAACTTTAAGAGTATCTGCAGTCTTTTTTTTTTTTTTTTGTCAGCATCCAATTTAGAATTTTCAACTATGTGAGGATACAGAGAAAGGCAAATGACAGAAACCAAGAGGGAAAAAAAATCAGCAATCTGGGTTAGACTTTTGAATTTTTTTTATTCTTGAAAGTTTTATATATATGAATGCAACAAAATATGATCACATGTAACCACCATTTTCTCCCTCAAACTCCCTTCATGTCCCCCTGATACACCCCCTCCCAATTCTGTCTGTCTGTCTGTCTGTCTGTCTCTCTCTCTCTCTCTCTCTCTCTTTCTCCCTCTCTCCCTCCCCCTCCCTCTCCTCTCTCTCTCTCTCTCTCTCTCTCTCTCTCTCTCTCTCTCTCTCTCTTTCTCTGAATAAGCTGCTAAGTCTACTTAGTGCTACCCAGAGTGCATGGGTGTGGGGACACCAGCTGAAACATGGGGATCTTAATGTGGCCACATATTCAAAAATGATTGATTCTTTCCCCCCTAGAAACTATCAACAGCCAGTAGTTTCTCAACAAGGTTGGGGTCTGGAGGTCATTTCTGCCATCTATACTGGCATTTTGGCTGGCTTGATCTTATGTAGGTCTTATGCAGGTAACGGTAATTGCTGTGAGTGTCTGACTATGGCAGCTACATCATGTTTAGAAGCCAGCCTTTCCTGTCATGCTTCCCCATCCTATGGCTCATACAATCTTCCTTCTCCTCCTCTTTAATGTTCCTGGAGCCTTTGTCAGGGAGAGGGGTTGGTAAAGATGTCCTGTTTGGAACTGAGCACTCAGTTCTCATTCTCAGCACTTTGAGAGTTGTACATCTCCCTGTTGACTGCTGCCCACTGCCAAAGAAGCTTCTCTGACTAAGGTTGAGAGTAGCCCAGGCCTATGGACATAAACACAAATATGTAGATGGTGATTTGACCATTTATTAAAATAATTATAGCATGTTCTACCTTAGCATCTCTAGCCATAGGCTTTTCACCAGGATTATGGTCCAGGCATGAACGTTCCTCCCGTGGAGTTGGTGTCAAATCCAAAGACAGAGTGGTGGTTATCTATCCCATAAGAGTCACGGCACCATTACACTATTTGTGGGCATATTTGTGTGGCAGTTAGATATAGCAGCATGCAGCCTCCAGAGCTGGATCCTAAGACTGCTGTTGTTTCTCCAAGAAGCCTGCATAGCACTTTCCAGAAGTTGGAATGCTAGCCACCAGGGAAGAAATTTCCTTTCAGTTTGAAAATGATATATCTATGTCCTACAGCCAAAGTGTGCACTGTCTTTAGCAATAAGGTCTTACCATGTAATTATGGTGGGAAATCAAGGTCAATACCAAGTACCCTGTGTTGATCTAGATACCTCTGGGACTTTCCTGACCAATAACTCAATTTCAATTAATTAACCCGTGCCCTTTGGGAGTGGCATTGTTTACCCATACAGGATAACTTTACTTGAACTCTCTTTACTTTCTTTTTTATGGTTACATTTCAAGTTACCTTACTAGCTGGTGTGTGAGCATCCATCTTCGTCATACGTTTTCAGTTTTGGTTACTCCATTGATGACCTTTTCCTCTCACCTATTTTCTGCCCCTACCTCTGCTCAATCCTTTCCCTCCTAGTACTTCTCCCTCTTCTTCCATTTTATATGTACTCGATTGTCCCTGTAATTATATCTGACTGGGTTGTGAGTAATATGTGGATTAAATCCGAATGGGTTATCATAATCCTTCCTTTGGATTAGCTCTCCCCACTGCCTCTGGCATCCCACATACTCCTGTGCCTCTCCCCATTCAAGCCTTTCTGTCCCCCAGATGTGGACTTCTTAGTGAGGTCACATGTATGCTGTGCTGTGGCCACACTCCTTGTCACTTCATCGTTCTAGTTTTGGTGTTTGTGCCACTGAAGCAAGCATGTGAGATGGAGTTTGAAGTTTACAAAATTACAGCTTTAAACCAAATATAATTAATACATTAAAGAATGTACATTGGAAACAGAGACTGTCACAAGAAAATTAGAATCTACAAAAAAATACAAAATGGAAAATGAAGAGCAAATGGATTAAAAAGTCAAGAGATGAGCTCACCTGTGAGTGTGACAAAAGAAGGGAGAATTAGGGAGATGAGGAAGCAAGGGGTGATGTTATGTCTGAAGGGCAGAGAGGAAATATAGATAGGAGCAAAGGGTGCTAATCAAATTCAGTTAAAGTTCCTACTGTGTGTCTAACTGAAGTTGCCAAAGAAGAGGCTAGTGAAAACAAAGGAAAGGAAACATTCATAGATACATTGGTAAAGTAACCTTTGAAATGAATGAGGTCTAGCCAACTGCAGATACATGAAATTCTACAAAACTCCAATGGGACAAACACTGTGTCTGTCTGTCTGTGTGTGTCTGTGTATTTGTGTATCTCTCTTTGTGTTTTATGTGTCTCTTTGTGTTTTATGTGTCTCTCTGGGTGTAACTGTGTGCAAAAATATATGCATTCCTTTTCAGTTTCAGAAAGAACATGTCTAAATAGGCTGTGTCCTGGGTCATCAAGAGAGTGTTGAAAACATCTAATGACCAAAATCACACAGGATATATCCTCTGTCCACAGAAGGTTAGTGACACATATGTATCCTACAGTTCAAGAGTCACACCACATTCATAAACTAGGAACCCTAAAGTAAAGATGTGCTTTAGATTGACTCATGCTTAGGAAATAGAACAGAAAATGAAGAATAATAACCCCACAGAGGAACCAAAGCTTGGCTAAACAACCAAGGATCCAAGTTGAACACCTTGAGCAGTGAGCCACATGGATGATATATAACCCTGATAGAATAGGGAAGGAAGGGAACTCTGCCAAGAGGATTCATTTAAAACAGATTTAATTCCTATCTAATCATGCACTCCCATAACTTCAAATTGAGGGAAATTCTACAAAATACCTGCCTGATAATTCTTAAATTTGTCATGAAAACCAAGAAAAGGCTGAGTAATAATGAACCGAAGATGACTAATGAGAAATAATGACTAAATATGATATGATACTGTGATTGGGATTAAGGAAGAGAATAAGGACTCAATAGTAGAAAAACAAGAGAAATTAAGTTTAATTAAACTTCAGCCTTGAAGTTTAGGTATTAATACACCAAAATAAATTCATGAAATTTTCTTTTAAAATTTATTTGCTGAGACTTTCATACCTTATAAAACTTTTTAATTTGCATCTAATTCCATCTCCTTCTACTCTTCCCAAACTTCCCTATTGCTCTTCATGTCCTCTTACTTTTTTGGGGGGACGGTAACTTACTGAGTTCAATTAGTGATGTCAATATGCCCATGGGTGTATTGCCTTCCTTTGGGCCATGGGCAGCCTAATAGGGGGTCACATCCCTTAAAAACACAACCTCCAACCTCTAGCAGCCACTTACTATCAATAGCTCTTTAACTAGAGGTGATCCCTTGTGAGCCCAACTCATATTGGAATGCTGATTGGCTTGATCTTGGACAGGTCCTACACAGGCAACCATAGCTGTTGTAAATTCACGGGTGAAATGGCCCTATCATTCCCAGAAGACACCACATCACAACAAATAAGTTTCTAAATCTTGACAAGTGCATCATGGTGCTATGGTTTGAATATGAAATGTCTGTGCTCCATTCCTTATCCCCATGCTCTCATAGAGATGCTTAGTTCTGTGGTAGTGTTATTTGGGGTGGTAGAGGAAGTTGCAGGAGGTAGGGACTATTTGGAGGAAGTGGGTGACTAGGGAAATGACCTTGAAGAGCATCCTGTCCATGGTCCCTGTTATTGTTATGAGCATGTGCCACTATGCCCAACTTTTAAAGGTGGAGATTGGAGAGGAAAGTCAAGCTATCATGCTGGTAGGTGAGCACTTTACAGACTAAGCTATAACTACAATTACACTTTTTAAAAATAGCTAATTTACAGTGTGCATTTGGTGGAGTATATCTGAAGGGCACCTCTCAAGAGTGTTTTATAAGATGATCACAATGGTGTTTTCCAGTGAGACAGAGACACAGAATAACGTCTAGACTCCTTGAGACTTCTTCTTGCCTCTTCCAGTCATGATCCTTTTGATAAGTAATCCCTCTACCAAACCCTCATCACCACTGATATCTTCTCTACTTTTGAAATTCATATAAATAGAACCATGAAATGTATACTTATTTCTATCTGGATTTTCTTCTCAATTTTATGTCTGTGAGATCCATTCATAATTCTGTTATAGTAGTTTCATATATATATATATATATGATATATATGATACATGTCACAATATACATATTTTTTTGTTTGTTTTTTGAGACAGGGTTTCTCTGTGTAGCCCTGGCTGTCCTGGAACTCACTCTGTAGACCAGGCTGGCCTCGAACTCAGAAATCCACCTGCCTCTGCCTCCCAAGTGCTGGGATTAAAGGCGTGCACCACCACTGCCCGGCACAATATACATATTAATGAAAAAATATAATTTTCTTGTATGCCTGGTCACAAATTATTTACCCTGTGGCCATTGGGATTGTTCTACTTTGGGGCTATCATAAAAATACACTGATTATTCTTGGCCTTGAATTTTTTCATAATATACATGTATTCTTGCTGTGGATTTTTTACTGGTAAGAATTTCTCTCATTGCAACTTCTACCCTAAGTTTTAATACAAGGAAATTTTATAAAGGTACATGTCTGTCACTAGTATCCAGTCACTCAGCATCCTGGTAGTAACTCCTTCTCTTCTAGTCATGATGCTGAGATGTAAAGTGATAATCTATAGAAACTTTGAATTACGTTATTCTCTTAGGAATCATTATGTAGCTCAGGCTGGTCCTTCTGCATCCAGCTTCTGAGACTGAGATTCACAGATGTTAATCATTATATCTGGGTTTATAACTTCCTCTTTTCTTTTGTGATTTTACAAAATGTTTGGGGCATATAATATCAGGTTTATACAACAATATAAAATAATTCAGAATATTTATTTATTTGTTTATAATATTTAAAAAGTTGTGCACTCATCACCAACTTTTGTGCAATGTTAGCATTTTATATGACCACAACATGAACAAATCCCCCCCAAACCATGATTTCAACATCAAATCACATTCTTACCTTGATGTATTATAAAAACTGCAATACAATACAGTTGTGAGAAAATTTTGTATGCCTTAGAAACCAACAATCCAACTGATGTATAGTTAAAGGTTATAGTTTATTGTGGACTATTTGGATAAGAATCTAATTTGTCTTCTATGCTTTGGAGTTTGTTTGTTTATTTATTTATTTATTTGAATGGATCTAGGAGATCGGTTATAATTATTCTGCCAACTAATGCCAAATTAGGTAATAGGTTCTCCTGATGTTCTCATATCTTGAAATGCAGAAATAATACAAATTTTTTACAGAAATTTGGGGAATTTCATAATCATGGGAAGTTAAACATGTTTTATAAAACTATTTAATTTTCAAAACTTCCTGCAACATGGAGAAATAATCTTCCTATCTCCCCATTTTATACATGGAGAAATTGAAGTCTAGAGAGAATAAGTTGGTTGTCTAAGGACGCTGTGTATATAAACAGAGAGGCTACAATTCAAACAAATTCTACAGTTCCACAAATCTTAGATCCAATGCTTTCATTTATCTTTTCTACTTTGGTAATTCTGAAAGTATGAATCATATGATACCTTATTCAAATTATGATCTTGTTTTATCTAGGACCCCAGATACCCAAGGTGTACATCGTCTCTGAAGCTGAAGTCCGTGAGCCTCAGTTTTTAAAGGTCCCCATGAGTGAGTCACTCTGCTTCAAAGACTGAATAAAAATGTTGCATCTTACTTGAATGTATCCTCCAAACACAGCATTTAACCACACATAAACTAACAGAACCACACCCCCTCGCTTGTGAACTTGTGGCTGTTTCACATGACCTGTTCCTATTCGTGACTTTTTCACCCAAGGTTCTCAACATTAGAGCTCCTTTCCAATCCACTTGCAAACTAGGGAGGTAGTGGATATGCAAAGCAAACACTGAATTGGTTTAGATAAACATCATGACTCCCAGGAAGCATGCATGACTATTCCTCTTTTCATGACTTTCTGAATCTTAAACCACAGTGAGTTCGTACATCAGGAGTATTTTTCTACCCACACAGTTTTCTATATGGAATCTCTTGAGACTGTTTGAAGAGACAAATATGGCACAACATACATTTTTTAAAGTATAAGGCTCAAGACAAAATGTGATGGGAAAAGAATCAAATAATATATAACAGCTTTTTTTTTCTTTTGTTTACCACCCTGAAAAGATCATTTTTGAAATGGTTCCTTCCTGTAAGCCTTTCTTGAAAAAAAAAAAAAAAGAGATGATAGCTAAAAGGATACATAGAGGTTATTAAAACTTCCATTTTGCATGCCCTTGTTCTTGGAGAAAAATATCCATTATGTGACTTGAAGATGTCCTAGTGGTTCCAAAGAAAGGGAAGAGGCAGTAATTACCTGGCTTGGCTGTGAGGCCACTTCTGTTTTATACTAAGATCTCGGGTAGGCTTCTTCCATCTCTCTGTTCAGTTTCCTCCTTCCTCAGTATGAGAGTAATGGAACCTACTTCATGAGACTCAGACTTCAATGAAATAATGTGTGTATGATGGCTAACCCAATGCCAGGGTCATCACAAGCATAGAAAAGCAGCCATGATTACTGTTGTTAGCATCTGTCTCTGTCTGGTTATGTTTTGAAGAATAGTCTCCTTTCATACAACATCAACATATACAGAACACCATTACAAATTCTATGTGTTCAAGAACTGTTAAATAAAAACAGCAAGAGGCCAATTAGTAACATTGCAGATGTGTGTGAATTCACAAGTTTCGATGCTCATGGTGAAGGCTGCCCAGAACAAGTTCCTTACATCTGGCTTGGTCTGTTGGAGAGACAGCTTCTATTTTCTTTCCAGAGCTAGTTTGGCCTGTGTGCTGGATAATTCTATATCAACTTGACATAAGTTAAAGTCATCTGATAGTGAAATGCCCCAATCAAGAAAATGCCTCCAACAGATTGAGCGAACCTGTAGAGCAGTTTCTTAATTAGTTATTGATGGGGGAGGGCCCAGCTCATTGTGGGTGGGGCCAGCCCTGGGCTTGTTGTCCTGGGTTCTGTAAGAAAGCAGACTGAGCAAGCTATGAGAAGCAAGCCAGTAAGTAGTACTCTATGGCCTCTGGATCAGCTCCTGTCTCCAGGTTCCTGCCCTGCTTTCCTTCAGTGGTGGAAGTGTAAGCTGAAATAAATCCTTTCGTCCTCAACTTGCTTTTGGTCACAGTGTTTCACCATAGCAATAATAACTCTAAGACAACATGGTTCTTTTCTGTTTGTTAACAACCCTCATGGCACTCATAGATAAGACTTGAGATGTAAGAATAATATTGTCCTGTGGTATTAAGAACAAGTTGATAGACTCATGCAAGCCTATCAGCTCTGTTTGTTTTTTATGATCTCATATATGCAGAATTATGAGTGCAACTTTTTTTCTCCATTAAAACCAAATGTTTCTGAGCCAGGATGTGTTAAGGCATTTGTCACCAAGCCTGATGGCCTTAGTTTGATCCCAGGCTCAATGTGGAAGGAGAGAACCAACTCTTGAAACTTGTCCTCTGACTTTTACAGTGTACTGAGGCGTGCCTGCACATACATACATACATACATACATACATACGTACATACATACATACTAAATAAGTAAAAATAAGTTAATGTAATAAAATAAAAACAAACACAAATCTTCTGAATAGTATAAAGAATATATCTGGCATAGAAAACTGAAAAACTATAAAAACAGAACTATAAAAACAAATACTTTCTAATTCTAAAGACAATTACAGCTATATTCGAACTTATAAAATATGCTTTTCTCCTTTGTGGGGCTTTGTAGATGTATTTATTTGTAAATAGCAAAACTATATAGATTGTTATAATACTTTTTCTTCTGTTGTACACCTAACAAGTATTTACCATCATTATATATTTTTAAATTAGGTCTTATTGTCATTTACAGGCAAGCTTTCAGAGAGTAAGTCTACCACTAAAGTGTGATTTTATTTTGGATTTGATATTATTCTTGTCTACTTACCTAGCCATGCCTACTTGGCCCAGAACCTTAGATCAGATGTTTCCTTGGCCATGATGTCTGTCTTCCCTGACTCTGGTTCAGAAAGTGTGTCTGATCTGTAAGATCTCAGATGTAGAAGGAACGAGTACTGAGTGAACATGGAGTACTCTTGCTAGCTTCTACTTTGGCTAATTAAAAAGGAAAACCCCATCTTTGTGATAAAAATGATCTGAATTCTGAAATGCAGGTAACTTGACTTCGTGGGTCAATTATACCTGGTATTCCTCACCCTCTGGAGGGTACACAGGAATTACATCCTGATTCAGCATTCTTTCACACTTTTCTGCCCTCCTCTTACCTTCTTACTCATCCCTTCCCCTGTGTCCCACATCTCTGGATCTCCCCTCTCCTCTCTCATGGTATTGTGGACTGAAAGATGACCTCATGAATACTTTGCAAGTGCTTTTCAACTGAGCCATGCACCATGTCTGCATATGAACATTCCCAGATGCTTTTGACATGCATCTTTGTCCTCTGAGTGGAAATGGACTTCCATGGTATCTGTTACGGCCTCTCTGGCCACCTTCATCCTTTCCCTGCTGAGTTCTCCCATGCATCTTCAGTATTCTCAATGCTGAGCACAGAACCTTCACAGTGAAGTGCTTCCTATGTAAACTGAAGCTGAGAGTAGGCACAAACTGTGGTTTCCAATCCGAAAAGGTAATTTTCTCTCTAAGGTTTAAGGTTAAAATTTATTGGGACTCAGGAACAAGATGTGTCCTATAAGAAAGATGGCTTCTTCCTCTGTGTCTTATTGAAAGTGAGTTCAGAGTGGGAGCTGGCCACTGTGGAGAAGGTGGGATAAGACCCAGGCCCAAACGCCTGGTGTAATCATTACCTGTCCGTAAGGGGTACAGAGGGGACCATGGTAAGGCATTATATTCTCCCACACCTGCATGTCTGCTATTCTGTGGATCTTATGTTCATACAACAGGTAATGGTCATACCTCACACTGTCTCTTTGTGAGGCCAGTATTATATTGCTTTAGAACTTCAGAGAGAAAGTGCTGGATCTCCAGGGGAAATGCTTTGCGAGCTTCTGTGTCATTAATACCAATATTTTAAAAAGTCTTATGTCTTATCAGAGCAGTTAGAGCACATAATTAGAAAATTCTAAGTTATAAAATGTAATTGTCCCTGCCACTAGAGGGAGAACTTAATTTTTAAATTTTTTTAAATTAAAAAATAATGACATAATTTTTCCCTTTCCCTTTTATTTCTCCACACCCAGACGATACACATGCATACATTCATGTATGTATGTATGTATGTATGTATGTATATATGTATATGCATGCATGTATATATGTACTTATATATGTATATTGTATAAATATAATCTGCTCAGACCATAAAATTCTATTTGTATGTAAATGATTTCAGGACTGACCCTTTGGTATTGAATAACCAGTTGAAGGTTTCTTCCCCGAGGAAGGATGATCTCCAGCTCGCAACATTCCTTAGTTGCCTATAGTTGTTTGCCTAGGGTTAAGGTCCTGTGAGGTTTTGTCCTTTCATGTTAGAATGGGTCTTATCTAGGCAGTCATGTTGGTGTGACTTCATGAATGTAGCTCTCTTGACATTTCTAGGAGACACAGTCTCCTGGCAGACTTCCTGTTCTTCTGGCTTTTACAATCTTCCCATCTCCTCTTCTGGGATATTCCCTGAGCCTTGGGTGCAGGAATTGTGTTGTGGATGGGTCAGTCCTGGCTGTGGATGGGTCAGTCATGTCTGTGGGTGGATCAGTTGTGGAAGGCAGGACAGGAACTCAAATAAGTCAAGAACCTGGAGGCAGGATCTGATGCAAAGGCTGTGGAGGGGTACTGCTTACAGCTTACTTCTCATGGTTGCTTAGCCTGGTTTCTTATAGAACCTGGGACTACTAGCTCAGGGATAATAGCATCCACAATGGGCTGAGCCTATAGCCTGATTTAAAGGAAGCATTTTTAAAATTGAGATTCCCTTTTCTGAGGTGACTTAGCGTGTGTCAAGTTGACATAAAACGATCCAACACATATGTATACACATGGACTTATATGTATGCTGTGTAATTTTAGGTAAATAGAAAATAATATGATTCCTTAAGACTTTTAAAGATAAACCTTATTGTTATTTCACTCTCTTCCCTCCCTTTCCTTCTGTGTTGAGTTTCCTCCACCTTAAAGTTAACCCCTTCCCTATTTACCCTTTCCAATAACTCCTGTTTGTACTTTCTCACTTTTATTTATGATAAATATTTCCAGGTCCCTTCTGGTCAGAAGTTCTTTGAGACAATCCCATCAGCCTTAGCCAACTACAGAATAGAATCACCTGAGTCGCCTATCCTGACAATGGCCCTGCAGATAACATAGGTTTTAAACTAGCTATTAAACCTGCCTGTGACCTTGTCAACCTCAGCTACATTCATCCAGATGGATGCATGGTCTTTGACACCAATTATACAGTTGTATGTCCGTGAACTTGCTGGTGTAGGTCTGCATGTTAAAGCCACACCTGCTCACTGGTCCAGTAGGAGGAGAGAAAGGACCCTAAAAATAATAACCATGCTCTTTCCCTCCTATTTTCCCCTTCCATTGTCCTACAGGGAGAACTTAAAAGATTTTTATTCTACCCTTGGAGGGTAGATCTTTTTCACTTTTCCTTAAATCTAGAGAAGTAGCAGCAGCAGCAACAACAAACCCAAAAGAAACAATCTTTAATTTCTAGTGATTTACTATCACTAATGGACCCAACTGTGTCTTTCACTAAAATCTACTCCTTATATGTTTATAAAAAACCTGTTGACCAGAGCTTTGCTAATCTGACTTTTGGGGTAGAAAGTACAATTTTTTTCTTTTTTAATGAACATTTTATTTACATTTCAGATGCCATCCCCTTTCCCCATCTCCCCTCCCTAGAAAACCCCTACCCCATCTCCTCTTCTCCTTTTTGCTTTTATACAATTTTTTAAAATGTTAATCAAAGGCTTTATAAGTTTGGTAATGCTCAATAACAAGATGCCCATACAATCAGAAGTGTAACCCAATACCCAACCTAGATAGATCAACTATCTTTGACTGGCGGAGACACGAGAACATCCGCCTCCATGTCCCTCCCTCCCCCATCTCTCTTGTCACCTGGCTCCTCCTCTCCTTACTCCTCTGACATATCACCCTTCCTGTTAAAATAAAACTTTTCTCTCAAAATACAATTAGAGCATAACTATACTAATTTGTGTCAGTAAGGTACAAGATAGACCTAATATCCAGTCCATCATTTTGTTGACTAACCAGAACCTCTGTCATCTCTCCTAACTAAAAGACTTAGTTCTGGACCTGGCTTTTTTCTTGGCTTTAGAATGAATGTCAGCTGGAAACCATCCTCTCAAATATGTTCTCTCAAAGTAAATAACCTGGGTTGGCTATGAGATTGTAAGTCTTCAACTCCATCAGAAATCCAGAATGACTGAGTTAACTGAATTATGGGAACCAGGGCTCCAGGCCAGGAGTGACTTCCTGGGTCCTAGTGGCTCCCAGTTACCCCTTGTTTGGGGCCGGTGTTGTTTTCTCCTTACCTAAGATACTGCCCGGGTTAGAGCTCCTGGGAGTCCCGCTTCCTCTGGGTTCAGTGAGATTGAGGGCAGACCTGCCACCTGGAATCTGCTCAGTGCTTGGGCCCAGACCAGAAGGACAGAAGTACAGTCTCAAGAGGTATTTAGTAGAGTATCTCAGATAGGAAGGTCAGGGAAAGAATTATCCTTAGCGATAATAGAACTTAGGGGCTTTTAAAGCAAATCTTGTCAAGCAGAAACCAGTGGATAAAAGATGAGAATTTGAAGCAAACACATTAATTTCAACATATAAGTTGTAACTTCAGTATATAAGTTGTGTAGTTCAAACTCTTACTTTTCAGCAGGAAGTAGCAGAATTATTTGTTGTGTGGTCCCCTATGGTTTAGCATAGAAACAAAGCAGAGTGACTCTATGTTCTCAGAGCAGTAAGTACTCCATACTGTCATTGTGGAGAGTAAATTCAATTATTCATGCCTTTCCTCTTACTCTTCAAAACCATCACTCATGTGACCAGCTCCTTCAAACAAGAAGTTTAAACACCCTGTGTTTTCATCCATTATCACAGATATCATCTTTTATTAAAGTATCTCTTTGCTCCGATTCCACCTATAAAGTGTTAGATTTGTTCTGTGGCTCTTAGCGAACTCACATCTCAGTTTGTTAAATTAAACTACACTGACTTCCAACCTCATTAGTCTATTAGGTGTGAAGTCTGACCAGAGTTATTTGTATCTCTCCCCGAGGGCTGGAAGAAGTCACCATTCTGTTCCTCCCGAGTATGGGTTCTTTCAAAGAGGGTAGTTTTAAAGACTTCTTTTCTGTGCAGACACGGCCATAGGGACTTCAAACCTTCTTAGTAGAGCTTGCTGCTCAGATCTCTGGGCCCTACACTCATTCTCCATGAAGGCTCTCAAGTTTTGGGTTCTAGAGGACAAGGTGGGGGGGGGGGGCTCTGCTTCCATGATCCATTCCCTTGGTTTGAGAGATTCAGATTTCTTTTGAGTCAGGTACTTCGCTTTCTTTAAGTTTTGAAGAAGGCTATGTGAGGCCCAGCCAGTTCTAACATTACACTTGGCCTTAGGGTCATAAACTCTAAAACCATATGTTACAAATTGAAATCCCACTCTTCCCAGAGCTGTGTAACAGTGATCTGTAAGCCTCAGTTCCTTTGCCAATGGGAATGGCCATCAGTCCTCTACAGTGCTGGGAAGAGATGGACTCATTTAATTGTCTTAAGACATTCTTTGTGCCATGCTTGTGACTTAGTAAGCCCTCAGTAAATGTCAGCCAGTATTTTAATTATTGAAATATTGCACTGTAATTTGAGGCTTTATAAAACAAAGTCTTCCACTCCCTGGAGAGGTAAGGGAAGCTGAGTTCTCCAGGATCCAAAGCTGTGGTTCTTCAGGAAGGAGAGAAGAAAGGTACTCTGGAAGTCAGAGGAGGGCAGACAGCTTGATTTTAAGATAACACAGAATTTCCATTGGCCAGAGGAAGATATCTTTGGTTAATAGGTAGCACACAGCCTTAATCACTTGTAGCAACTTGAAAGTCACCTTGGACTACACAGATCTATTTATGACTAAAAGCTTGATATCTGTCCCTTTAAGAGGAAGGAGTTTTCAGACATGAAAATGACTTTGGTTCAGATATTTGGTCATCCTGATAAGCCCTTAGAAACAGTGACCATGGGAGTGATCACAGACTTTGTTTATTACTTTGCTTGTTCTTTGACTATTTGTGTTTATTGTCTTGTTTGGTTTATTGTCTTGTTTGTTCCTTGATTATTTGCATCTATTTGTATTGCTAGTTCCTTAACCTAGAACTGACCTTAATACTTGCATGTAATTAAAATGGTACAAAAGCAAAAAAAGAGGAAGAGGGATGGGATAGGGGGTTTCTAGCGAGGAGAAATGGGGAAAGGGGGTGCCATCTGAAAGGTAAATAAATAATAAAAAAATTAAAATTGAAAAGAAAACTTAAAAAAAAAAGAAGATGATTGGGGTCAGATGGGGTCTGATGGGTACATGTTTACAATCCTAGCATTTAAGGATCTAAGACAGGAGAATCTCACACTTGAGGCCAGCCTGAGCTATAGAGTGAGACTCAGTCTCAAAAGAATAAAATCAACAAAACAGCCTCGTTCTTAAACAACAGCAACCAAAGGAATAAAGGAAAGAGAAAGGTGGTTGACTCCTGCCCTGGAACATCTTACTTGCTTTAGGATTAGCTTAGAGTACATTAAACATCTAACTTGGGGGAATATTCTAGGGTAAAGGGACCAGTTAACTCCTTAGATCACTGCTGTGAGAGGCTCATCATTCACACACAAGTTGGACCTAGACAGGTTGTCAGAGTCTCAGGAAGAGACAATGGTGTGAGAATGTCTACTGTTTTTACCCAGTATGTCTGTGTGTGGAGGTGGGGTAGGTGTTTAGGGGTGGGAGTGGAGAGTGGAGAGACAGCATAGGGAGGAGTGGGGATGCATATGGTAGTGTGTCCCTTTTACTCAGGCAAGAGAGGAAGCCAACTTTTAAAAAAATGTATAAATATCCAAATACAGAGGTCCTTTTCCTTTTTACTCTAGTGAGGTAGCAGAGTTAGCAGTTGGATAAACAAAGAAGCAAAAGCAGAAGCGGAAGCAGAAGCGGAAGCGGAAGCGGAAGCGGAAGCAGAAAGAAGAAGGAGGAGGAGGAGAAGGAGAAGGAGAAGAAGAAGAAGAAGAAGAAGAAGAAGAAGAAGAAGAAGAAGAAG
>JANHMN010000001.1:167861226-167876434 GCA_030674055.1 Rhabdomys pumilio
AGAAGAAGAAGAAGAAGAAGAAGAAGAAGAAGAAGAAGAAGAAGAAGAAGAAGAAGAAGAAGAGGAACAACATGAAGAACAACAAGAAGAAGGTTTTGAATTTCATGTGCCTCATAGCCTGAGGCTGCAAGTGTGCAAGTGTGGTTCCTGGAAGTCGGGGAAGAAAAATCATGGAGGGAGGCTGCCTGCACCAAAGGCTACATCATATGCTTCAGGATGGCTGCCCTGATCACTGTAGGTTCCTCAGAAGAGGAATGTTATAGTCTTGTTTATAATAGCCTTAATTAACATAATACCATGCTGTTGCATTTACTCATTTCAGTTTTTATTTTACTTATTATTAATATTTATTAGTAATATTATTAATATGAGTATGACATTGTATATGTACTCTTGCCCACTCTGGTGTGAGTGCCACAACTTCGTGGAATTTGCTCTTCTCTTCCAGCTGTACATGGTTCCTGGGGATCGGGCTCAGGTCCTCTAGCCTGCAGCTTCAAGACACAAACATCTTCATCTGCTGAGCCAACATGCCGGCCTGAACTTATTCACATGTAGTACACTCTTAAGGACTTGGTGTATCACTTGGTGGCAGAGGATTTGCTAAAGTGTGGTCTAGGCCCTGGTTTCAATCCCCAGCACTGAAAAGGAAGTTTTTTTTTTTTTTTTTCAAGTTTATTTTAGTATGTTTACAGTTACATAACATCACCATGATTTGAAACATGTTTTTTTTTCCACACCAAAACAAAGAAACAAGCAAACAATAAAAAGACAACCTGAGACCTGTTAGCAATCACTCTCATTACTCAACTTGTTCAGCCCTAGGTGATCTGGATATTTTATAATGAAATTATACAATATGTGGTCTTGGATAACTATTTTTAATCCATGTATGTCATAGCATGGCTTAGCACTTCATTTCTTGATAAAATCTTCCATTACCTACTTATCAGTTGGTAAGCAGTTGGGGTTTCTATATTTTGGATATTGTGAATAATGTTTCTATGAACATTCATGTACACGGTTTTATACATGTATTTTCTTTTACGTGAGTGCCACGGGGTAGCACTGCTAGATCATAAGATAACTCTGTGCTTGTTGTTTTGAGAAACTGCTGAACTGTGTTCCAGCATGGCTGAATCATTTCACATTTCCACCAGAAATGGACCAGAACTCCAGGTTCTCTACATCATTGTCAACTCTTTTATTGTCTTTTCATTTTTAACTAAGGAAAGGGACTTCAAATTTCTAAGGCAGCAATTTATTAAAAGGACAGGACATGGGTGTCTTTGAGGACAGAAGGGAAGGCAGTAGAGTGTGTCCCATGGGGTTCGGTGGTGTGGTCCTTGGACTAGAGTTGTCCTTTGTACAAAGTCATGAGTCATAGAATTTTATATTATAAAAAAGTAGAAGAGTACTTTTTTCTTCTACTTTTATGTTATAGGAGAGAAGGGAACTTTCCTTGTGTCTTTTTCTTTTTCATTGTCTTAAGTTCACAATAATTATTATGGCAAAGGGACAGCTTTTTAAAGGTTTATTCTGTATATTTATTTACGTGTACCTATGGGTGTCTACATGAATGTTTGGCAGATGTGTCTGAGTGTTAGTACAGCTCAGAAGAGAGTGTCAGGTCCCCTGGAGCTGAAGTTAAAGGTGGTTGTGACTTTCCCAACATGGATTCTGTGTCCTCTTGGAGGAGCAAGCAGCAACCAGGACTCTTAACTGCTGAGGTCTCTTCAGCCTTCTTTAAAATGAAATTCTGCCTTCATTGATGGAAAATAAATTATTTTATTCTGTAGATTATCTTTTCATGTTCTTCGTAAGCATCATTTGAGGCGAGAGAGCCTTCATTTTTGGTAAGGTCCATTTGCCGGTTTGTTGTTTGTTTCTTTGTCACTTACCTATTTGTGATTATCTAGGAAAGCTTTCCTCCCTCAAGGTTGTGAAGACTTGCTCTGTGCTCTTTTCTAAGCATCCTGTAGTTTCACCTCATATAGTCGGGTCTATGATCCATTTTGAGCTAAGGCCTCTGGATGTCAGAGATCCTGCTTGATCCTTTCATACGTTGATTATCAACTCTATGGCATTGAGAGACTCCTAAGAGAGTAGTAAAGCACACCTCTGGGCGTTTTCAGAGAGGATTAACTAGGCAAGACTAGACCTAAAAATGTCTGCCACATTATCCCATAGATGGAGTCTACTGGAATAAAAAAAAAAAAAAAAAAAAAAAAAAAAAAAAAAAAAGGAAATCCCAGTAGCCAAGGTATCCATTCTTTTCCCTTGCTGCTATGATGTGAATGGCTCTAACTTGTTCCATCCCTTCAATTAATTGACACCTCTAAAAACATAGAAAGTAATAGATTTTGTCCTTTTAATCAGTTGTTTCCATCAGACACTTTATTATAGAGAAGAAAATACACGACAGCCACATATGTGAACATCCTATCAGTATTTAGTAGAAAGGTGGCTGTTTTCCATCAAATTATCTTTCAAATCTCTTTGAAAATCAATACACCAAAAACTATAAAATTGAAAACAAGATTCATTTGTCTTTTTATTTTTGTGTATGTGTGTTTGCCTGTATTAGTTTAAGTGCACCATGTGTGTGCAGGTGCTTGCAAAGGCTAGAAGAGGGCTTAGGATCTTTGAGAGCTGGAGTTACAGATGGTTAGAGCTACCTAAAGAGTTTGCTGGCAACTGGACCCGAGTCTTCTGCAAGATCAGTATGTGCTCTTAACCACTGAGCCATCCTCGCAGCCCCACTTCTGCATTCCTTATTGTATCTCATTGATATGTACTTATACTTGCTGTCACATGCCATGCTGTCTTAATCACTGCCTTTTTGTATTTCATTTTTTAAATTAGGACTTATTCTTTAGTCTTCATTTTTGTCAAGGTTATTTTGTGTCCCTTGTATTTACAGATGAATTTTAGCATCTGCTTGCCAACTTATGGGAGTAAAATACAGCTGGGACTCCCATAAGGATGGTGCTGAATCCGTAGATCAATTTGGAAGCTTTAGCTGTTACTATCAAAACTTCTAATCTAAGAGTTGAAAGTGTTTTTCCATTTATTTAAATATTAAACTTTTTCTAACAATGTTTTCTACTTGCTAGGGTTTTACATTTTTACTTTTGTTAAATTTACACCAAAGTATAATAGTTAATTTTTTATGTTACAAATAGGATTGTTTCTTAATAATCTTGGTTTTGCATTCTTAATGACTAGTGCTTAGAGATACAACTGACTTTTGTATAGTGATCTTTTAAAACACACTGGTACCGAACGTGATTATGAGTTTTCATCATTGGGGTGTGTGTGTGTGTGTGTGTGTGTGTGTAGTCACAACCCAGACATCAGTCATCGAACACTCAGGCTAGATGACTGTGTAGTGGCTTAGGACGTGGACTGGTTTGTGACTTGTGCATATTATAACACATTCTGTGGCCACTTGTCTACCCCTTCCCTGGGTGCCTCACATCAAAGGGCTGGGCTTATTTTCCATCTTCAACTCTTCTTGTTCTCTGCCTGCATCCCTGCTATCCTGTGTCTACTTTAACGAGTTTAGCTGTGTCATTTAGATATCCCATCTTTTGGTTAAAGCATTGTTCCTTTATGACGCTCCGTTACAGGCAGGTTGCTGAAATGAGGCTGGCTGACTGACTACTTGTTGTGTACCATATAAAGTAAGTGTGATTAAACAGAGAATCTGTCTTCTTTTGGGTGGTGGCAAAAAATCATGACTACGGTAGCTATAAACTCTGTCAGAAATAAAAGATAAACTTTATTTCCTAAAATCTTAATTTAGGAAAAAGCCAGACTTTTTTTTTCTCCAAAACAATTTCCCCCTTTGCCTATCCATTTTTATTTTCCTCTTTTTATTATTTTTATGACGTATTAAATTAAACCATTTCCTTGCAGTGTGCTAGTTAAGACAATTTCCTTAGCTTTTGCTGAATGACTTGGCAGGCTAGATGTCTTAGAGCTGAATCGTAAAATCCCATTAAAATCCAGTCATATAAAAATAAAAGATGCTGCCTGGTGCACCCGTGACATGTTATGGCGAGGTCTCATCACATTATAATAACAACTGCCAGGAAGAAGTGACTGCTGTGTAATGCAATATGATGAAGAGAGAGGAGTATATTAGCAACACAGCCAACCACATTTAATTAAATCCCATGTCCAAATTAGTTCCCTGATTGGCATGTAAGAAGAAAACATGTTTACTGTGATGTTCAAATAGCACAGTTGTTTTAAAAACACACAGGCTTTTTAGCCTGTCTCTGTCTATTTCTCTTTGGTCTTCAAGATTCATACTACTTCCAGGGTGAAGTTGTTGTTTCTAAGGTTCCTTATGTCTCCAGGGAGGAAGAGCAAGGCTTCCATGGGGTAAATCCACACATTACACCAGGCAGTAAACAGAAGAGCTAGAATATAGACTTAGATTGAGAAGATTCAGGTACCTATGGATTTTCATCAATGCCAGAGTATGGTAAAGAAAAGCCTGCAAGGCCAGAGTGGGCAGTTGTCTGTTTTATAGTCCACGAATCAAGAATGATTATTAAGTAAAAAGATAAAAAGATTATACCATAGGTAGTGACAGTATGTTTAGTTAGTGAGGTAAGATTTCAATGTCCATAAATAAAGTTTCACTGGGACGTGGTGGCATCCACTCACACACTGTTGACAGCAGCTTTTGAAGATAATAACAGGATTGAATAGCTGAAACCAAAGTTAGATGGGCTCCAAACCCCAGACATTACTTAAGGTATAAATGTCCTGTGCAGATTCTTAGGTATTCTGAGATATGTGTGCCCCATAGCTACAGGTTGGACATGATTATACATCATTGTAGGAAAAGGTTGGCTATCTCTGATCTATGCCACAATTCTTAAACCAAGGTAAAGCTAAATACTTAATGTTAAACTAAACATTGAGTTGGAGCCCAAGGGTCAGCATATTTTAAAAGCAATCCCCAATATTATATTGATGTTCACAAAGCAGTTGTTTCTGTCCTCTCTCTTGGTGATGTATTCTTCTTTCCCCCATCAGTCCACGAGGCCTAGGATGATGCTGATGATTGCTTAAGTGAGGCAGGGCTCGTACATCTACTCATTAGGCAAATACTTCTCTCTTTCTTTTGATATAGGACTTCACACTGTAGCCCTGGCTGGCCTTGAACTTTTATACCAATCCTTCTGCCTCTGCCTTCTGAGTGCTGGAATTAGTGGTACACCCTGCCATCCCTGGCTTAAGCATATGGTTTTGATTGTGTGCTATATGCCACAAGCTATTCAATGCTAAACACATAATTGAAAGGAAAATAAATTAAAGGTCTGATATAAAATTGCATGATAAGAGGTCCCCATTAATTGCCTAGAATAAGACTTACTATACATAGATGGAAACTCACAGTAACTTTTACATTTCAAATAATGAATATTTTTGTTTCTATTATAATACTAGACTTAAAGAATTTGAGAGATTATATATTGGTAATGTGAAACTGAACTATAATGTGTAGGCATTGTTGGAATTTGAGGGACAGACAATAAGGTGTTAACTGTGTTTAGGATGGAATGCTGAGCTGGTGTGAAGCCATAGGACTCATTTGTATAGCAATTTCTTCTCTTATAAAACAAATACAAAATCAGATGGTATCATTATTGCCATAAGTGGATCTAGAAAATGAAAGCCTATTTAAGTTCGGTAGGAAGGTACTTAGACATTAATTTTAGCAACCAGTATCACTGTGATACATACAATGCTGTGTTACATAAGTCCATTGATTTGAAATTATTTTTCCCTCTTGGATTCAATTCTGGTTATCTTGGAACTGTTCTGGGCTCTCTTTGTCAACATACTGAAGCAGTCTATTAGAATGGGAAGGTAAGATTTTAGTTATAACATTATCCTCATCCGTCGGTCACGGGAGAAACAACTTCTGTCACATTGCCAGTGCAGGCTCAGTTTTTGAGAATCCATCCCATAAAGATCAGAAAGCAAATAATGATAATATAGTTAGAAAAAACTGCCAGTCTTTTCTAGATTAACACATTAGTTATCTTTGGTTCATATGCTTTACAAATTAAGAAGCTTGACACAACAAACGTTAATCTCTTAGTTGGAGTGTGCTAGGAATGTAGGGTGGGTGAGGTGCAACTCTGGCTCAGGGTGTCTCACAAGTCAGCACAGCTGGGGCTGAGATGCCCTCAGGGCTCACCTAGGATCCAGAACTCCTTCTGAGCTTACCACATGGTTATTGGACAGATGTAGTCCCGCATGAGCCACTGCCCTGAGGTCTGACTTTCTCTCTGACTGTTGCTAAGATATCTCCCTGCATCCTGGTCATATGGGCTTTTTTACAGGGACAGATCAAAAATGGCAGCTTCTATCATAATGGGCAAGTGAGACAGAAAAGAGGACAAGATGGAGACATAAGTGTCAGAAGTGACATTGTATTCATATTTCTGTAGTCCACTTATTAGAAGTCAGATACTACAACTAGATTGTTTCCAAGACCAGGGCCTGTACAATGTTATGGGTGCCAAGAGGTGGCACAATGACAATTTCATTTTTTCCCCCGATCAAAAAAGTAATCTGGACACACAAAAGTTCACTCATTCTAGATGTACTATGATAGGCAAAATGTCACTGAGTGTCTACTAGTCTACCATGTACCAGACGTGTGTGAAACCATAATGCTCAAATGAGCAAGCATCCCTGCTTCCATGTGCTGTTCTCTCTGGTAAAAATAAATCTTGCTGCAGTGCTTGGTATGCAAGAAGTCTCCCCAAAAATGTTATTTTTATTTTTGCAGGGCAAATATCCTGTCTCAGAGAAACAGCCAAGCTTCCAAGTCTGTGGCATCTCTAATCCTATTGTAGACAAATATGATTTGCTTAGCCAGCTCAGAACTGGCTCTGCACTCGCTTAGACTTGAAAGAGGCAGTTCATAACAGCATGCAACGCTACACACTTGTAACTGTCTTTCTCATGCTCCTGTTTCCCGAGTGGACTTTTCCAGACAACGAAAACACCAGAGCTTCACAGAAGTAGCTCTTCTGAAAGTCTCTTGGAGAGCCCTGCTGGCCACCATGTCCTCTTGCACTGCGCAGGCCAAGTTGACCTAACATCTTCTAGCTCTGAAACGTTTTAATTGCTTTCTTTTCTAGATGCATCTTTTTAGTCTCTCAAGTGCTCTCTTGAAAATGACTTCTTGAACTGCAAACAAGATTTCAAATGTGTGCCTAGTGATGCCAGTATTTTGTGGTTACTTTCTGTAATTAGTATTCCATGTTTCAGAAACCGTTTCAAGGTTTTAATTGACTTTTTTCACTCCCATCTTGTTCCCGTACTGTGTTGGCCATCCATGTGCATTATTAATCAACTGCACACACTGTGTTTGCCTGCCTCCTCAACTCAGTATTGAGTTCTTTCTCAGACTTTGTTTTGCTTGACAGTCATAGGAGACTTTATTGTAATGGGTTTTTAAATAGCGATAGTTTGCTGTGGTAATCCTACCAACAAAAGGAGCTGTTCATTTGAAAGGGTAAAAATTAGGGGCTGGAAAGAGGGCTGAGTGGGTACAGTGCTTGGTGTGCCAGCTTGAGAACTTGCATCTGGATCTGCAGGACACATGTAAAAAGCTGAGTGTGGAGAGATAGCAATAAGAGGGCACCTAGACCTCACCCAGCCAGCTGGCCAGGTGGTGAGTTCTAGGTTCAGTGAAGAGTCCATCTCAAAAAATAAGATAGGAATGATGGAAGAAGATATCCTGACATTGTCCTTTGGCCTCCATACATATATGTGTGCGTGTATACATGCATACATCAAACATACACACATACAAAGAACAGACATAGGGTATTTTTCTAAACCACAAACTCTTCCATACGACATAGAAATAGTTTCCTAACCTGTTGAGCGATATATATTAGCAAACCTGAGTTATGAGGTATTTTTTATAGAAATATTGATCCATTGCTCTCAGAGTTAGGAATCTGTTTCCAAAAATATAGTAAAAACCTAAGAAGTTTGATCACTGTAGTGATTGTTTATTGAAAGTGACACTTGGAAAACAGTCTTTAAAGTGCTTGTTTTCCACTGTTGCTTATCGCTAATTTCACAGGACCTGCCAGTGGGAAATGTTCTCTTAGCACCTTTCCAATGCAGATTCAACAGGAGTTATCACAAGTTAACTTTCCTGAGGCAGTGGTAGCATGCATTCAAAGCCTCTCATGGATTCCTCTATTCATGAGGCTTCTAGGCCTTGAACAACTATGTGTAAGTAGTTTTGATTTTTTTCTGTTCAAACAGCCTTTCAGTGTTGAGACTAGAACCCAAGGCCTCCCTGCATGGTAGGTGAACAATCTCCTGTTGGTACATACTCCAACCCCTACAATGCTCTTTTTGAATTCACAGATCCCTCTAAAAGTAGAAACACAAACTTTTATTCTGATTGCCCAAGTCCATGGAAACTGCTTGACTTGCCAATACTTTCGTTAATGACTGAAAACATCGTGCAAAGAAGAATCCAGTCCCATGAACAAGATGGCAGATTGATGTACACCTAAAAATAGCAGCATTGCTGTTTCGGGTCAGTCATCGAACCCAGAGTCTCAAGATATTATGCTCTGAGTACAGATTTTTTTCCCAATGTGGGTCATTATACATTGAACAAGGTACATAGATTTTAAGAAAATTACTTGCATGTTTTGGGGTCTGGAAGGGTGGTCTTCCCTCTAATCTAAGCACACATGGGGAGGCCTCATTGTCACATTTCCTGTTGCCCCTGGCACATTTATTGTGTTCTACCCTCCAGCCTTCACGTGTGTTAACAGCTTTGACTCCAATTGGAAACAACTATAAGTTTACAACCATGTAGCAGTCACCTGCTTCTTTCCCCACAGAACTATATTCTACTTCCCCACCTCTGTTCAGTAACCTGGATGCTGATTCTGCAAGCAAAATTGCCTTGGTACCTTTACCAAGTGTCTTTTGTCTGGATTTGACCATTGGAAAGTACTGGAGGGAGAAGAGAGATAGACAAAAGGGGAAAAGTCCAGAAACTTTAATCTCGTTTTTTCCTACTTGGTTTTGGGGACAAAGTTCAACACAGGCTGTATCTGCTTCGTTAGTCAAGTTCTCCATGATATAGACCCAACCCTCTTCTGTCTAATTTCTTATTAGAGATTAGAAATTAGACTTCCAGATTCTTGGCTTTGCTATCAACACCCAACTGCTCTCTGTCTAACTTTTGCCCTAGAAAAATATTCACTTCCTATGTTTGTAAATCTTTGAGTTGCTTCAATATATTATTTGACTTTCAAACTCATTTAACATTGGCATTAATTTCTTATATTAAATTTCCTTTGTAAATAACCAGATATAGGGCTTAAAAGATGGCTTGTTTAGAACACTTGCTGCTCTTTCAGAGAACTCAGGTTTGAATTCTAGCACCCATGTGACAGTTCACAACCCTGTGTAATTCCAGTTCCAGGGGATCTCCCCCTGCACCAGAGGTACCATACACGCACATAGTACACATATACACAATGCAGAAAAACGCTCATGCATATAAAATAAATAAGTCATACACACATATGTACACACACACACACACACACACACACAAAACTAATCCTAACCTGACCAGATACTTTTATGGAATAGATATACTTTGCCTTGTTTTGTTTGCTAAATATAATTGAAAACACCATCTACTATATATGAAATAAATGTAAGAGGACTGACAAAGACAAGAAGATGGAAGAAGAAGATGATGATGGTGATGGAGATATGGAGGCATACTAGGCAGGGATATTAGAACACACATAATGATGAACAGTATCCTGTGATCACCATCCCCATAGCTCAATCAGACACTGGAGAACTAGCTACTTATTTCTGCCAAGCAGTGCAGATAAAAACCTCTAACATGGGACTACTACACCCTTTAACCAAAATACTAGGAAAAGGGCAACTTGTTAAAGAAGAACGCCATTGGATTGCACTTACTCTATTGTAGACAAACATCATAGAAGAAAATTGTTGCCTGCCCCTTCCAAGCAAATGCTGAATAGAGAGCCCAAGGGTCCTGTTTTTTTTTCCAGGCAGCAGCTGAGAGGTTGATCAATAGAGCTGCAAAGTGAAATAGACAAAGCCACAATGGTAGTTGAGAACTTCAATACTCCTCCCTCAGTAATCGACAGAAGAGCTCCTTGACATAAAACCTGCAAATAAAACTCAGCAACATGATCAACCCACAGAATCAAATAGGTATTTAGAGCAGACTCTACCCATCAACAACAGAACATGCACATTTGTTTGTCTTATTCATGGTACAGTGAATGACATCCTGACCCATAAAACCAACCTCGAAAGTGTAGAAACTGAATTCATATGGAGAGTGTTCTCTGAGCACAATGGATTCGGAACAGAAGCCAGTATAGAGCTGAAAGTAGAAAAAGCACCCAGTGCCTGAAAATTGAACAATACAATTCTAAATAACTCAGTAGTCAACAGTGTCTCAAGAGAAATAAAAAAATACATCGAAGTGAAAATACCACATCTCACAATATACAGGATACATTGAAGGCAGTGATGAAAGATAATTCTACAGTGTGAAGGCTCACATTAAGAATGAGAAGCAGCCAAATGACATCATCAAGATGGCAAAAGAAGGTAGCTTCACTTTGTCAGAAAGAAGTATCAATCGGCAGCTATCCACATACAACAAAACAAAACAAGCAAACAAACAAAAAAACATCATGGAGACAATCAAGACACCTTAGGCACGAGTTATCTGGCACCCCATATACCCTAGTGAAAATCCATGCTACAGAGTAATGGGCGGAGCATCGCCTTCACTGTATCCTCCTCCCGCCTCTTCTTCCCCACTCTAAGGCAGCTTACTGAAAGGGCTCTACAGAACTCTTGGTTTGCAGGTCAGTGAAAGAGAATCAGGGAGAATAGTACCTAGCTTTCTCATCCTTCTAAGAAGCTTCTTAGAAATGCTATCTTGTTCTTACCTTATAAAAGATTAAGGATTTAGGATGAAATTGCTTTCCTAGGCCACTGGGAGTCATGTGACAAGGCAAATTAGTGAAGAAGCACAGAGAGCCAGTGAGCAGATTTTGGTGGAAGTACAATTCATTTGTCACCAGAGGCACCTGGTCACCATTCAGTACTAGCTACGTGTTTGGAGTCAGAGGCAGACAATTCTAGATCTCTCCTTGTACCCGAGCCCGGGGCCACACAAAGGAAAGGAGAAGACCTCAAAGTGATTTTTTTTCCAACAAGCAGACTTCACTTCAATGGTACCTGAGAGTTTAATTAGTTTTCCTTACAACACTAAAGGCCATCCCTGGCCTCTGTTCAGGGAGGTAGGCAACAAGCAACTTTGTATTTCTGCTGAGCAGGGCAATCACTTCACTATTCAGATCCATTTAACCTCCAGGCTTCTCCAGGCTGCTCTAGTGACCCTGTCCAATTGAGGGCACCTTTGGTCAAGGATATACTGTAGCTCACCAAAACTGGAGGTGACCTGAAGTCAAACAAACAGTGTGACAGAAGACAGGGGACATCCATGTGAGACTGTCTTGAGTGATAAGTTTTGTGTAAGATCCTAAAGTCACAAGTGACAATGAAAGAAATGAGCAAGTGGCATTATGTCAGGATACCTTCTATGTAGCAACCAAATGGGGAGAAAAACTCTAGAGATGTTTGTAAACTCAAATCTACTAATTAATATCCAAAGTATATGAAAAACTCCAGCAAATAAATAGAAGTAAAATGGTCCATTTAAGAAAGGACCTCAATAGATGATGTTATAAAAAGAAGAGATATGACTTGTTATCAGATCCATGAACTAAATGATTGACAGTAAGACATAGGATAGAATTAAGATACGTCTTTTAGAATAGTCAATAGAAACATTAGAGATGATGTGTTTTGGTAAGAACGTGGTAGATAAAACCCTTCACACACTGTAGGAAGGAATATAAATTAATTTATCTATTTTTAAAAACAATATGGAAAGTCCTTCCACCCCCAAAGCTAAAAGAAGATATGCTATGATGTAGCAATCTCACCTCTTAGTATTTACCACAACGATTTATAACCAATATGTTGAAGAAAGACCTGGAATCCATGTTCACCGCAGAGTCATTCAACCAATGCCAAAGGAGAGAAAGCTGTTTAGAGTTGACAGAAAGTGTCCCCAACCCAGAGATAGATAAGAGTATCTGCAATCCAGGAAGTTCTAAGTCCACCAATCAGATTCAACTCATCCAAATCTACCTGAAGTCTTAGTATAATCAGGACCTCTGGAAGGTTAAGGATGAATGAAAAGACAATGAAGCAGCGAGGCTGTCCAAGTTCTCTGACAGTAGACTCAGCAGGAACTTCGTCAGCCAGGAGACAGTGACATAATATTTCTACACTGAAGAAAACCTGTTGACCTAGTTTGATGTCTGCTTCTGTGATAGAACATTCTGACCAAAAGCCACTTAGAGGAAGAAAGGCTTTTATTTGGTTTCTTCTTCCAGGTCACATTCCTTCAGTGAGGGAAGTCAGGTGGGAACTCAAGCAAGAACTGGAAGCAGATGCCATAAAGGAATTCTGTTTGCTGGAGTGCTCAGGCTCATGCTTAGCTCCATTTCTTATAGCCCCAAACATTCCACCCAGCAAATGGTACTACCCACAGTGTAATGGGCTTTCATCCATTAACCACTAATCACAGCAACCCCTATAGACATGCTCACAGGCTAATGTGATCTGGACAATTTCTTGATTGAGATTTCTTTTTTAGGTGACTTGTCTACGCTCAAGCTGATAGTTAAAGCTAACTAGGACACTAGTCAACAAAGAATACTTTGCCAGCAAGGATACCCTGTGGAAATTAGTTGAGAGAATATATCTCCACCAAACTTGAAACATAAGAAATGTTAACTGGAGTTTTTAAAACTAAAATCAAGTGATTTCGACGAGTTAAATGTATATATTAGGAGGTGTAGAAATTACTTACATGAGCAACTACAAATTCAAATTGTTCAAATTGTAAGCATGGTACCTAATCATCTTTATAAGGAAGACTGAAAAACCAAAATGATTATATTGATATGATCACATTAATGTTTAGAGATAAGCTGAGAGACCAAATCTTTTAAATTCAGACTCCATTTTAGAAAACTTAAACTCAGATAAACTAATAGGCTGGTACCTAGCATTAGTTTCCAAGTTACCTTCCAACAAAACCCGAGCCTACCTCCAGTTTCTAGCCTAATCTCAACAGACCAGGGTCTTCAGGTTAATCTCCCCAAACAATTTAGCTTTTCTAGGTTAATTTCCAACAAGTGCACCCTGCTGCCTGACGACCACCAATACAAAGGGAAATAGAAGTTAAGTTTATGGTTTGACTCCCAGCACCAGCCAATTATGCTAAAGGCCATGGTAGCTCTCCAATAAGAGCTCGCCAGTCTGGAAACACTCACTCACCGCTTGCTGCTTTCTATAAAGCCTTACCCTGACAGATGTTGGGAGCTCTTCTTCACCAAAACCATCCTGCCTGTCAGTGGTGGGTTCAGGGGCCCCAAACTAGCTTGAATAAAGGCCCTCTTGTGATTTGCATCGGATCAGTCCTGTCTATTTTTTGGAGCTCACTAATACTTCCGTGGCACAGCAAAGCAATACACAAAAAATGCAAAATAAGACATCAAATATGTAAAATGTAGACTGTAACACAAATGTATAATTTGTTTTAGTATGTTTTTACCAGTGCATTAGTATTTTTGTTAATGTATTTTATTTGTGTGTTTTTATTAGTTTTGCTCTTTTTAAATTGTTAACATTAATTAATGTTAATTTCCAAGCAAATATCTATTATATACAAATGAAAAATGATAAAGAAGGAATCAAAATATTAGATAATTCAAATAATAGTAGATAAGTTGGAGACAAGTTGTGTGTCCTCCAACTGACAAGTGCATAACAAGAAAGAATGCAGCCTTAGGAGAAGCATTCCTCTTATCTGCTATAGCATGAATGGAATTGGAAATGTGCTAAGTGACATAAGCCAAGCAGAAATGTGACTCATGTATATGTAGATCCCCAAAACGACTGGACCCAGAAATAGTAGAGCGATCATTAGCAGAGGCTTTGAGTAGAAGGGATGAGATGATTGTCACAGGATACAAGACTGCAGTTAGATGGGCGGCTTCATTTCATCTCTGGTCTGTTTTCCTTCCTCCCTCCCTTTCTTTATTTTTCCTTTTTGAGTCTTGTTGTGCATGGAGAGGGATAGAACCAATTATCGTACATTTTAGTGTTGCAGGAGCAGGGAATCTTAAATGTCACCATGTAAGGTATCAAATGGTTAAGGTAATAGATGGGTTGGCTGGCTTGATTTGGCTCTTTACATTGTGTTACAAAATCATAATGCCATGGTTTTCTCCATAAATATGTACAGCTAACATGTGTCAACTTAGAATTTAAAAATAAGAGGAAGAGGAAGAGGAGGAGGAAGAGGAAGAAGAGAGAGAGAGAGAAAGAAAGAAGTCTCAGTCAACAATCCAAGCTTCTACTTTGACAGCATAGGGTATAGATTGAGGCCTGGTCATCCTCTCACCTGTGCCTATCTGGGTATGTTTCTGTTCCAGGGGTGGCTCTTTCCTGTGGTATACTCTACAAGAGGCACAATCGCTGCTTAGCTTTCTAGAGATCATGTTGTGATGGAAAGGGATCCACTGCAAGTAACCCTGTAAGATGCTGATGACTCCTCACCAGTTCTGTCCAGAGCACTCAGGGCAGTGCTCCAGAGGCCTTCCTGGATGCTGATGATCAAGATGATGAGGGAATTGAAAATAATATGGGTAGCAAAACTAAGACTATCTGCAAAATGGTCCAAGCTACAATCTTAGTTCTCATGAAATTAAGGAAAAATACAATAACTATTTAGGAATAAAATCTGTTTTTTTTTTTTTCTCACTGTGCAATATAGGACACAGAAGTAAAATAGAATACTCAGTAATGCGAAGACCTTTAATGTGACAACTGACTTTCATCATTGGCTTCACTTTTTAACAAAACCCACTAAATTAAACACTGTGCTAGCTCCACTTTTCAGCTTCTATTATAATGAATGTGTACTGTGGTTTGATATAGGTTATATTTTGAAGAACTGATAAAAGAATAAGCAAAAAGT
>JANHMN010000001.1:167876444-167899054 GCA_030674055.1 Rhabdomys pumilio
GATCAGCCAAATATTTTTAAAAAAGAAAAATCTCTGGGTTACCTAGACAAATCAGCTATTTGTGAGGATCCAATCTGTAGGGATTTGAGTTATGTTTTAAGAGATAAAATATTTGAAAATAATTGCCTCTTATGTTTGAATGCCTGTTTTTGCTTTTTATGATAGGTGATTATGGAATTGCCACTAAGCCATGGTAGATATCAGTTTGGGTTTGAAAGCATCTCTTAGCATTTGACTTGGTTCGACATTTTCCTTATTGGGTGACCTTGGGCAACTTACTGAACTTCAATGAATTTCTGTTTCCTCATCTGCAAAATAGATGTGATAATTCCTCCTTCTTAGAGAGAATGGTTGTGCAGCTACGAGAGCGAAATGAAAGATCCGTATGAAGGCACCTGGTAGGCACTCAATACATTCTGATTGAATTTGAATCACAAATTCCAAATTAGTGGCTTCAAAATTCATGAAGTAAGGCCACAAGTTAAAATTAAGAGTGAAGTTTTAAAAGGAGAAGAAAATCTGTGTTTAGCCTGTTAATGTCATCCATCACTCAATCAACAATTATGATAATATGATCAGCAAACTGCTCTCTATTGATGGATCTTTCACCATGTTTTGATTACAAATGTGGAGTCTTATCAGGATTCAGATCCTATTAAGAATTCAATGATTTTCTTAATTATCTGATAATCTGCTTTGAAAGAAAAAGCGAGAAAGAAGGGGGGAATGAAAGATCAAGCTGTTTGCTGTGGATTGTTGGTTACACTGGTTACACCAAGAATTTGAACTTCACCGCTTTAATTTGAAGGATGAGAGTGATTGGCAGCCTGAGGTAGATCATTTTTTTGCAGCCCCTCGCAAATAGGTTGCTATGGTAATGTTGACAATCACAAACTCTTAATAGCAACAGCTGAGGGTGTGGGAGAAAAATAAATATCACAGGTAGAGTTTGCATCTAGAAACTCTAATTCATTTCTACATCAGTAGCCCCATTTCCTTTTTAGTCACAGGCTCAGTTTCCATGATTATAAACGTTTATCAATTATAGCAATCTTTGTTTCTATTAATTATCCTTTTATTGGCACACTTTTCAAGAACAAGCCAGCTGTACATTCCTAATAGGCAGGTGTATTTTAAATGTAAGAACTACCCTGCTGAGTCAGGGCCACTTTCTTTCTTTCTTTTTTTTTTTTTTGTTTTTTGTTTTTTGAGACAGGGTTTCTCTGCATAGTCCTGGCTGTCCTGGAACTCACTCTGTAGACCAGGCTGGCCTCGAACTCAGAAATCTGCCTGCCTCTGCCTCCCAAGTGCTGGGATTAAAGGCGTGCGCCACCACTGCCTGGCCAGAGCCACTTTCTTTGATTTTTGCCAATGACAATAAGTTCTAAAATTATATCAGTTCCCTTTCTAAAAAAATTTTAAGATGTCCAAAGACTTGTTCTCACTAGAATTTTTGTTTTTAAACAAAAGCTAAGGCAGCAGGGCTTACCTGCATGCCTAAGACTGTTAGAAGCAGAGTGTTTCCTCTTTGGTCCTCATCTACACAGAGTCCTGTGACTTTATGACTATGTACGCCATGAGAGTAGATCCCTCCTGAGCAGTGTATGGTACCAGCCCCCTTACACCAGGAACAGTGCTCACCACACAGTAGATACAGTAAAGCTTGGTGTTTTGGTGGGTGTGGGTCATCAAATATTTTTTATAAAAAACAAAACAGGTAGGACTGAGAGTAGGGTTTTGTGGCAGAGTGCTTGCCTAGTGTTGTGGGAGTTCTTGGGTTCAATTTTGATGAAAGGAAGGAAGGAAAAAAGGAAGGAAGGAAGGAAAGAAGGAAGGAAGGAAGGAAAGAAGAAGGGAAAGAAAGGGGGAAAGAGCCAGGGAGTAAATACTTTAATCTTCAGGTTGTTATCTGACACAACTTGCCCACTCTGCTGTTGAGTGGAAGCAGACTTTGGTGTTTAAATGAAAGGGGTTGACTGAGCTCAATAACATTTTATTTACAAAGACAATCCAAGTCCTGGAGTTCGAGTGGACAATGTTTTACTAACCTTTCATGTCAGCCTCAGTTCAGAGCATGAACTCTTCAGCTGGAATGCTCACCCTTCTGTCTTGGCATTGGAGCTCATTACCTGTGACACAGGTTCTAAGAACAAGAAAGGAGTTGATAATGATTGGTATTTCATGGGTGAATACACATACACACACACACACACACACACACACACACATGCACACATGCATACAGACATGCACACACACACAAACTTGGCACTGTAGCTCATTACATGTGACACAGGTTCTAGGAACAAGAAGGGAGTTGATAATTATTGGGATTTTATGGGTGAATACACACATACACATGCACACACATACACACACATGCATACACACATGCACACACACAAACTTGTGTGTCACAAACTCATTACATGTGACACAGGTTCTAGGAACAAGGAATGAGTTGATAATTATTGGGATTTCATGGGTGACTACACATACACACACACACTACACATACACACACACACACACACAGACACACACACACAGACACACAAACACATACACACACAATAAAAGTCACTGCTTTGTATCCTAAATTGAAATATTGAAATATTTTGTAAAGAAGTGTGACTCAGCCACAGAACACTCACCTAGTCTCACATAGGAGTCCCTGGGTGCTGCCTCCAGTACTGCTCGACAAAGAGTCGGTGGTGCTGTTATCCACCATCTCATCCTAAAACCCACAAGGCTCTTCAAGCAAGGAAGGCAAAACAATTCTAACCTGAGGTCACAGAGAAACAAGTTCAACCCATGCCACAAATTAGTTAGTAGTCTAGGTGTAAACCTGGCATAGGATGTATTTGTTGTGCAAATATTGTTTTCTAACATTAAAGCATATGTGTATGTGTGAATTCACACATATATGACCTGTCTTACACTTAACATATGTATATGTATGGAGATGTTCTTATAATTCACACACTATTACATGTAGGCTCTCTGGGTGCCTTCGTAGCATCCTTCTGTCTGTCTCATTTGTCCTGTAGAAAGTTGGGATGAGTACAGTAGGTTACCACAGCACTTCAGTTTTGTGTCTCTTGCTTTCTCCATTTGTTCTCTGCATATTAGCCATCCAAGTGATCCCCTTAAGATGTATGTCAGCTCTTGCCACTTCCTTGCATCCCATGGCAGGAACTCACAAGCTCCTGTACCTCACATGGTGTCCAATTTTCAGTGTCTCCCTAACCCCTCTCCTCTTCCATGCTCCTGCTTCAGTTCCCATCAGACCCATGGAACAGCTCGGATTTCTTTCTAGTGTTTCGGCATTTCACCTTCAGCCCTCCTGGGCCTGGTGTCAGTTGTATTGCCTTGGATTGAGCCCCTTCCAGAGTCTTGCCCTGCTGGCTTCTCAGCCTGAGACTCCTGTTCTTATAATTCACACACTATTACATGTAGGCTCTCTGGGTGCCTTCGTAGCATCCTTCCATTTGTCTCATTTGTCCTGTAGAAAGCTGGGATGAGTACAGTAGGTTACCACAGCACTTCAGTTTTGTGTCTGAGACTCCAGAGGCAAAACTGACACCTAGTATATGGAAGTAGTACTAGTAGGGTATAGACCTCCAGGCAGGATGAGCTATGTTATTGGCAGGCCCTGATGCAAATCAAAATTGAGGTTTCCTTGTGCAAAAAAATTACACACAATTTTAGGCCAGCAGCAGGAGACCATTAGAGCCAGAGCCTTTTCAAGGTTACATAGCCCTGCCTCCAAGCACTTTATGACATCTCTCTAGACTCAAACTCCTCCAACGTAAGATAATAGAGTTTAATCCCCTTCAAGGCACACATATGGTCCATATAGGAGTTCCTGTGAGCCAGGACATAGCAGTACCCTGGCCACAGACCATACTCTGCACGCGGCATTACTGTAAATCCAGCTTCCCCTATGTAAGACAAACTGTCTGGAACACCAATTTTCTAGCTCTCTTTCTCTCTGCATAACCTTCCTAGTAACTCTCCCAAGTGACTAACCCAACAGTATCAAATAGGACTGGGATGTGGGTGTTGCTTGCAAATTATTTTGACACATTCAAGGTATGGACCGACAGCATATTTGGCTTGCTGAAAGGAATGTGTCAAACAGAGTTAGCTGTTATGAAAACTGGCTTGACAATAGCTAAATCATGTCACCCTTCTGAGCCTACCACTGACACCGGAATGATAAATAATACCTGCCACCCACCCTTCTGACAGGAGCGAGGCAAGCTTGAATTGGATTAGGAAAAAGGCAGTTGAAAACTTTGATTTTCTTAGAGAGAGGGGATCTGTAGGCACCACTTGCCAGAATCCATGCATATTGTCAGTCACTCTGTTTACTTAGTCTGTGTGGCTCTGGTTACTGCATGCATTGTGTAACAAATCAATTGCACCTTGAATGGAAACTCTTCACAGATGCTCACATTTTGATTTATTTTTGTGGTACAGACAGGAATTCAAGTTAGCTTAGAAAGGCAGGGAGGAAAAGAAGCATGCATTTACATTTATATTGTGGTCCCCAGGGTTCTGTGAAGCCCCACGGATGGTGGGACACAGCCTGCTTTCTCTGTAGGGGAGGCTTAGTTCACTAGCTGCAGGGAGAGCCCTGACTGGTGAAGATCTGGAATTGGGTTTTTATCAGTAGTTTCTCTTTGACAGTAAAAGCTAAAATGAAGTAGGGAAAGAGTATTCATGAAGCATGTAGTACACACACACACACACACACACACACACACACACACACCTGCTTAGCATCTTATTCTGAGAAGTCACAAGGGTCATGAAGGTTCTGAATGGAACAAGCGACCAAACCTCTCCAAGTGTCAAGTGTCCCAGTCTGCAGGATGTAGTTAGAATAGCTACCTTCTCCTTGACCCTCCAAATTGACTCTCCTTCCTTTTTAAAGAATATTGACTTCTCCTAAAGTAGGCTGTTGAGGTCTCTGCTCCTTTTCAGGCTGGCCAATGGGCAGCACCTGTCCTCTTCTGGGATGGCAAAAGAAAGAAATTTTATGGTATTTTCTTCCCATGCTTCCCTTGAAGGCGTTGCCTCAGGTTGACTGTGAATTTGTCTAAACCAGCTCTGATCAACTTAGGAGACCAGGTTTAGTCCACACAGTGCAGGCCCAAGGATGATGACAAAACCTAGGTCCCTATGCTCTTATAAATAAATAGCATTTTTGTAAATAAGCCCTTCTAACAGTTTAATCTTAAGCATTCTATTTGTTCTCTGTTGGGATCATAGTATATACACAAATAATAACTATAGTAGCTAATATCCTGTGGATGGTGTCTGGGTTAAATCAGAATACATGCCTATAAAATGCTTAGGCTAGAACAGAGCCTTGGGTCACACAATTGCCTAAAGTTATACTATCTTGTCAACCATCTGGGAAGCATGAATTATGACCCTACCTGTCCAAGGTTCAATTAGAAAGTTCTAGGGCTCTGGGCTCAGCCAGTTAGAACATTCAATGATTTTTTCCCCCTACATCATGACATCACTCAGGCCAGTTACTGTGACTCACAGTTGGCCTAAAGGGAGGAAAATTTTCTTCATGACTTTTCAGATCACCTGCTATGTGGTCATGATGAGTGTAGATTCAGTTTTGTTGGTTTTACTATTGCTCTAAAATTCTCTGCACTTAGTACTACTCCTTATTGCCCATCACCACAGGGGAGAGCTCCATCTCCCCACCTTGTTATGGTACTGCATAGGTACTTGATATGGTACCTACATGTGACTTCTCTGGCAAACCATCCTAGGAGGGATATTAAAAGGTCTGAGTCTGGGAAACAGCATAAGCCAAACTTCAACCTTGTTCAGACCACATCCAAAGCCCTTCCTACCTCATCCCCATAAAAAGCCAACCCAAAGGTTTCTTTCTGATATGCATGGGTAGCACTTGGAATTGAAGCTAAGTCTTTCTGTCTCTAAAGACTGACATTTTCCTCATTATTTGGCTTTTAGAGATCAAACTCCACCTCATTTTACTTCAGATGAGGTTTTCCGTCCCATGATGCACTTTGTGATGTTGGTTTCATGAAGGAAGTTGAGCTTGTGCTAAGATTTCACAGGGTCCTCACTTTGAGCAAGTTACCCATAACCCCCTGCTCTCCCTCTGTGCAGTATGAGATTGGACACAGGTCATTTCTACTTCTAATATTTTGTGGGCACTCCCTCATATGGCAGAACCAGTCTCTGAACTAAAACAACCACTTCAGTCACAGGCTACTCTAAGTTTGTGCCAATTAGTAAAAATAATGGAGGAAACCTACATGTTAAGTTGGAGATATGGGTCATTTTGTCTACCTCACATTAATTTCCTTTAATTCAAGTTTCCTGAAATAGCTTTGATCCACATTTTAGTAATTTAGCTCAAAATCTCTAATCATGTTTCAGACTTCTCTTCCATCTGAAAAGTTCATCTCCCTGGAAGTAAAGGATAGACAACTTGAAAAAGGGTCTGCTCTAAGGGTTCTGAGTTCTTACCTCAGCTTGTCCCCTGAAAGGTTCCTCAGTGCTTCCAAAGTACAGTCCCTTTCATGTTCACCTTCATCTCTCCTTATGTTCCCACATCTGTGAATGCATGTTTGCTCAGTTAGCCAAAACGGAAACCAAGGAATCTTGGCTCCTGCTTCCTCAGTCTTAGGGATCTGTCTTCTCCATGGTTTTCAGTCCTTGAGTTCATCATCTAAGCTGCTGTGATAAATAGGCACAAGCTGGGAGGCTGTAAGGCAGCAAAAACATATGTGTGTGTGTGTGTGTGTGTGTGTGTGTGTGTGTGTGTGTTTTAGAAGTTCAAGATCAAGATGTTAACGAGGTTGATTTCTTCGGGAAGTTCTGAGTGACAGCTGTTCCTTGGTTCTCCTGTCTATCTGTGTGGTGGCTGCCTGTTCTTGACACTCCTTGGCTAGTGGGCACATCACTCCTTTGCTCCCATCTCCACAGTTCCTTCTCTGTGATTCTTTGCATTCTCTCACATTTCTTGAGAATCTCTCATTACATTTTGATCCCATTCAGAGCTGGCATTTGGATTCTTACCTTAATTCCAACCTCTAAGACTTTCTTGATAACACTATATTTTGAGGTTGTTGGTAAACACTAATTTTGTATGGGGGAATACAGTTAAATCAACTACAAAGCCTTTCTCCCCATGATCACCCTGTGATTTCCAAGCCTTCCCACAACAGACTCCCCCTGCCCCACAACAGTAATTTTTTTTTTTTTTTTGTCTCTAGCTTTGTCTTTCTCCTAGCCCTAATCTTTGCTTAAGCTTTGGTGATTTCTGCTCAGTTCCTTGTTCCCTTGTTAAACTAGGCCCATGCCTTGCCCATGACAGAGGGATGATCTTCAAGGTACAGTTGAGCTAAAATAGGTTCTTGACATGTTGGAGGAATGAGCTCCTGGTTCATTATCCTCATTCTGCCCTTATTTCTGATTACAGAGTCCTGATTACTGATGGTTAAGGACAGTGATGGGCCCAGCTACAACTCTACATACCAGAATCTGCAGTAGCTTTGGATTTTGTAAAAGACACATGGCATAGTTTTGGCCAATTAAAAATAGGCTTCTCAGAGCACTAAGCAGATCTGCCTGGTACAAACTTTTACTGTATGTCTTTCTTTTCTTTCTGCTGGGTATAGAGACGAGATGCTGAGGGTACGGTCATCATGTGACTACAAGGGTCAAGCCCATACTCAGAGAGGCTCTATAGAGCATTGGGAGCTCCCTAAATCCTTCCAGGGTCTGTGATGTCTACATGAGCCCTAAGCAGCATACCTTAGAGACCAGTGTTTGAGTAGGAAAAAAAAAAAAGGATCTGTCACATTCAAAGGTAGCTCCTTTCTGAACTGGGGTCACATACATACCTCTAACACGATCCTTAACTTTCCTACCTCTGTGTACTAAACTCTGGTTCTACCAAAGTGTTTTGTGTCTCATAAAAGCTCAATTTGTTTTTCTACTTCTGTGGGCAATGTTTCCCCAGATTGGCCTGGAACTCACAGATATCTGCCTACCTCTGTTCCTAAGCACTTGCATAAAAGGCTTGCATTGCCACACCAAGTTGGGTTTAGTATTTTTATTACATTGTATGCTTTACAAGTCTAGGTTTTTGCTATTTATACCACGAGACTCTTATTCCGAAGTCCCCTTTTCCAATTCCTTCCTTTTGTGCAACAATGCCTTGGACAATGTTGATTAAGCATGTGGTAGATGTTGAAATCACATAATGAATACAGAAAGGGCACACTGAGACACACTGCCAGCAGTTAATGCATTGCGTATAGTTATAACTTAGAGAAAAGTAAAAATCAAGACTGGGTTTTCAGAGGAGAGAGCTGACAGCAGAGTAACAGGGGGTGTGACACTAGAGTCTGTTATTTCAGGGACCTGCGCTGAGCCTCAGCAGCAGGACCAATATGACACAAAGATTAAAGATGGGGAAGCATGGAGCAGAGCTCAGCCTTGACAGAAGGAAGGAAAGAGGAGAGATAAACCTGGAAATGTGAGGTGGTTCACCTCAGGGACACCTTTGAATGACAAGCCCTCTGGTGCTCTGTCAGTCTTATTATCTGGATCATAGCTTACTTCAGATGACCTCCAATGGCTTGACTTAACAAAATTTCCAATTGTGATTTTTAAGCTCTGTGATGGCGAAAAGCAATGTTCGTTCAACAGGATCGATACTTGCCAATTTGAATTTTAATCTTGTCCTCAGTACAATCTCCTCCCATGGGCGTTATATTACGAATATACAACAAAGACGGCTCCCAGGCTCCACATAGCTGGAGTCATGCATAACTGAAACTTTTCAGTGTACCATGGGACTGAGCCAAGGTGCGAAGCAGGGTAGACATAGTAATAGTATTTGTAAGTTAAGATCTTTTCAGCTTAGAGTGGCCTGGTTGAGACATAATGCATCATTCCTGGAAGGTCTTGAGCCATTCCTCCCTACTATCTGCTCTCTACTTAGCTTTAATAGCAGGGCAGTCTATTGTAGCCAGGCTCTTCACAGCCTCTTTTGCAGCCATGTGTGCTGTGTGAATAAGTCCTGATTATTGACACTGTTACTTGTGATTTTCTTTATTTCAGTTGAATGTTGCTTACATCATATGTCACTCAAGTACAGTGCTAAAAGAATTGGGAGAAGACATATGAATTGTACATAGGGCTAACTGTTAGTCCTGGGCATGTTTCTCATGCTGTTTCTCTTTCCCTTTCAAAACTATAACTACATGGAGTGAGACTCACTGTTCCCAGTCTTCCTCACTTCTTTGCTGTCCTTGCCTAAAGTCTTTTTCTGTTTTAAGAATTTGTTACAGCCCATTGCTATGGGGAGATAAGCCAGGAAGTAAGAGACAATGTACGTGGAATGTGTTAGAACTGTGATGAGTTATTTATTGATGCATAACAATTTTTCCCCAAGTCTGGCAGCTTAACACAATGAACGTTTACTGTGCCCCAGTTACTGTGTGTGAGGAACACAGACATGGGTTCCTTGGGGGCTTCTGGCTGGTGTGCTATCTTGTAAGGTTGAGCCATTCTGTCTATATTTGGAGTTTCTGTCATCTCCAGGCTCATATGGTGGGCTGGAGTATCATTTCCAGGCTCACTGATGTGGCTGTTGACAAGCCTCTAAGAATCTGTTAAGTTTCCTTGGGCGTTTGCTGCAGGCTTTTGATGTGACACCATATGGACTGCTCCATAGGCTGCCTGAGTGTCCACATGATGTGACAATAGTGAACAGAAAAGAGGGGGGGGGGGGGGGGGGGGGGAGGGAAAGAGACCAATTCAGAAGCTACAGTCTAATTATTACCTAGTTTTGGAAATGGCATCCTATCACTTATACCATATGCTATCTGCTGCAAGCTGCCAATAAATCTGGCCTACACTCAAAGGGTGGGTATTCTACAAGACACGAGTACCAGGATGGGAGATCATTAGGGGTACCTTGGAAGTGGCCCATCATTTGTGCACCTGTTAAATGCTCTAATTCCTGGAGATAGCATCTCTTTTTATATTGTGATATATGTTATATATGTTGTATTAGTTGCTTTTATGTTGCTATGACAAAGCACCATGAAAAGACAACTTATAAAAAGGTTTGTTTGGGCTTATAGTTCCAGGGGAATAAGAGTCCATCACTATCATAGAAGGCAGGCAGCTGGAGCAGGAAGCTGAGAGCTCACACCTTGAATCACATACATAAAAGCTTAAAGCAGAGAGACAACCAACAAAATGGTGTCTCTTTATACTCTTAATGCCTTCCTCCAGGGAAACACTTCTTCCACCAAGGCCATACCTCCTAAAAGTCCCCAAATAGCACCACCAACTGGAGACCAAATACATGAGCCTAGAGGGTACATTCTCCTTCAAACAACCACAGATGGGTTATTTTCTGAGTTGGTGGCCCAGCAATATATTAATTTAAGTATCAATATTCAATGAGCATCTACTGGATGCAAATCATATGCAACGGCCTGTATATAGAACAGTAAATAAAATATGTATAGCAGGAGTCCCGGGCCCCAACAGTGATAGCTCAGTATGCCTCACTGACAACCCCTCTCTAATATAATTAATAGAAGAATGACACATACTTTTACTTTGTTTCTTCAGTCCCTGTCACCTCTCTCTGTAGATAATCACAAAGGCGTCACCTGACCTGAAGGGATGGAGCAAGAGTCTTTCAGTAGACTACATCTTATGAGAAAAGTAATGGGAAAGGGTTGGAAGGGAGAGAGTTTTCTAGAACAGGCTTGGTTTTCAGTACCAGCCCCATCTGCATCTAGTTATATGCATTTGTGCCCCCTACTTGTGCCAAACCAATTCCCTTATCGGTGAATGAAAATAAACCTAGTGTATGATCTCAGTATTATAAGAGTTAAATGACAAAATGTATGTGAAATACACAGTGCAGAATGTGGTGCACAGCAGATACTTATACAATAATAGTGATTCAGAAACACGACTTCATGGTGACTTTCAATGACGTCACATGTTCAGACGTAGGAATAACATTGGAAAGGAATTTTTCCACACATAATCCACTCCATCAAATTGTTTATATGCTCTCTCAAGTCCTTCTGTGAAAAAGAGTAAGGCTGGGTATAAATAAATTAACTAATGAAGAAAAGGGATCTGTGTTTGGACTTCGTGCAACAGTAATCCTTTTTGCAATTGAGACATAATCTTTAGGTAAACAGAGAATATAGAATACGTTCAGACTAATAGCGTTCAGTCAAAATGGTCAAATATTTAGCGTACCTGATGTAAGTGCTAGCCAGCCCTCGGCACCCTGTAGAACATGCTCTTCCCTTGTAGGAAGCTGTCTGGCTTCTAAATGTGCACCTAGCTTTTCCAGTACTTCATGTTTAAATATATTCAGGAATTTTCACACATGTGTACATACTGAGAATGATGAACCGCAGTTTTAAAAACATGTTGTAGAAATGCCAATTTCCAGATGGATTTGTTTTGCTACCAAGTTAGTTAACACTTGATTCGTGAAATAGCGGGTGGAAAGGAGATGTGGAGTGGGTACTTATACCCAAACAGGGTGAAACCTGCCAAGGAACGCATGGCCAAAAAGAACTGAGAAAATGAAGTAAGTACTCAAATGATCTCCTCAAGATATCTCCTCAGAGCGATGGAGAGGAAGGAAGGCAAGAATTCAGAGCATACAAGCTGGAGGGTGACTTTTAACTCTTTCAGCACTAAGGGTGCAGAAGAAAACCATAATTTGTCTTTCAGTGAGACTGCTTGCTTTATTCAATGGCTAAATGTGGGCAGGAGAACAAAGGCTTTCATCTATTACAGTTCCTGCTTTCCTTTTTTGTTGTTGTTGTTGTTGTTTTTTAAATCTCTCACAAAAGGCATAACCCAAGAACATCTGAAGGAGCTGAGAGGGAATTTTTCCTGTATGTAAATATGCAAATATGCTCTCGTTTAATCTGGAGAATGTACAGATGCTGTCTTTGCAGTTACTTATAAGATGACTTTCTATATGAAATTGTCAAGACGCACCATTGAGATATAGAATGGACAGAGTGTTGTGGCTAGTCTCAGCTGCTAGACTTTGTGTCAATGCCATCTCTGCTGGCCACTGGACAGTGTTGTGGATGGCCATTCTGCACTTTGCCTTTCATTCTCAGAAGCAGTGCCTGCCCCGAGCTCAACAAGATGGAGACAAAGAAAACCAAAACAAACATATCTGTTCTCCTAAGTATTCAGTGATTGTATAAGGTACTTTTCTCACTGCTGTGAACAGTTATTCCAGATAAAGCATCTTGAGGGAAGAAGGGATTATTCAGGCTTTCTGATGATACAACACCTCATGCCTGGAAGGTGGGGTGGCTGGTCACATTGAGACCACAGTCAGGAAGCAGACAATAAAACACTAGCAGGTTTGCTTACTTCTCCTTTTGGTTCAGTCTGGGATGTAAGCCCAGGAAAAGGTGCTGCTTGTATTTGGGTGGGTCTTTCCATCTCATTTAACCCAATCTAGAATCTCCCTTAAAAACTTGACTAGAAGTTGTTTCCTAGATTATGTTAAATCCTGTCAAGTTGACAATATTAACCATTACACTGGGGAAGATAGATAATAAAAATAAATGTATGAACTGTGTTAACAGTTCTTTAGGATCAATGCTAAATGGCAAAATTAATTGCTGCCATCCATTTAATTTGATGAAATGAATATTCATAGTGTCTGTACTTATCTGCCTCCTCCTGGCAAATGAAAAATTGTTATACCAATAATCCCAACAACTCATGACATATCTAGCTTTGTGATTTTTATGGGCGTATATACCTAATATCTTTATCCCCTGAGCCATCTCACCAGCCCTACTTAATAGTAATTTTGAGCCTCTCTTCAAAACTTAGTAATATTTTATTTATTTATTTATTTTTATTCAATATTTTATTTACATTTCAGATGACATCTTCTTTCACAATTTCCCTTCCCTAGAAAACCCCTATCCCATCCCCCTCCTCTTTTTTGCTTTTATACAATTTTTTTAAATGTTGATTGAAGGCTTTATAAGTTTTATAATACTCAATAACAAGATACCCATACAATCAGAAGTATAAGCCAATACCCAACCTAGATATACCAACTATCTTTGACTGGTGGAAACACACAAATATTCTCCTCTCTCTCTCTCTCTCTCTCTCTCTCTCTCTCTCTCTCTCTCTCTCTCGTCTCTTAGCTCCTCATCTTCTTCTCCTCCTCTTCTCCTTATCCCTCCTCTTCCTCATCTTATTCCTCCCACATTAGCTCCTCCTACATTTCACCCATAATGTTAAAATAAAACTTTTCTCTCAAAATACAATTAGAGCATAACTATACCAATTTGTGTCAGTAAGGTACAAGATAGACCTAATACCCAGTCCATCAATTTGTTGACTAACCAGAACCTCTGTCATCTCTCCTAACTAAAAGACTTAGTTCTGGACCTGGCTTTTTTCTTGGCTTTAGAATGAATGTCAGCTGAAAACCATCCTCTCAAATATGTTCTCTCAAAGTAAATAACCTGGGTTGGCTATGAGATTGTAAGTTTTCAACCCCATCAGAAATCCAGAATGACTGAATTAACTGAAATTATTGGAAGCACAAAGCATAGCTTCTAAAACTTAGCCAATTTATAGACTGCTATATAGGTGCTAAACACCTATACTCCCTATACTCCCTATACTACAAAGCGTTGGAGCATCTGGTCTTCAGTCTTCTGACCCAGGATCATCTGACAGATGGACTTATGCAGAATTATTAAGGGCTGATTACTCTGTCTTGGCAGATATAATCAGTCCACTATTCCGCAAGTATGTCCTTTTCTGGATGGTAATTTGTCTGTAGATGAAAAGAGGCAATTCTTGCCTAGTGGCTGTCTCACCACAACTGGAGTAACTCCAAATATGCTCAATTTCTTCTTAGAACCCAAGACAGGAAGCTGTCAGGAGCAGACAGGTCTCTAATCAAAATGAACATTAATACAGAAATGTTTGTAACATGAATTCTGTGGACTTCTGACGATTTGAAAACCAACAATCCATGTAAGGCAATCTGTACTGTTGTTTGTTAACTCCTCACAGCTATTTCTAAATAAAATATAGAAAATACCCTAACAATAAACTCAGAGCCATGAATTTGCTATAGGCCCTTAAATCACAGGCTAACCATCTCAAATCAGTTAAAAAAGTTAAAGAAGGACTGGGTCTAAGCCTGGTATTCTTAAATGTGTTATATAGGCACAATGCCTATGAGAGTAACAATATTAATCTCACTTTTATTCAATAAGACACGCATACCAATGAAAACCTTAAATTTGATATGAAAGTAAATTTTGTACCATTTAAGAAATTATAACTTCATCTTAATAACAGTTATACATATTTCTACCAATAGGTTATGGCTATGCAATAAATCCTAGCTAATCTTCCCTGTTCCAACAAAACCACTACTTTTCCCTAGAAAGACAGCCCAATATTAACCACCTCAGTCCCCAAGCCCAGGGAATAGGGGCACCAAATGTTTATTAACTTCTTCAAGCTGATTATGGGAATTGAGATATTAGAAGAGGGATGGGGGGGGAAGAGTAAATTGATCAGCCTCTGACACTGTGTTTCCATTGCATCCAGCTGGAATTCCAGAACATTAGAGGTTCGAGCAGGTCTGCTCAGCTTGCTTGATGAGTAGATACACTAAGGCTGTGTATTCTGAAATATACAATTCTCAAAACAAATTTTTGTATCAAGATAATTTTTTGTTTGAATTCTGGAATCTAGTCTTCTGGCAGCTTGCCTCTGTCATGTCTAATCCATATATTTCTGGGAGTTTTTATGAGGGTGTGTTCCCACCATTCTCCCATTCCTGCCTCCCTGTTCTAGAATTCCCCAACACTAGGGAATCCAAACTTTCAGGTACCAAGGCCCTCCACTTCCACTGATGCCTAACCCCTTACCCCATCCCCCCTCCTCCTATTACAACGAGGGTGTGCTCCCACTATCCTCCCATTCCTGCCTCCCTGCTCTTGAATTCCTCAACACTAGGGAATCCAAACTTTCAGGCACCAAGGCCCTCCACTTCCACTGATGCCTGACAAGGCTATCTTCATCTACCTATACAGGTGGAGCCATGAGTCCCTCCTTTTGTGTTATTGGGCTGGAGATTTTAGAGTAGCTACTCCAGCTTGTTTCTTAGGACCATTTGCTTGAAAAATTGTTTTCCAGCCTTTTACTCTAAGGTAGAGTCTGTCTTTCTCACTGAGGTGGGTTTCTTGTATGCAGCGAAATGCTGGGTCCTGTTTACATATCCAGTCAATTAGCCTATGTCTTTTAATTGAGGAATTGAGTCCATTGATGTTAAGAGATATTAAGGAACAGTAATTGTTGCTTCCCGTTATTTTTGTTATTAGAGTTGGAATTATCTTTGTGTGGCTATCTTCTTTTGGATTTGTTGGAAGAGGATTACTTTGTTGCTCTTTCTTGGGTATAATTTCCCTCCTTGTATTGGAGCTTTCCCACTATTATTCTTTGTAATGCTGGGTTTGTGGAAAGATATTGTGTAAAGTTGGTTTTGTCGTGGAATATCTTGGCTTCTTCATCTATGGTAATTGAGAGTTTTGCTGGGTATATTTGCCTGGACTGGCATTCATGATCTCTTAGGGTCTGTATGATATCTGTCCAACATCTTCTAGCTTTTATAGTATCTGGTGAGAAGTCTGGTGTAATTCTGATAGGTCTGTCTTTATCTTTATATGTTACTTGGCCCTTTTCCCTTGCTGCATTTAATATTCTTTCTTTGTTTTGTGCACTTGGTGGTTTGATTATTATGTGACAGGAGATATTTCTTTTCTGGTCGAGTCTATTTGATGTTCTATAGGCTTCTTGTATGTTTATGGGCATCTCATTTTTTAGGGTATTGAAGTTTTCTTCTATAATTTTGTTGAAGGTATTTATTGGCCCTTTAAGTTGGGAATTCTCACTCTCATCTATACCTATATCCTTAGGTTTGGTCTTTTCATTGTGTCCTGAACTTCCTGTATCTTTTGTGTTAAGCACTTTTTGCATTTTGCATTTTATTTGACAGTTTTGTCAATATTTTCTATGGTATCTTCAGCATCTGAGATTCTCTCTTCTATCTCTGGTATTCTGTTGGTGATGTTTGTGTCTATGACTCCTGATTTCTTTCCTAGGTTTTCTATCTCCAGGGTAGTCCACCTTTGTGGTTTCTTTATTGTTTCTACTTTCATTTTTATGTCCTGAATGGTTTTGTTCAATTCCCTCACCTGTTTGGTTGTGTTCTCTTCTAATTCTTTAAGAGATTTTTGTGTTTCCTCTTTAAGTGCTTCTACCTGTTTACCTGTGTTCTCAAATTCTTTGAGAGTGTTATTTATGTTCTTCTTATAGTCCTCTATCAGCATCATTAGTTGTGATTTTAAATCTGAATCTTGCTTTCCTAGTGATATGGGGAATTCAGGACTTTCTTGTGTGGGAGAACTAGGTTCTAATGATGCCAAGTACCCTGGGTTGCTGATGCTTATGTTCTTGCACTTGCCTTTTGCCATCTGGATCTCCTTAGTGCTACCTGTTTTGTCTCTGCCTGGAGCCTGTCTTTCCTATTATCTTGGTTGTATCAGAACTTTGTGGGTGGGTGTTACTACTGGGGTTAGAGCTGGGACCCAAGATCTGCTCAGTGCTCAGGCTCAGACAGGAAGGAACCAGTGCCCCGGGCCAGGAGTTGGTCCCAGTTACTCCCTGTTTGGGGCAGGTGTTGCTGTCTCCTCACCTAAGATACTGTCCGGGTTAGAGCTCCTGGGAGGCTCACTTCCTCTGGGTTCTGTGAGATTGGGGGCAGAGCTACCACTCCATATCTGTTCTGTTCCCGGGCCCAGATAGGAACCGTAATATTTCCTATATTACAACTTGCCTATTCATATCCTTCATTCATTTCCCCGTGGAGATTGGCATCAAGTTGTTAGCATTATTATTACTATTTGAAACAGGATCTCACTACATAGTTCTGGCTGCCCTGGAACTTACTTTATTGATCAGCCTGGCTTTGACCTAACAAAGATCTGCCTGCCTTTTCTCACTGAGTGCTAGGGTAAAGGGATTCCTAATTATATCTGGCAAATACGGTTATTGTTGATTGGAAAGAACTCCTCTTCTATTCTATCTATTTCCAACATGCTATATATCAGTCAAATGTGACTTTTCAACACTTGAAGTGTGGCTAATGTAAATGAATTCACACCATGAACATAAAACATGCATACAAATTTGTAGATTTCAGATTTGAAAGATGTAAAAGATCCAAGCAATGTGTTTTATAAAAAAACATATTGAAAAGATTGATAGAAATAATACACTTTTAAAATGAACAGTCCACTTCCCTTCCTTTTACAGTGCATCTATAAGTGTGCCTACCATTCCATGCATACTGTGTACATGGATCCCTCTTAGGTAGACACTACAAGCATCTCCTGAGCTGTCAGCCCTATTTACTCTGTTTATGGTTGTTCTGAATGGTGCTTTTGAAGTTTTGCTGAGGAGGTCTTTCTTTATGCTTAGGTCACAGAGACATTTTTCTACATTTTTTTTCTACATTTTCCCACATTTCCCCTGTTACTTTGATTGCATTAGCTTTTGCATTCTGTATATATGGTGAATCACACCAGGATTCAGTTATTTTTTTTTCTTTTTGTTTTTGTGCCAGTGGTTGAATTCAGGCTCTCCCACATGCTAAACACATGCTCTACCACTGAACACACCACATCCCAGGATTCATTTGTATTCATCTGTGAATTCAGCCTTCTTTTTCTCCATGTGATGAACCAGTTTTCCCAACACTATCTGCTGAGTTTTTATCTTCATCTCATTGATTTGTGCTGTTTCTTTGGTGGTGTGTTATTTGGTGTTAAGGTCCCCTACATAAAATTAAATTTAATTAGCCAACAGAATTAAACATTTGGGAGCTATCACAGAGTGCTTGAATTTCTGGTACTGAAAAAACCGTAGGCTCTGGCAACATGGGGTTAGCAGCTGGCTTTGAGCAGAGGCAGCTTCTTCAGAGGGCTGGGAGTTCATCTTTATCCAAATGTCCTTAGCACTCTCCAGGGTCTCTGAACACCGAAGCCAGGGGTCAGTAGCCATTATTTTATGGCACAAGTATTGCAATTTTTCTAGTAGTAGAGTTTAGAAAAAATAGATTGATGTTATCCTTGTGTCTCAACAGTCAGGAATAGGGACAATAAAGGATTTGTCTTTTTAAAATTTACTTTCCTAGTTCCATATACATATAATATTTATATACTTTTAAAGATATATTCTTGTTTGTGTCTTTATGAGTATATGTCACTTATGTGCAAGTGCCTACAGAGGCCAGAAGAGGGCATCAGATCCATTAGACCTGGAGTTACAAGTAGTTATGAGCCACCTAAGCTTCTAGTGGATGCTGGAAATGGAACTTGGGTTCTCTGGAAGGAGAGCAAATGTTCTTAAAAGCAGAAGCCTCTCTTCAGCCTTAGAGGATGATGTTTTTAATACTATATGAAATACTCTTGGCATGATTTTATGTCATTTTTTACATTAAATTTTTCATGGAGTTTTGTATCAAAGTGTACTAGTGGAGGTGGGCAAGACTCACAGCATGGTTGGTGCATGAACTGTACAGCTTAACAAGGATTTGTGCTCAGAAGGTCCCATGCTCAGTTTAAATAGCTTATGTCATCGTCTGATGTCCTGCATCTGACATGCTCTTTCAAGACACCGGAGTGGATGGAGCTTTGTATAAGCACAGATGTTAAGCACAGTATTAGGACTGTCTGTTTTTTAGTGTCTTCCTTCCTTCCTTTCTTCCTTCCTTCCTTCCTTCCTTCCTTCCTTCCTTCCTTCCTTCTTTCCTTCCTTCCTTCCTTTCTTCATTGCATATAGAGTTAAGTGATGCCACAGGAGAATGGATTGTTAGGTGACCCACCATGGATGGGAGATAGTAAGACTCAAAACTACCAGTGTCTAAATGTGTTACAGCTGCACTGATTCAGCAGTGGCTGAGAAGCCATACTTCTCACGTACACCAGACTCTGCTTCCATCCCTGAGAAGACAATGGGATTCTATGAACCACGAGTAATCCAGGGAGTCTGTCACATCTTTCTCTATTTCTGTTCTTTGTCTGTGTCTGCTAGCATCTTAATACTGAAATTTGGGTATTGTGTGTGGTGTGTGTAGTGAAGAGTACCAGTATGGGAGGGAGAAAGGAAAGGTAGAGGAAGGATGAACTAACTTTTAATTCTGAACATTAAAGTCCTTCTTAACTCATGTGGAAACCAATGGATGTACATCAATAGATAAGGGGCAACCGAGGCGCTTTTGAGCAAGATTTCTATTGTTGTTGTAAGAATAAAATGCATGCATGAGCTATAAAATTGGATAATTTCAGTGATTTTTTAAATATAAATTAAATGCTTTTTTGTTTATACTGGTCTGTGTTGTCCAATATCAAGATAAATGGTCCAATAAACTCTAATAATTAAAGCTTAAAATTTGTTTTTACCACAAATGACATTAAAAGGCAAATTAAAAACATTGAGACAAATCAGAACAGAAATCCCAGAAGAAAAGGAAAAAGCTTTGAGTTTTCATACTGCCAGGGAGGGGAAAGCTTTCCTCAGCCCTCCCTGTTAAATGGCAGCTTTAAGATGAGAAGGACAGGGGTGAATTGGTGGGTGGAGAGACAAGAGTTCATGGCAAGGGTGAGGTGACTCCAAGGCGTGGTAGGATTCAGTTTTCATTCAGTCTGACAAGGGTGGTGGGTTAGAGTTACAAGGGACAGGAAAGGTAGGAAATGACAGAGGGACATAAAGGGAGAAGTAACAGGAGGTGGCTGTTCCCTGAGGTCTGATTAAGAAGTTTCCAAGCCAGGTATCATCTCCTCATCTCTAGCAGCTGGAGTCAGACCCTGTGCCCCAGCCCCTCACCATTTTTTTTTTGAGCATCTGGTTTTAGATTAAAGAAAAAAGTTGTTCAAATGAGTGCTGTTTCTTGGATTTACCAGTTTACAAATGTCCCCACCACAGGTAGATTTTTATGCCTCCTTGACTTTTGTGTTGGTTTTTTAATATTTCTTGTTCCTATTCTGCTACCACAAAGGGCTTCACAGTTTTATTTTATACTGGACACTGCAACTTACATAGCTACCTGTGGAAATATGGTAGGGGAAGGTAGAAAAGTTCCAAATTTTCCCCTGTAAGTCTGTTTTTATCAGGTGTCCAGAGTTATAGATAGAGTCCTATGCCTCTTTCGATCTAGTCAACATACTGCTTGGAATTCCTCCTGAGTGCATCTCTCTCTCTCTCTCTCTCTCTCTCTCTCTCTCTCTCTCCCTCTCTTTCTCTCTCTCTCCTTCCTCTCCCCCCTCTCCTTCCTCCCTCCCTCCCTTCTTTTTTCCTTCTTCCCTTTACTTCCAACAAGAAGACCGTGAGTTTCACAGGGCAGAGGTCTGGGCTACAGTATACGGGATGGGTGGCTGGAGAGGTAGCTGAGTGGTTGAGAGCACTTACTGCTCTTTCAGTGGGCCTTCATCTGGTTCCCAGCACATGTAGCTTCAACTGCCTATAACTCCAGTTTGAGAAGATTTAGCACCTTCCTCTGTTCTCTGTGGGCTCTTGGCAAACCCTCAAAAACAAAACAAAACAAAAACTGAGAGTTGTTACTGTGTTTTATGAAACAGCAGTGTGTTGGTGTGCTGCAGCAAGAGGACGGACACATTGGTGGGCCCTGCCAATGTGTACTCGCCCCACCCCGAGGAATCAGCCCTGCTTAGTATAAAACAAAATTTATTGGCAGGAAGGGAACCAGGGAGTGGAGCGGGGACCTGGAAAAGTGTAGAGGGAGGCAGAGAAAGGGGGACAGAAAAGGACAGAAAGAGGAGAGAGGAAGAGGACAAGGGAACATGTTGGGGGGAGGGAGAAAGAAGGTGGGAGGGAGGAAAGGTAACTGTCGGGCAGAGCCTAGAGGAATTGCTAGCAGTTGTAGCTACTATATAGCATCATCCCTTGGAATTCAAAACTTACTGTGAATATGAAACTGTGAGATGCTCAAGTCCATGACACAAAATGGCATAGTGCTTGCCAGTAGATGTCCATCTCCTGTTTAAAAAGTCTCATTAGACCCCTTGTAATGCTGAGTATGGCATAGACCTTGTGTAATGGGTTACACTTAATTATTAAGGGAACGATGTTAAGAAAAATCCTGATTACAGATGCAAATAAAAACCATTTGTTAGGCTGGCGTTGGCCCATTGGCTAAGAGTGCTTGCTGTGCAGGTTTGAGGCCCTGCGCTCTATCCTGTTTGGGGAAGCTCTGGACACAGTAGCATGAGTGTTTGTAGCCCCTAGAGGGAGGTGACAGGCTGAGACAGGAGAGTTCCCATAAGCTCACAGGCCAGGTAGCCCGATGTATGAAGAGGAAAAATCAACTAAGAGAATCTGTCTCAGAGAGATTAGTGGATGGAAATGATGGATGTCTGAGGTTGTCCTCTGTCCCCATCCCCATCACTAGCTGTGGCAAATGTACCCCAAACTCACAAAATGCATACACACACACACACACACACACACACACACACACACACACACACACTTTCCTCTGTTGGTATTTGTTTAAACCCACAGCTGCCAGGAAATATTTTTGTGAAGTAGGACTACTCAGAGGCCATGGTAAGACTCATGGCAGAAATAAATGACAGTTTTTAGGTGTGTTTTGTTATTGTATGCATTTATAGAGGTTTTCATATGCATAGTATATTGGTTCTGTGTGGTGTGTGTGTATACTTGTTTGTGTCTGTGGGGTGGGGTAGAAGTCAGCATTACTGTCTTCCTTAGATTTCTCTCTGTCTTATTTTTTGACACAGGGTCTCCCTCTGGACCTGAGCTCACTGACTCAGCAGGCTGGCCGGCCTCTGAACTTCAGGAATCATTGTCCTTCTTCATGTTGGGTTACACTCATCTCTGCATTCCTGGCTTTGATGTGTCTGCTGGGGACTGACCTCAGGTTCTCACAATTGTGTGACAGGCACTTTACCAGCTGAGCCATCTCCTGACTCTCTTCTTTCTGACCCCCTCCCATTGTCCAGCGTCAGTGTCACATTCTCCCCGTCTGTGTCTGCATTTCCATTTCCAATTTTGAACCACATTCACACCCTCTTTTAAAAGCCCTCGTTTTAATACTTTCATTTTTAATTATGTAAGTTTACATATATTTGGTGTGGAAAATGCATATGAAAAAAGGCAAAACAAAGTACAGAATTTATAATTATAGTGTGAGGCAAAAAGCATTAATGATACATAATCTTCTGGTCCCCGAGGCAAACAAAGCTATGTGAAAACACATTTCTTTCATCTAAAAATGGACTCTGATAGAGAAGATGGCTGGCCAACTGCTTTTCCCTTAATGGCTAACTTAATTCTCAAGTTCTTAACTATTTTCTTCAGTATGTTTTTAATAGCAGCAAACTATTACACACACACACACACACACACACACACACACACACACACACACACAC
>JANHMN010000001.1:167899064-167921302 GCA_030674055.1 Rhabdomys pumilio
CACACACACACACACACACACACACACACACACACACACACACACACTCTTTCACCCTTAAGACAAACCCTTGCTATACAACCCTGGCTGGTTTGATACTAGCTAGAGCCATGGCCTTGAGCCTGAGGAATTCCTCATGCTTCCTCCTTCAATGTGCAGGACTGCAGCCATGAGCTGCCATGCCCAGTGAATCACAATCTTTCACTTGTTCTAGTATTATTTACTGAATCTAGAGCCTCATGCATGCCAGGCAAGTACACATATCCCCAGTCTTCATTATTATTGATAGGTCCTCTTCTTTGTTGAGTATCAATAATTATCTATTTAGAACATTTTATACTATAATAACTTTATCATAAAGTCAAGTCATAGAGTCTCTAGTCTCTAGCAACTTTTATCTTGAAAATATATATTCCTGTTTGATCTTGTAGGCACATAGGTTGGACCTTTTCTTTGCCAGCATTTGGGCTTTGTAAAGTCCAAATTCGGGTTACTCTCCTTTCTGTTTTTCTTAGAGTAGTTTAAAATTAGAGGGCCTTCCAGAAATGCTTGTTGTTCTTGGTTTAATGGAAAATAATCTCTGCCTTTCACATGTGGGGACAGATTCCACACTGTCACTGGAACGTCTGACATCTAGGATAGGGTAAACACTTTCTTCATAGTATTTTCCCTCTGGTAGTATTTCGAGATTGTAAGTGCACTCACCTATGCTGAACTTTATGGTTTCTTTCTGTCATACCTCAGTCACAGCATCATTGATGTTGAACTTGGGGGCCTTTACAAGGCTGGCTTTCTCAAACAGAATACAAGCATCGTGATGCAGTGATGGCTGATCTGAAACTAAGATGGAAGTCAAGTGATTAATAGGTGGGTGGAATATACTGCTCAGACGGGCTGTGCAGAGATGATGGAATTCCAGTGGAGGGAAATGGTCAGCGTAGTTCATCCTGAAAGGTATACAAGTCAGAGACTGTGGATTGCTTATGTGTGGAGTTCCCTAGTTAGTTGTGTGGAGGTGAATAAGAAGGCAGAAACTGAACCGGTGGATAAGAAGGGACTAGATAGCAAGACATGAGAGGTCACACTAACCAGCCACACCTGACTGCCGAAAGCTTCCTGGGCCAGTGTTCTGCTTTGAGTGCTATCTTTGGCTTCCCACACCCCTTCCCAAGTCTTTTTATTTTCAGAGTTAAAAACAAAACAAAACATCTGGCTGCATTTTAAATTGATTCATGTGATTTATTTCAGCAGCCTGCAGGCCCCAGACAGTTCCTAGCTATGCATCAGTGTCTGTGCTGGAAGTCAATGGGGGCTGTGTCTGCGCATCTGAGGATGTAATCTGCCCTTGAGTCATTCTTTAAAGTGATTCCCCACGTTGAATTGTTTAGTGTGAAATAGGATTGTTTGCATTCCATTTACTCTTTCCTGTCTTAATTACAGTGACCTCCAGCTCTGATCTGCCAACTGTTGCCTCCTACTATGTCTTTCCAGGAACCCTCCTGTAATAAGGTTAACCTTAAATACTGCATTTCCTCAAGGATGACATAAAATTCACTCGCTTTAGAAAAAATAAATCCAAGTCCTTAGCAAACAATGCCAGACAGAATTCTAGGAATATGAGAGTCATGTCATTTCAGATGCTTTTTCCTCTGACACTGCAAACACTTCTTGGATGCAGCCCTGCCTGTAACTCAGAGGCTCAAGGTGCCAGGGCTGTTCCCAGGGATTGTCAGGACAGTGATCACTCTATGAGGGATGACAAGGAGATTATACTGTCAACTTGATAGCTCCCTGACTTACCTGTTGGGACGGTGAAAGATTATCTTGATTTCTCTAATTGATTGGAAAAGACTCAACAAATAGTGGCTTTGGGACCATTCTCTGGGCAGGGGACCCTGACCTGAGTGTTGGCATGCAAGCATCTGCTGCTCTCTGGTTCTGACTGCAGATGCAGTGTGACTAGCTGCATTGAGTTCCTGCTGCTTTGACTCCTTTGCCATGAAAGACTGTCCCTTGAACTGTGAGCTAAACAAACCATTCTTCCTTAAGTTGCTTTTATCAAGATGTTATGGTAACAGAAGAGTAATTAAGACAGATGATGATGTCATTCTGAAGATTCTCTTGAGTCTAAAAATTAATGTGTGACCCTATTTTTCTATACACTTCCTACAAAGAGGAAGGCTAACACACAACGCTGTGTCTGATAAGTTTGGGGACCATATTCAACAAGCTGCTGAAATTCCTGCTTCTGGATTCAGCTTCATCCTCACATTCACCAGTGGTCAGACCCCTTGAACTCTCACCCTCACCAGTCATTAAGAATCAGGCAGATTGCTGAAGTCAGTAGCTACCACTTGCTCCCAGCTTTTGAACGTCTTACTTCATATTTATTGGATGAAGCTCCTGATTTAAGATGCTCATGTTTTCCTTTTTGTAACTTGGACTCCCCCCATTAGCCTGAAAACCTTACTTTCCACATGACAAACAACACCAGCTTGGACATGATGTCAGTGGAGATTCGTTCACTCTGCAGTCCTGCAGGGCAGTTGTTGCCATATTACTTAGGGCCTCTCTCCACCCTCTGCCTGGAATGCTTTTTTTCTATTTCCTCAAAGCTGGCTCTTTCCTGTGCTTTTGGACACTGCCTTAAGTGTCACTCCTTTGGGTGGGATTTCAAGGCAGGCCGACATTCTGAATCTAGAACCACACAGGAGCTAGTCAGTCAGTACCGGCATCACATTGACACTAGGCAACACAACACAGTAGAGGGCTGCTTAAGGCAAAACTAACTCCTGAACAAGACATGATTTCTGGCCTGGGTAGAGACCTAGCATCCCATGCTGCCCAAAACACAAATTAATTAATCCAGGAATTATCCAGTTGGGCCCATCAATCACCTCTCAAGAGAGTGGAACCATTCCTAGGAAGGCAGGCTCACTTTCAGCCATGCTAAGGAGCTGGGTGAATAGTCCCACTAATGAGATACCCTACTTTTTCTTCCCAGCATCCCAATCCTTTACTGCAGTGTCACACAGCGGGCTGCTCTGCAGTCTGCCTGCTTTTCTGAATTACTTCATTCTCTCTTCCCTAAGCATGCTTCCTCGAACATTTGGGGCCTCCCTACCACTTTCCCCATCCTCAGCATGGCTGCCTTCTGCCTCTGACTGCTTTCCGTGCTTACTGGGAGGCTTGACTTTCTTCCTTTCTCTTCTCCACACTCTCCTCAAGATATAGGATGAGATTACAGCTTGCCCGCCCTAGGGTTTTTCTTTTAAACACTAACAAAATAGTCCTCTCTGAATAAACTTTTTGCTTGACTTTCAAACTTTTTCTACCTTTTGAGATATTAATTGGTGGAAAAACCAAAAATCAAAACCAAACCACTATCACCAACAAAACAACCCTACACAACAGTGCACCCCCACATGGCATCAGTAGTACGTTCATCTTGGGGATAACTGGGATGGATAGCAGTTTTTATTAATTCACCCAATTGGTCTGTGGCAGTAATTACAATCTCTAGGTGTTTATCCCAGTATTCTTTCTTTTTGAGTATATTCTCGGATAGTTCTCCCAAAAGTGAGAGTTGGCCTGTTCTCATCTGTCAGGAAAGAAGAACGTTCATTTAGTCCCTTATGTTCAGTGCTTGAGAGCCTCCAAATTAAATTGATGATAAGTAGATTAGTCAAAAAGACATTTTAAAAATTCGTGTTTATGTGGTGGGCTGTGGTGGGAGTGGAGATTACAGAAAAACTTGACTCTCTAAGATGATGAAGACAGGGACTTTATAACCTTTACAATAAGGGTAAAGGGACGCTGGGGAGAAAAATCTTCCATGGGGAGAGCAAATGAGTTTCTCTACTGGAGACAAATGGACTTTCTGAAGAACAAGTAGTGATAAGAAGGTCTGTGGAGATGTTTGTTTATGCAAATGAAAGTGGCCTTTCCACCTTCTTCTGGCTACTGTCAACTCCCCTGCAGAGGGATTTCTGTCAGTTTACTCAGTCTTCTTCCTGGAAGGGAAGCTGCCCTGAAGAGGGGATTTATGACAGCCTCATTTCCAGAAGTTTCTGTGTTTAGACAGATAAGGGATGCTCTAAAAGGCTTCTTTCTGCATCTGGTGAATCTCACATACTTTTAGAACCATCTCTGTACCTACTCCATGGCTCCAGGCTCCCTTAACTCCTAGCACCAGGTACTGGGCCATACCCATAGTAAATGCTCAGTAAATTTGGTGCAATATGAATAAATGAAGCCACACTCACTCATAGTGGCCAATACATTTTTGTGGCTGTTTGTGGAAGTGGAAGTACATGTAAATATGTATTTGTTGTCATTTATATGAAAATCAAACCAGCATAGTCACAATGCCAGGGAGAAAAAGAACCCCTTAATTTTATGACTTCAGATATGCTCCTTTTGTTGAATGGTTGGATAAAATGGTTCATAGGTAAGACCCTAGATGACACAGGACTGCTCTGATGGTTTTTTCCTGGCTCACTAGACAAAGTAGTTTTCTCTATAGAACAGTCCAGACGTAGCCACTTTAAGTCTTTAAGTATTTAAGTCTTCAAAGCTTGCTATGGCTGTTTGTAGTGGAGACACTGAGAGTGCTGTGGGTGGACCCTTCCTGTGAAAAGCGGGAGGGTTAGAGAGGGGAGTCTCCTCTAGGTTAGGGTAGTGACTTTTCTCCAGGGTCCTGTCTCTGTCTTAATGGTTATGGTGGCAAATGCTGTCCTATACCTACTGGGAGGAGACAGAACATTTTCCTGGAGGGAAGAACAGCCCCATCACATGATACTCAATGTGGAACAGCACTAGTGTTAATGATTTTAATCTTTGGATAGTGTTTGTCATCACTCAGCTCAACCACGTTTTGTTCATGCTAAATATGAATGATACAATCCCGTGGGCTGGGGTCTTGGAATGATGGATCAGCAGCCATGCTTCTTTGTTTCAGTACTGAGGTCACAGTGTGAACAGCTAGACACAAGTATCCTTGCTGTTGTGACTTCCCTGTCATTATGTACTGACCCACCTTAAGCTGTTTTATCACAGCAACAAGAAAAGTAACTCAGGGACCTTCGAATTGCATTTACAGTGGCAACACTCACCTGGTAATGTAAATCAGGGGAGATGCCTGTGGATTAGGGCAGCTCTCAGACCTCAGAGATGTATTTTTGTGCAATGGATCGTGGTCAGTGCCAAAACTCACAACTGGTCAAAATGTAGAAAATAAAGAGGTCTGTGGGATGCTCACTACAAGTGGGATTTTTATTTCACACCCTTCCCCAAGGCTCAGGCATCATGAAAAAATGAGGTGTAAAAATTTTTTTAAGCCAAGCATGGGGCTGCACATGCTTGTAATCCCAGCACTCAGAAAGTAGAGGCAGGTGGATTTTTGTGAGTTCAAGGCCAGCCTGGTCTACGTAGTGAGTTCTAGGACAGCCAGAAGTAGCTATGTAATGAGACCCTGTTTCAAAAAACCAAGAAGAAGAGGAGGAGGAGGAGAAGTAAAAGGAGGAGGAGGAGAAGGAGAAGGAGAAGAAGAGGAAAAGGAAGAAGAAAAGAAAGGATGGAAGGAGAGAGAGAGAGAGAGAGAGAGAGAGAGAGAGAGAGAGATTAAGAGCCAGAGCTGAGAAGAACTAGAGTCAAACTATTTTCTAGACTTGACAGGAGCATTGCACTAAGCACCCCATCTACTGCAGCTGACAGAACAAGATCAAACCAACCAATATTCTGCCACAGAAGGAAGGCACTCATCAGTCCCCACCCTTAACTGGGGTGTAGATGGCTTCTGGGGAACCTCAAATCTCCAGATGTTAGGGCTACTCTGGATAGAAATGAATAGCAGGGGGAGGATGAAAAGCCCTTATCTACTCTACTGGGGTTAAGAAAAATGAGTGGAATCTCATTTTTCTGGGGTTGAGGACAAGGTGGGTGGTCTCAATGTCTTCTGGATCTTAAGAGAGCAGGGTCCTGTTGAGGTCAATGTATAGGAAGAGGAGTCATTTTGAGGTGAACGGATGAAAGGTTTGAGGTGAGACAGGTGGACCAAATGAGAGAGTCCCTCGAGTTTAGCAGCTTGGTAATAGGTTTGAGAAGAGGCTTGTGGGTGGGGCCTAACGCTGCTTTATATAAGGGATGGGAAAGGGGGTAAAAGGAAGGAACCCAGGAACATAAAAAACTAGCTGTTCCTAGGAATGACGACATCTCTTCCTTTGTAGAGGGAACTGCTAGAAACTGAATTAGATTCTACTTATCTAAGGTAATGACATTGTAGGTTGGGGTAATTGTTAGTCCCAAAATAAGTGACCCAAGGAATGGACAGTTGGACTTTAGAAGGTGACTCTCTGTAGCCTCTACTGGACAAGAAATTTAGAAAGTGGTGTCTGCTTGGCTAACTCTAGAGAGGGAGTGCAAAGAAGAATATCATCTATGTAATGGATAATCTTAGATTTAGGCAGACAGAGAAAGTAAGTAGGAAGCCAAATAGGTGTGGGTTGTCCCAGAATCACTGAGGTAGAACAGTCCAGGTGAGCTAGGTAGAAAAGTATATGTCAGGGTCAATCTAGGTAAATGTAAAAAATGTTCTGTGACTGGGCATCTAAAGGGCTAGAGAAGAACACAAGTCCTTTGAAATCTAGGACTGAGAAATGAGAAGTTCTTGAGGGGATAGTGGAAAGAAGTATGTAAGTGTTAGCCACAATAGGATGGAGAAGAACCACTGCAAAATTAATGAGCCTGAGATCTTGAACCAGGTAATAGGTTCCATTAGGTTTCTTAACTTCTAGTATAGGGTTGTTAAATCAGGAAGATAAAGGATGAAGGAGTTTTTTCCTTAGGAGGTAAGAGATGATAGACTTAAGTCCCCCAAGGCTCTGGAGAGAAAGAGGGTATTGAACTTGGGTGATGGACCTGGTAGGGTCTTGTAGTTGGATGACAACAGAATGATGCTTAGCAACAGAGGGGTTCTAGATGTCCCAGATTCAGAGGTCTACCTGAGAGACTAGTGAAGGAAACAACATGTTAGAGTTAGTAGGTTGAGTAGCTAAGAGGGGGAGGAGAGGGGCTGCTGGAAAGTTTGGGTTTAGGCAAATAGGGGGAACAAAAGACATAGAGGCTCCCAATTTAGCTAGAAGATCCCTTCCCAATAAAGGGGCAAGACATATTGGTACTAGCAAGAAGGAATGGGTGAGAGGAACGCCTCTAAAAATACAACTAAGTAGTGGGGTCTGGTGAGGTTGGTCAGGTTGTCCCCTTAAATGACAATAGAGAAATGAGGAGACATGGGTCCCCAAAACTCTGTCAGGACTGAGTAAGTGGCTCCAGTGTCCAAGAGGAAGGAGATGGGCCATTCAGATACCATGACAACTACCCAGGGCTCCCTGTTGTTGATGGAAATGATAGGGTCAAGGGAGCTTGGGCCCCTTCAGTCATCCATGGCCAAGCCTAGGAGATCAGTTGGATGGTGACCGTGGAGTGATATCCCTCTGTCCTGAGTGGCATAAAGGCAATCAACAGCCCAATGTGTCCCTCCTGGTGGCACTTTGGGCATAGCCTTCATGGCTTGCAAGGGTTAGGGCAAGCCTTCACCCAATGACCTGGTTGACCACATTTGTAGTGGGGACCTGGTGGTTCCTGAGCCTTCAAAGGCCAGGAAGCCAGGGCAGTGGCTGGGACTGGTCACACAGCCTGTGCCAGCATATGGGATTTTTGTCTGCAGACCTTTTTATCTCTCTCATGGTACACTTTAAAGGCCAGCACCAGACTTCTGTCTGTGGAGTTAGGAGTCCCCTTTCTAAGTGTTTAAGTTTGGCCTTAATGTCAGGGTAGCTTTGGGAAAAGAAGTGGGTCATTAGTCGTTGCTTACCTTCTACATTTTGGGTTCTAAATTAGTATATTGTAATAGGGCCTTTGTAAGCATTTAAAAAAAAATGAGACGGGTTTTCTTATTTACCTTGGATGATCTCTTGGAGTTTTTCAAAATTTACTGGTTTTAGGGCAGCCTTACAGAGACTGGCCAGGAGGCAGGTTGCGAACCAGTCTCTGGCTAGAATATCATTTGAAGAATTATAATTTTATTGAGGATCCTGATCGGGTACCATCTCAGATATGATCAGATATGCTGAGTCTTTCTGATGAATCTTGTCTGCATGTATCCTAGCCTGTTTCCAAACTCATCTGAGCTCATCAGGGGTTGAGAATCATATGTATATCATGGAAAGTCAAGCTATAAGATTGACTAATATACTGAAATTCTTTAATGAAGGCAGAAGAATTGGAGGCATAAGATCCTAGTCTTTTTTTCCTATTTGAGAAAGTTCATTTAGCGAGAATGGCACATGTACTCTGATTAGACCATCTATCCCAGCAACTTCCCTTAAAGGAAGGACTGATGCTGGCTCAGGCAGGGTAGGGGATGAAGTAGAGGGCTTGACTGTATATTTAGAGCAAGTGGTGAGAAGGCTGAAAGTAGGTGCCAGCGTAGGATGATTGGAGTGGCTTGCAGCTGTCACAGGAGGGGAGGAGTTCGGAGAGGTCAAGCAAAGGGGTTCTGGGAAAATCTGGTGAGAAGAGGAAGTAGGGTCAAAAGTTCCATTATGTGGTCACTTTAGATAACATTAGATAGCAGAGTTGTTATCTAATGGTTCTGAGGCCAGACCTTATTGCAAAGGTGTATAAGTTTGGACGCCTTTAAATCAGGCTCTAGTTTCTGAGGTTTGAGATTTTCCAGGAGACATCCTAGTGGGAATCCTGGAGGCATGGTCAAAGATAAGATGCCCATTGGGTGAGGGCTGTTATTAAAATATTTCTACTGGTGTTTTGAGAACAAATTATAATGATAGATCAATTTTGTCATGGCATCCTGATGGCAGTAGATCAGTGAAATATAGTAAGCAGCCAAGTCTAGGCTTACCGGGTTGTCACATGGAAGCTAGTGACTGAGAGCTGTGAGCCTAATGACCAAGCTGTGGGCCCAGGGCCCGAGGGAACATGGTTTAACAGCAGTGGTGGTGTGAGAAAGAAATCAAGAGAGAACTGCTTTCTGGAGAGTGAAAGGGAGGGGTTCACCCAAGGGTTGAAGTCCTAAACTGAGGAGGAGTCAGCTGGAAGGCTGGTCATAGAGACCATGGAGAAGTCCATCCATTAGACCCATAGAGGGTTGTGGCCAATCCTCTCTTGGAACAAGAGGCCCTATATGCTGACTGGAACGGGAAGCCTACCAATCTGCCAGTGTTTGCACAGAATTTTAGCGGTCTGGTGCCAGGAAAGTGAGCCTGTCTAGCCAGCTGACTTGTCCGGATGAGGTTTGGGCCCGTGGGGCTTAACCCACGTGTGGTGGTGGGTTCGGCATGCCCATTGGCAGCAGAGCTGCAAACCCTCCTGGACCTACTCAGCGAAGATTGTGAACAGGCTTCGGAACCAATGTTATAACATGCAAAGCACTTCCGGACTGATCACACTAGCAACAGGTCTCATTTGGAAGGTTTTATGGTAGAGTCGGCCTCTTAGCGGGTGAGAGAGAAGAAGGAAGCTGTGGGTTATTAGGGCATGCATCTTTTATCTGGCCGTGGTGCATGTGATGCGTGTGCAAAGAAATGTGTGGCAGGTGCCATGGCAATGGACGCAGGAGTGGTGCTGTCGCCTAGAGATGACATGTCTAGTTGCTGGGTCCGGAAGCTGGCTATAAAGACCTTCTGGCTGTACACTGATGCACCTGATGCTAACACCCCCATATGGTTATAGGGAATGGCACTATTAGGAGGTGTGGCCTCCTTTCATTGGCTTTGAGGTTTCAGAAGCGCAATCCCGGCAGAGAGTCTCTCTTCCTGCTCCTGTTGATCCAGATGCAGAACTCTCAGTTCCTTCTCCAGCACCATGTGCCACCATGCTTCCCACCATGACGAAAATGGACTAAACCTCTGAGCCTGTTGAGTGAGACTCCAGTAAATGTTTTTCTTTATATGAGTTGCTGAGGCCATGATGTCTCTTCACAGCAATAGAAATCCCATATTAAGTCAGGAACAAAGAGATGAAGCTGAGTTCCAGAGAGATTCTGTCCACGTGGGTTTTGTGGTGTCTCCTCTCTCCTGATTCACACAATCAATGCTGTTACTCCCTCTGTCCCCACTTTCCTCCACCACCGGGGCTTCCATTTTTCTGCCCATCCATCAGAAAGCTGGTGAGATGATCCACTCACCGATTGCCTCCTCTCCGTCTGGGGATGTCTGTCCTGATTGTGGGTTTATTCTTTTTACCATCATTTACTGTGTCTTGGCAGGGAGAGATGATAAATGCCCACAGCCATTCCTCAGCTCCGGATGGATACATTCCCAGAGATGTCCAGAACACCTTACACTTGAATATTCCATTTCTAAGGAGGCAATCTATTGCCTGGTGTCAGAAGTGAAGGGCAAGCCTGTACTGCTGGTAAAATATCATCCCATCAAACAGGAGCAGTGACAGCTGTCCTGGGCGTGCCTCTGTTGTTAGTAGACTCACTTTGCTGCTGCTTTTGTGAATGGCTCTTCCAAATGTCAGCCGGCTCCCATCCTAATCTTTCACGGAAGACATTTGCTTGATGCTTGTCATCCTGAGACCAAGCTTTCCAGTTTTTTCAGAACCTTGATTAAGAGAATTTACATTTTCTTGGTTTTGCCCTCCTGAACCACTGAGAACCTGTAATAAATTTTGATCATTCACTTTAAACAGGACAACACTATAGATGCCCTATGACAGCCTTCCCCAGAAATACATAGGCGTGGGTAAAATAGAGAGCCCTGGCCTTGGATACTACATGCTCACTCGTGTGTTCAGAACGTGACATAGACTGGACAGAAGAGTTCATCCAGCCTAGTGTTAGCTGAAACCACCGAATCCTTAGGCTTCTCTGAGCTTTAGTTAAACCTACTTGGGGTATTTCCCTCCTCCCACTACTGGTATTGAGTGTTATTTTTACATTTGTGATAAAGAGCACAAAAAGGCGGGAGAGCTTAATGAGGAATAAATAATGAAAAGGGATAAAAACATCTTTGTTTGTAAGTGTATCCAACCTTATAAACTTACATAATCCACGGATCATTTCCATGGTGGACTGTTATGGTTCCAAGAAGAGCCATTGTGCTAATGCAGCCGCTGATGGTGGTTTGCACTGGCCCTGCATACTAAACGCCCTTATGAAATCAGGGATGAAATATGGGAACTGAGCACGGCCAATAACCATTTTTAAAAATAATGAAGTACTTTCCCACCTCGCTCTTCCGCCAACCCTCGCCCCCACCCCCAACGTGAAGAGCTGCATCAGCCTAATGAACTAATTGCCTGAGAATGTTATTAAAAGAGAAAAAGAGTTCTGCATTTGTAGCAGGGGATGGGGGATCAAATCAAAATGGGGCTTATATTTTGAAGCATAAAACACGTTTTTGCACTTGGGGAAATAAGCAAACCTGTGCCATGTCTCACTTCAGCAACTGATGTTTAAACCTTGAAAATTAAGTCACAGACACCCTGGGATGTAGAGAAGGGGTGGAGGTGGAGACCTGCTTTGCCAAGGCACTTTGGGCCTAAGTAGCAACACCCTGCTTGGCCACATTGGAGAACAGGCTGCCAATTGGGCCAAATTATACGATGCTTTTGCAACATGCACAAATAGCCCATTACACTTTTCACAGCGTTCCTTCATTAAGCCCGGAGAATTGTTTCTTTATGTTTTCCCCATAATAGCTTCTGAAAGGTCAAGAACCGCTTCCTTGACTTTCTGATGCCCTTCAGGGAATAATGCCATTAACCATTTGTGGCTTTCGCTCCTCAGACATGACATTTACTCCCAGGATTCCCATAGGCTGTCAGGGCTGTCTGACCTGACCATCAGATGGATACTACACACACACACACACACACACACACACACACACACACACACACACATGCACACGTACATGTGCACACACACACGCACACGCACTCCTCAGAGGTGGGCAATAGGAGGAAGACTGAAATCCTTGCTGATTGAGATTTGAGGATTGCTGACTGAGTCCATAGAGGACTTGGGTTGTAAGGGTCATTCATTCTACCCAAGTTCAAGTTCAGACCTGCTCTTAGTATTGGTGGTGACCTGGGGTGAGTCACTTCAGCTCTTGAAGTTTGGCTTCCAGATTTAAAAAATTAGCAATCATAACATGGCATATTAGTGGATGCTCTCCTAGAAGAGAGTGAGTATTAACATGCTGAAGTGGGACTGGGAGGGAGGTGTCGATGGGACTGAGGAGATAGTTTAGTCAGTAAAGGGCTGCTCATAAGGAGACTGGCCATGGTTGGGTTGTTTATGATTCTAGCATGGGGGAAGTGGATTCCTGGAGCTCACTGGCCAGCCAGCACCCAGGGGAAATTTTCACCCCTCACCCCCACTGCTGATTCAAATTCAAAGTAGACAGAAGCAGTCTGGCCTATTACTAGTCCAAGGGCTCATCCCAGCCCTTATTTGAATCTACAAGGAGATAGACGCATCTATCAAATGTCTGCTATGTGCCAAGGGCTTTTGTATGTTTCACACTGAGCCCCTTCTTGAACCTGCAAATAAGTTAATATAAAAAATGAAGAAAGTATGCTTTGCATAAAACACCACCAATTTTAGACAACTGAAACTACATAAAGTCCCAGAGAATTCATACTTTGTTATTCTAATACAGTAACACTTGAGATTTGGTATACTACGCAAATATACATGTGAAAGTGCACATATGTATGTATGTAGATATTCGTCCCCTAACAGGTTTAAAATTAGAATCAGTGCAAGAATCATGCAAGAAACCATGTCTAAGGCTTTATTGTTGCCAAAGCTGAGAGATAACACGGAGGAAATATTACAATGCTTCAGATACTAATAATAGTGTTAGAAGGAAATTTGTTTTCAATTTGGCAGCTAATATGATTCCTCTTAGAGTACCCTGGGCCAGGAAAGCATTTATTTTGTATCCCTAAGCTTTATTACTGCCCTAAACTAAGGAAGTAAATCTGCCTCCAAACCTCAAGTAACATGCTTACCCTCTGAGCACACCGCTATCGGCTTCTTTAATAAAACAAACATTGTGCGGTTTGCTTTTAAAGACTTTTACCTTGGCCTTGGAATCAGATTTGTGTTGAGTCCTTAGTCTGCACCTTATTAACTTTATGACCTTGGACAAGTCACAGGATTTTTTGGAGTTTCAGTTTCTTCATCTTTAAAATGAAGGCAACGTTTACCCTGCAGTTGCAAGGGGGTGTTAATGCATTTTTTAAAAGCCTTATGAAATGTTTGCCAATATTTGCTTTTGCATTTTTAATTAGTTTTTATTTTATTGTGGAAGTGATATGAGCTTCTCATATAATTAAAAAAACCTTTCGTGTGGGTCCGTGTGTGTGTGTGTGTGTGTGTGTGTGTGTGTGTGTGTGTGTGTATTTAAGCATGCATGCATGCACAGCACATGGCTGGAGGTCAGAGCATAGCTGTGAGTGCCCTATGCCTTCTACCTTGTTTCAGGAAGGGCTCTTTGTTGTTCATTTCTGATTACCCTAGGTTAGATGGCTCAAGAGCTTCTGATGATTCTCCAGTCTACCTCCCATCTTAACTTAGATGCTAGTATTGCAAATACTTACCTCTACATCTGGCTTTGGGTTCTGGAGATCTGAACTCTGGTTCTCTGCTTGCACAACGAGGGTTTTATCCACCGAGTCATTTTAAAAATGTTGAGCAGTACACTGCAATGTTCAGTGAAAAGTAGAGCATTTCTTCTCTCAAAGTGCACTAGGTTCTTTCCCATGGTCAGTGTTATATCACTGAAGGCAGAACATTAAATTCTTAAGACACATTGCTTTGAAAAACATCCCAGAGCTGAGGAGTGGCTTAGTGGATAAAAGTACTGGCCAAGTCTGACAAGCTAAGTTCAGTGCAGTGGCACCAATCTGTATTCCCAGCATCCCTACTGAGAGATGGGAGGAAGAGACAGGGGAATGGACAGGACGCTGGTGAATCAGCTAGCCTGAAGTATGCTTGCAGGGTGGCAGGAACAAGAGAGACCGTGCGTCAACAAGATGGGAGGCAAAAACAGATTCTCAGTGTTGTTCTGACCCTCCACATGCATGTTTGCACACACACACATACACACACACACACACACACACACACACACACACACACCAAGCAACCCCACTATCACAAAAGCAGGCTGGGCAGTAGGTGCACACCTATCACCTCAGCATTTGGGAGTATGAGACAGGAGAATCTGTGAGTTTCAAGTCAGCCTAAGATATATTGACAAAATCCTTCAGATCTTGTACAAACATTACCTAACAAGTAAGCTAAATGTCCAGATTACTTAATTTCTTTGATAGTTTTAAAGCTTTTCTATTTTTATATAATTTAGATGAGGAACAAATAAAAATCTTCAAATTGAGACATGGAAGACATTGATTAGAAATTCACCATTTCTAATTTAAAAGCAACACAAAACATTTGCCGGAATTTATTATTTTAAATTTTTATTATCCTGGTAACACAAGCTTAGGGAAAAGAAATTAGTAGTGGCAACAGGTCATTATCATCATCATCATCATCATCATCATCATCATCATCATCATCATCATCATCAATTATTGTTTTGTTTAGTACTGGGCAATGAACCCAGAGCTGTGCATATGCTAAACAAGGCTTCTACCTTTGAACTGTCTCTACAGATTGAATAATTCTGATGTCTTCATTTTTCTTCTGCCACCAGACTTGAAAGTGATTTAGCCTAAAAGCATGGCATAGGATTCACTCTGCTTTGGTTTTCTTGGTGCTCCATCCATTCACCAGTCATTTATTCAAAATTTATTATTTATTCCTTTACTAAGCATTCCCTAGATACCTGCTCCTACTCAGATACTTGGTAAGGTGCCAGAGCCCCTGGGAGCCCGATGCACAGGCTAGCCTTACTGAGAGCTGGGTATCACAGGATGTTGCAGGACCATAAAGGATGGACTCCTAAGTCTGGTTATCTGGATTGAGACCTGAAAGCTCAGCAGGCAGTAAGGTGGTTCGAGAGCCAAAGCGGCAGGGTGATAGTCCATCCAGAGATAATAGCAAGCTACATCGAGATATCCTTTGTACAGGGACAGAGGCTGAGCTCCCTGGAGAGAGAACAGTGACATGCCAGTCACAAAGGACCCTGTCCACTGCGCCAGATGGCCCTCATGAAAGAGTAGGATAGAGGTTTGATGTGCTTGCATTTTAGATCATCTCTGAGTACTTCAAGGAAAATAAACAGAGAATGTTCACAAGGAGGCAGATCAGGAGAAGGGTGTTGCAGTTACTGAGCAGAAAGCTGCTGAGGGTCTGATGTCCAGAGAAGTAGACAGATGAGGGAACAGAGGATTGACACCTGGGAGAAGCAACAGCAACGAAGTCACTTGATTTAGGGATTATGTTTTTCAGTAACTAGTGAGGCAGATGACTTAGTTGGAACTCAGCTTGACAACTTAAACCAAAATTATTTATTTTTTTTGTAATATGAGTAACTATGTAGCTAATTATCACAAATTTAAACTAGTGTTTAAGATGCAGAATGGGACAAGAGTTCCTGAGGCCAGTTCTTCTGTACAGACTTACAGAGTCATGAATTGGTACTTTTTCATGCTTCAGTTTAGACACAAGTTTTATTAAAGCATCTTGAAAACAAATATTCATTCTCTGTCATTTTCCCTAAAGGTCGTTTATTTTTGATATGTAGATAATTCTCACTATCACTTTGATTGACTTCACAACATTGTTATCCTTTGTGAGTTGTGCATTTTGTTGTTAGTATCTTATTGGCTTTCTGATGCTGCCTAGTTATTTGTAACTGGCAAAGCATCTTAAAATCAGGGATAACATTCTAAGTACTAATCTCGTGGGTAAGTATTTTTGTGCTATGATACCTTCTGCTTTTCTATGCAATCTGCAGCCTATGGAGATTTCAGTAATGAACACTTGGGTAATGAGGAGAGCCTATTATCTATCACCTATTCACTGGGATTGTATCCCAGCAGAGAAATGAAGAAGAAAGCTTTCCTCAGGGGAGAGCAAAATGGAGGAGATCTTCCTCTTTCAGGACAAAATTCTTTGTGTACATCAAACACACAGCGGAGAAGACCATGAAAGCCTTCTTCAAATTTCTTCCCGATTCTGACTCAGCTCAAGATGTTTGCTCAGCAGTGTTCCCATCAAAGGACACAAGCTTCAATGGAAGAATTTCCACACTTTCTGGAAGGAAGCCCATAGCTCATTACCAATCAGAGAGTACCCATCTTACCCACTGGTGTTTAAGAAGAAAAAACATTCCCTCCTCAGTGCAAACACAGCATTCCTTCCATCACTCCAGTCCTCACACCCATCCGTGATCAAAGGGTTGCAGGAAGACTGAATTGTTATCATCTTCCTCTTCATGAAGATTTAATTTCCTGGGGTCTGTGAACTAATCTGGAATTTATGTCATTGTTTAAAATCTTTTGATGGATGACTCATTAATTGCAAATTGAATCCAACTCTTACCCTTCTTCCTGATTATTTTCTGTTTTCTTTCAATTACTAGTTAACTACTATGTATGCTGTGCAAGGCACCTTGCTGGATGCTGGAGCCCTGACAGATCCCACCCTAACCCAAGAGAAGGGTCAAAGGCCAGTCACTCTGGGCTTGATTCAGGTTCATTGGCAATATTTCCCTTACTCTTAATCTCTATTTCTGTGTTATAAGGCACGATGTACGGATGAGTAACCTAGGGAATGCCAGCCCCACCTGGACATTTTAAGTATGCTTTTAATTGTTAGACTTTTTATTCACCATCCTTTGTGTGATGGGGGATCTTGATAAGCAAGAGTAGGTCACAGGACCATATTTAGTTCAGGTTACAGAAGTGACTGCAGTGCCATGCTCTTTGTGTGCACAGTCCCAAGAGTCAGAGTGATGATGAGGGCCCATTGAATGCTTGAAAAAAGCTTGGAGGGATTTCATATCATACTACCTCAACAGTTGTTTCTCGGAAGGCATCTCCCAATAGATATATCTTTTCTGTCATCTCTTCTGTGTACCATTTATCCTCTCCATTCTTTTCCTGTACTGTAGATATGTTGGCCTAGCTGCCTCTGTTTTTACATCTATTTCTTATACACATCTCTAGTGAACATGGGAATCTGCCCAAGACTTGACAGCCCCAAGCCTTATCTGTATTCTTAATGCTTAACAACACAATCTTCACACACGTAAGACAAAATTAAAAACTACTCAGTATGTAGTGACTACGTGGATAACCAATGAAAGATGTTCCAGGTTGTAACTGTGGCTCTAAGAAGCATCTCATATTCACTCATTCAGAGACATTGTGCTTTGGTGCCACTGGTTGTGGAAGCCATTGTGAGGAAGGATGGAAATGAAACTAGGAACCGAAGAATGGAAAAATCAGTGGGGGATACAGTATGGAGCTGGTTAGTACAGTGGAGAAAATGGAGGGTGACCCTGAGACTTGACCTTCAGAAGGATGAAGGAATGATATCTATTCATTGACTTGAAGTCATGGTTATCATGGTTGATTGTTGCCCTCAGAGATGGCCTCATTACTCATTGTAGGCTGCAAGACCCACAGCTGAATGAGTTCCTACGGAGTCTCTTTAGGCAGGAGGGAGCCCAGCAGCAGGCCTAGGAGCTGCCCGTGTTAGCTGGAGCTGCCAGTAGTAAAGAGTACCCATTGTGAACACCCATTGTGGATGCAAGAGGTCCACCCATTCTTGCTTGATTCCACAACACAATGACAGTGCCTTCACCTTTATTTCTCAAGTGCCTAACACAGTAGCCAACTCCCAGGAACCATTTGGCTTCATCTGGAACTCAAGAAAAGTTAATGAACAGCAATCAGAAACTAGTCTTCTATACCCTCCTGGGTCACAGATTTCTTCATGATCTTGAATATGTCAAAACTTCACTGACTTATTACTTAATTCTTAATTTAAAATATAGACAGAAATCTAGACATTATAGTAAAAGAAAGTTCCCTGCTGGTCATGGAAAGAAATGCGATCTTCTATCCTATCCGCCTAATTTCTATTTTGGTGGTTTTGGTTTCTCTGAGGTGGAAGACAAACACTGTTAAGGTGGGGAGGGAAGTGACAACGTTAGATACCTGAAAAATGTTTTGTTTTCCCCATGATTCACAAACCGTCTCTAACACTCTCCTGCAAAGAGTGATAGGATGCTAATTTCCCACAGATTCATTATCACCATGAAATGAAATTTTGGAACACATCAGAGATAAATGTAATGTGCAAATGTAGAATCCAACAATTCTAGTTTTAGCTGCCTTGTGTTTTTACACCTCTGTCAGCAAGACACTCATTAAAGACTTTTCTCCAGCATTGTACTTGAAAGAAGGCTGAAGAGAATGTTATAATACCCAGGGAGGAGAGGTGTCCTGCCAGGAAGCTTCTGAAGGAAGGCCTCTGTGTATGTATTTCTAGGGTTGCGATCGGAACACAAGGTTCATTGTGCCCAGCACTGAGTGGAGTCCTGGAATGAAATTTTGTCACAACACATGCCTAGCCTTGTTCTTGTGGAGTGGATAGGACAGTTGTGGCTTTGATCTAATGCTGCTTATATTATGTTAACTTGGTCCCCCAAATTGCACAAGAATTCACACATCCGAACATAAGATGCTGAGGGACCTTACCCACAGTTGGTTTTGATTGGTAGATAGAGTTGCCAGCTGCTAATGGCTGGTGGGGAGACAGAGGCAAGACTTTAGGATTCCCAGGCAAGAGACTGAGAAAAGAGCAGGAAAAGGGAAAGCTGCCATGCCAGGAAAGGAGTAGAGGCCATACCTGAGTGATGCTGGACAGAGGACCTAGCCATTGTGTAGGCGCTGGGGATCTCAGCCGGAGAGGGCTCCAAGTCTGTGTCTGGGGCAGCCAAGATGAAGTACAGGTTTTAGTAACTAATAACTCAGGCATATTGGAGGGAAGTGTGTTAGCCATGTGGAGGATTGGAAGTAGCCCATCCATTCAGCTGTTTAAGGCATTTTAAAATATAAGGTGATGTGAGTGTATCTTTCATTTGAGAACCCAGAACATTGTGGTAGGTAGTGCTGCTGCCGCCACCACTGAGTCACTCTGAGTAGAGTACATTGAGTTTAGCAGCCGTGTCAGCTGCTGTATTTTTAAGGCTGAATATAAAATGATATTTTAAAATGAGTGCTTCTAAGTAAGAACTATGGTCTTCTTATAGTGAAATTCAATGGAAATCATATAGTTGTGAAAATTTAAAAAGCCCCTGCCCCCTGTCAAAGTGGGATTTGAGTAAAAAAGTGAACAATAAGAAAATGAGAGGGAGTCCAACATGTGCAGAGGCCCAGTGACAAGAATGACAAGAGTGGAAGAATCCCGACTTTCTCAGAGAGGGGAGGGATGTGGAGGAAGTGAGGTAGGTACAGGTCACGCAAGCTTCTGGCCAAATAACAGAAAGTCACTGAGTCATGTCAGTGAAACCTGAGGACTTAGTGAGGGTTTTATGTTTTACATAGAGGTTTTTGTTTCTACGCAACCTTTTATATTTCCAAAAGACGTATGAACAATCCAATTAAAAGCATTTATTTCTGCTCTAACTATACTGCTATTTACAGACAAGGTCACGCCCATGCACTAGTTCCCACACACATGTGAGTGCATGTGAATACACACACACACACACACACACACACACACACACACACTCACTACTTGTGGGACAAGAATTTATTTTCCAAACAATGTCAGGTCACTTAGCTCCACAATTATCAATCTCTCTCAATCTCATTGGGGAAACATTTAGTTTGCACCTCTGGGCATGACTGTATTTACCCAGTAACTAAATTCCATGCTGTGGTGTCATGGAGAATGAATAGAGAATTCTCATGCTGCATATTAAGTACATAAGTGAAATTTCTCCTCTCTGTTGGAAATGGCAGAGCCATAGTCATCACATGAATAAGACTGGTCCAAAGGAATTGTCTGGTGGGCTCTGTGGGGACTCCCTAAACTACGTTTGCAACATCCATTAGCTTCCTGAAATTTCTTAGCATATCCCAACATGGATTAAGTTGCTTTGACAGGCTCTGCTTTTTATGGAGCCCTTTGGCCATTACTTACCCTGTTAGTCTCCTCAAGGTGCCTGCAGACTGATTTATGATTTCATTTATGGTTTTGACTGGTAGTTTGGAAACGTTAACTAGCCCACCTCTTCTTGGATCTTGCTTTTTGGCTTTTTATCTTCAATACTAAATCAGCCTGCTAAGATTTCTCTGGTACATAAGTCTCCTCAACAAATACTAGCTTGGGAACTGCATCCTGCAGCAGCTGAATTGTGGGAAATGTTCAAGTGATTCTCACCTAGCTCTGCTGATTTATAAATATTTAAATTGTGTAACTATTCTCTTACCTGCCTCTTATTAATTCTGTTTCTTCATATTCCCAGAGACCCATTAATATTTATCTTGCTGATCTCTTGCTTCCTTCATTATTGTGCTAAAGACAAAATAGTGGCTCTCTCTTCACTCCTTTTTTTTAAAAAACCTCTCATCACATCCTTTGCCTCTGATTTAGCGAGAGCAGCCATTGTTTTCCTAGCTGTAGCATCCTATTGTGTTTTCAGAAGCCTTTGCCCTCATCTCTTGCAGCTTCTGCTTTTGTGATTCTGCCCCTCTGCTGCTATATTCTGGAGTTGCTTTTTCCTCACATTGAGGTTTCTTTTCCCCAAACCCTACATAATTGGATTTCCATGCCATTCCCCACAACATCAGGAAACATTAATGCTCTGAGACTTGTACATCTGAATATGCTTGCTGGTTATGTGAAAGCACCCAGCACCCACTTGTGAGTTGTGTTTTTTTCCTCCTCTAGAGGATATACTTGAATGCCCACACCCATGCTTTCTTCCTTTCAGGAGAACAACATAAGTAGTCATCATTTAATTCCTGAAAGATGGTTGGATACAGGCCATTTATTTTAGAGCATGTCCAGAGAGTTGATTAGAAACAAACAAGAAGTGACTATGAGACCAAGACAAGGAGTTACCAATAACAAAAATAAAATAAAATAATAAAATGGTTCTTGGAACCTGTCTCATCAGAAACACACTGGAAATTTTAATGTGTTTTCAAGAGTACGCACTGTACATCACAAAAGAAATATAAGAAGAGGAATGCACTGTGTCATTATGTTTCTAGTGGCTCAAGAAAAAGCAAACTGAGCGGTGGTCACAGAGCAGGAATGTGTCCTGGGTTGTCCAAGCTGTTGCCTGCCCCCTGTCCCCCTGTCCCTCTGTCCCCTGGTGCTATGTGCGTGTAGAGAGTCTTCTTAAAGAGTTATCAAAGCTTCCTATATGTTTTATACTTCAGTTTAAGAAAATAAAATAATCACTGTTTTTACAAAGTCAGTTACTTGAAAATGTAGCATTTTCAGGAGAGATGGAGCGTGTGGGTGGTTATCTGAAATATCACTTTCCTTTAATCTGGAGTATGACTATGTTGTTAGACAGATTTACCTGTCTACTAAGCTGATGGAATGTGGGTGGTCATGGTCACTGCTTCTGGGTAGCTGCGATGTCATAGGCATTGTTTCCATAGGTTGTCGTCTCAGAGCAGAGACAGAATCATGAATCCCATCTTTTAAATGAAAATACAAATCTAGAAAGATCATGAGTATTTTCCAGTGAACATGAAGGTAAAGAGAAGAGGTCAGAGAATCAGAAGTAGGCGTCAAGAACTGCCAGCATCTGTGCTATTCTTTCTCCCACTTATGGGATAGAGATCTACAACTGTAGCGTATGTTTAGCTGGTCATTGCGAACTATAGATATAAAGCCTCAGTTGGCGGCACACTTGCCTCCAGTAGAACAAGATGAGTTAGTAAATAGCATTTTGCATGCAACATACTGATGCAGAGCCTTGCTGGAACATAGTGCCAGCATTGGCCCTTTGTGTGTGGGCAGGCCTGACAAACCCCTGAGATTTGTTGCTTAGTGTCAGTAACAACACAACTAAAAGTAATCACACACACACACACATACGCACACACACACACATCAAGAACAAGAGTACTCTTAATGTAGCTGTGACACTACGGAGAATAGGTAACCTATTTATACAGGTCAGTGACAGGAAAAATCCCACCAGGAGCAGGAACTAATGTCCTGTAAGAGCACTGATAGGAAGAACTGATGT
>JANHMN010000001.1:167937694-167953279 GCA_030674055.1 Rhabdomys pumilio
GAGAGAGAGAGGCTTTCCAGACGAAGGGGAAAATATGTCTTGGGCCACATTTGCTTGTTTCTACCTCTTTATGTGTTTTTGTAAAAACATTATAATTTTCCTAGGCGAGGTGATATGTTGTTAGGGAAGTTGAGAGCAAAGAATGAAGATGGTTCTTGGCAAGGTGAAAGGTTTTTTTCCCTTTTAAATTGTTTCTTCTTAGCTGCTGTCTGTTGGTTCAATGTTGAGACTCTTCAGTTTCTAGCTTTACTTTCATACTGAGGCGATGTGTTTGAGAACAGAAGACTTCCACCTTCCTCAGATCAGGCACAGCCTGAAGCAATTATAGATTCCGGAATAATCACAGGAAGAAGAAAAAAGAAGTCTTGTAGAATTGTTAGCTAGGTATCTGTGAATTCTAACAAAAGACAAATGAAGAATGAAAAAAGAGTTTATTGGTGTTCAACGCAGGAGTGAAGAAGGAAGTCGATTCCTAAATAACAGAAGGGAAGGTTAAAGACTTATGTACCTCTTGGGATGGAAGAGAAGTAGAGAAGAGATTCCAGAGGGACCTAATGGGGCTTGCTGTGAAGGAGGAACAGGTTTCTAGAAAAACAAACAGGAGAACCCGAGTTTGCTTTGTTCATTAGTGCTGCAAACCCAGCTTCTCTGCTTCTTCTGCTTTGCAGTAATTCTCCCCGGAGGGGACTTACAGCAGGTTTGCGCTTGGTCTTCCTGTGTATGAAAGCTGCCCTGAAGAGGGAATTTATGGGATTCTCAGTTCCCAAAAGTTTATGCTTCTAGTCAGATACAGGTTGTGCCAAGAAGCCTTCCTTTTACCTTTGCTGAATCACAAATGTTTTCAACCTAAGATCGCCTCCATACCAACTCTATACTTAGAAGTGTGACTCCAAGTTATCTGATGCTTTGCAACTCATGATTTTAAAGAAAAACTGACATGAAGACACTATCTGGAGTCCGCATTTTCAGTCTTTCCTTAAATTTTGCTTGGGAAGCTAGTCCTTTATTCGTCTTACTGTGGTTCTTACTCTTTCTTTGCCTTTGCAAAGAAAGCATTATATGTTGAGTGGTGACATACACAAACAATCATGGGCCAGATTGGTTGATCAACACCCCCACCAATCCCCCAGCTATTAAACTCACAGGCATAGGAGACAGGCTCTTAGTACAGAGGCTAGAAACCTTCCAAGACCATGGTATTCACTGCAGGGTGGGGTACAGAGAATGAAGAGAGGCCAGGAAGGCGACCTCCAAATCTCTGAAGTAAGATGAAAGGAGGGAAGGGAGTGTCTGCAAACTCACCTTTCCTCTGTCCCTCTGCTCAGATCCAGCTTTGGGCAGATTGGATGAAGATAGACCTTCCTATCCTGTGGTAGCTATTCATTAGTGAGAACAAGAACAGGGCAAGTGAGGGCCCATCACCCAAGAAAACAGTAATGTCATGCAATGCTTTACAAACTCAAAAGTAATGCAAAAAAAATCATGCTGAATAAACTGTCAGTATTTTAATAAAGTGTCAACTTTGCACTTAGACAATTCAACTACCCTGAGCCTATTTTGGTCATAAGCCCAATAAACTCTTACTTACCAAAAAAGGAAAAAAAAAGTAATTGCAGATTATCAATTTGATTTAAAAGGACTGTACAAAAATATTGTTTATCTACACTACTGGTTTAAGACACTCTATTTCATTCTTCTATCTTACCTCAGTATTTGACTTTGTTCTAGTATTGTCTTCATCTACTACATGAAGACCCCGTGGCTCAGATACATGGCACTGCTTGGCACATATTCTATCAGTGACAAGGAACACTGAGCCACCAATATCCTCCTCCATTCTAGGCACTGGCAGTTGAATGGCTTTGCCAAGAAAAGAGTTCTCTCTAAAGATGAAGTAATGCAAAGGCAAGAGAAAGAAAGAGGAGGAGGAAGAGACAGAGATACACAATAGGGGGTAATCACTAGGGGAAGTGGTGGACGATTATGAAGGCTGTGAGGGCCAACACTACGTGCAAGCTAGAGAGTCGCAGAAGCCAGCCACATAGCTCAGTGCAGGCGCAAATAACTCAGAACCAGCAAGGCCAGAGACTTAAAGTGTGTCTCAGAGTGGTGGTTGGAGACATACTCATCTCAGAGTCCTAAGGCCCAAGGACCTGGAGTTGTGAGGTCCAAGAACAGGACAGATGCCCCAGCTTGGGGGAAAGAAAGGGAAGAAGACAATGAAGGTGAAAATTGGCATTTTCTCTGAGCTTTTGTCAGATAGTGGCCTTTGACTAGTGGGGTGGAGCTCCAATTAGTCATCCCGATAAGGAATGACAACGTGTCTTCCTTATTCAGTCCCCCAAGTCAAATGCCAATCACTTCCAGAAATACCCTCACAGATGTAACCAGAAATAGTGTTCTACTAGATATCTGGATATCCCTTAATTCCCTCAAGTTGGCACTTACAATTGCATACCATTGTGCAGAATTGATGCATAGTCCCTCAACCCTGTTCTTCCTTGTAAACTTTCACCTACTCTGAATAAGCATGAAAAGTAAGGAACAATCCTGCCTGCTTAGCAGATTACCATGAACTCAGCAAGGTAAACTCTTGCCAGCACTACAGCGGCCCATTGACATGTTGCAGCTGTGTGTCTTTATTCACAAGTAAAGAAGAAAACCTGGGACTGTGGCTGTAAAAAGGAAAGCTGGGCATTTTTTAAATATAAATTTTCAATATTTAATAATTGCACATGAATGTACCTGATTTTCCATTAAATAAATGGAGTTGCCAAAAGGAACTCATGAATACTGCATGGCTGAGTTCTGTAACTTTTTAAAGGAAGGACTGGACATGAAATAATTTCTTTTAATAAGGAGACATAGACAAGTGTCTTTGTGATATAATGAAAGGCGCCAGATTAGAATGCTTGCTACTGCAGTCTTGCCTCGTCTCCACATGGACCTGCAGAAGGCTCTCAATGTGGGTTTTGATGATTGATAGGCAGCTTAACTGACAGTTTGATAGGCACAAAGCTTTAGACTCCAAAGCAGGTAAAGGCAAGATAGCACCATTCTCCCTGTAATTATATCCTGTTGTTTGGGGGTTCTCACAAACAGTGAAAGTGTAGGCTAGGACTTTTTTCCTACTTAAGATGTCAGTGGCATTACTGTGAAAGTCCAAGCAACTTACTTAGAAAAAAAAAAAAGCTTGTGGAATTATTAGCGTTGCTCTGCTTATTACAACTTACTCCTCACAGCTACCAGCTTTCCTCTTTGTTGTTGGTTCTGAAGGGACTTGCTTTTTCTTAATGATGGGTACAGAAGCATTTTCATTTTAATATTCATGTTGTGTTATCTCTGCATCCTCCTGCATTAAAATGGCTCTGTGGGCTCCCAGAATAACTGGTGGGGACCTTGAGGTGAGCAGATGTCTTTACAGGTCATGTATTTAAGACCCAGCTTCCTTAGAAGTGTGACACACACAATCTAGTAAGTTTCCAGAATTAATTGGAAATGTTGGCCATTGAAGAAACCGAGAACAAATGAATCCTAATGTCTTTTAGAGACATAAACTTAGAAAGGGCCAGCTTGACTGACAACAGTCTAATGTTATTAGCAATTATCTGGTTAAAAAAAAAAAAGAAGGAGGGCATGTTTCTTTGAAGTCACAATCTTCATTTTTGTACTTGGTAAATTATTAACCATTCTATTAGAAAAAATAATGAGGAGCAGTAGATTAAATGGCAAAGGCGTAGTTAGTAAAAAAGAAAGGCCTTTTGATGGCTTTGACCTTGGGGATGAGATGGGTATGGATTAGAAGTAGACGCTTGTTTCCTCAGCTTATTTCTTTTTACTACCACATAAGGTAGACATAGTTCTAAGCACAGTGCAAGGACAGTAAGACTGTTCCATCCCCTTCAACTAAAGATATTGGGAATGTGTAAAAATGTCAAAATTAGTTTAATTAAACTGAAGACATATCTGTTGAAAGACTACTGTGGGCAGAATTCTGAGTTGGGGCTTTGAGGATAAAGAGACTGTAAAGTCAATTAAAGAACTTATCTTCTGGCTGTTGAAACAAGCAGAAACCTGATAAACGTGGGAATCGTGTGTGTGTGTGTGTGTGTGTGTGTGTGTGTGTGTGTGTGTGTGTGTGTGTAGGGCATGTGGATGTGTGTGATCACATGATCACATGGAGGTAACAGGTCATGAGGGGTCTTTCTCACTGTTCTTTGCCTTAAAATTTGAGACAGAGTCTTTCACTGAACCTGGTGCTCAGACCCGCTGGTCAGCAAGCTCTGAGGGATCTGCTTACCTTTGCCCCCACAGTACTGGGGTAACAGGCATCTACCACCATGCTTTTGTTTTTTATGTGAGTACTAGGGATCAGAACTCGGGTCCTCATGCTGGCACAGAAAACACTTTGCCCACTGATCCATCACTCTAGCTTGTGTAATTTTTTTGAGGGGCACAATGTGTCTGGGTAACATGGGGTGATATGTTGTGTATTAGAGATAATTTGAGAGTAATGGTATTTTTTAAAGGTACAAATCATGAGAATCATCAATTAATGTGTTTGAATGGAAAGGGTAATTGTAGCTAATCAACAAACATTTGCAATAAGCAGGGCATGCGATCGATGGGATCTTGGGATAGATGTGGAGTATATAACAAGGTCCCTGTCCCTCTTAGTTTGTATTAATCTTCTATGATATCTCCTTCTCCATCCCCTTCCCAGTTATCTTTTCTCTCTGGTCATTATATATTGGAGTTCCTCAACAATCAGTCTTGAGCCACATGCTTTTCTCTATCTATACCTGTCAGGGACTCTTTTCCAGTTTCGAGGCTGGAAAACATGATAATGTTCTTGGTTTCAGCCCAGATTGCTCTCAGGCTCCAGACCTGTGTTAATGGTCCCAGTTGCTTTGCTGACACTTTTTGGATATCTCAATGGGTTTTTTTCAAAAGTATAGACACGGTAGTGGGATAATTTAACGTCCCTATATACTTCCTTCCTCTAAAGAATCCTTGGTTGAGGAAGGTAGCACTACCAGATGATGGGCAAGCCAGAAAACTGAAGGTCCTCTTTGAGGCTGCCATTCCTCTTGGTCCTGTCTGAGCTCCTCACCAAGGCCTAGCAACACTGTCTCCACAATACCTTGCAAACTCAACTATGCTTCCACTGCTCTGCCATTTGTATTCTACCCCTTTGGCACGTTCTTCCTGTAGTCAAAGTTCTTCCTTTCTTAGCCTCGAACTTGCAACTATGTCATAGTTCGCCCCCTTGGTTCATTTCTACCTATTTCTTTAGTAATAAAAATCTGAACTTTGTTTGGCTGCCCACTACTTTCTATCACTCAAGCTGCAGTCATTATTTCCATCTCACAGTAAATGTTCTTGCCAATGACTGGTGAATAATCATGTAAATGGGGCTAGAGAGGTAGCTCAGCAGATAAGAGCTTTTGTTGTTCTTCCAGATGACTTGAGCTCCATTTCTAGTACCCATAACTCCCACTCAATCTCACACCCTCTTCTGGCTTCTGAAGGCACCAGGCACACATATAGTGTACATACATGCATACAGGCAAGCACTTTATACACATACACATACATGTAAAAATGAGTACGTCTGCTTTTTGTTGTTGTTGTTGTTGTTGTTGTTGTTTTGTTGTTGTTGTTGTTGTTTTCGAGATAGGGTTTCTCTGTGTAGCCCTGGCTGTCCTGGAACTCACTCTGTAGACCAGGCTGGCCTCAAACTCAGAAATCCGCCTGCCTCTGCCTCCCAAGTGCTGGGATTAAAAGCGTGCACCACCACCGCCCAGTGTAAGTCTGCTTTTTAAAGGTCAGGTATATAACATAACATGAGCTGATGAAATAAAATGGGATACATGCTGAGTGGCACTGGTGACAGTATTTCTTGTGGTTAAGATTTGCTGTCAACCCTGTGGTCTACCTGTGCAAACCTGGACAAGCTGCAAGAACAGTTGCCAATAAATATCACAAGGATGGAATCCAGGCAAAGCAACCAGATACCTAAATGCGGGAGTACTACCTTACCACCAAAGTTCCTATGGGAGGTGGTTTATATTCATCTTTTTTCCGCCATTGCAGGATGAAGACTTTTCTGTTCAAGCTTTGAAGTTCATGATGTTTTAGTGTCCATGAGAATTTTATTCTCAACAATGCACTCCTTGTTTGGATTCTTGAAAGCATTGGTCCCCCCAACTAGATGGCATCTGTGTCTGATTTTCTGCACATATGACCATGTCTGTACATTGTAGGATTAAGAGAATTTGATAGATGAGTACATGATCTAGCTAATGGGATAGTAAGTGATTATACAATAAAAAAAAAAAAGAAATAGCAACATGAGCTGTTTGAGCAATGCTAATAACTGTTATGGATGAGTTTAAAGGAAGCTTGGAGGCGGTTGATCCCAGCCACCTGGAGGGCTGTAGTGATCATAGAGGGGATATATTGACAACATCTTTATTCACAGACTAAGTGGGGACAGACAGAAATAGGTGCAGTGGAGAAAAGGACACACAGAAGGGATCTTAGGACAGGACTGAGCATGGTTTGCGCAGCATCTCAGTGTGAATGCACTGGCAATACATGCCTTTGGAAGCAACATCAAAAGACTCTGGGCTTGTCCCAAGTGGTGGTGAGTCCTTGAAGGTTTTGGGTACAAGTGATGGCTGAGTTCAAGTCTTTATCTGATATTTACCTCTTCTTCGAGGACACCCTCACTTTGCAATTTCCAATCATTAGAGAAAACGAAGAACCCTGTGTTCATGATTGTACAATTATAAATACAATAGGCAATGTAATTAAAAAAAATTTCATTTTAAGCTTTTAAAAGCCTGTCTCCTTAGTTGCAATAGAAAGAATAATTGCATACATGGTGTCTTACCTGTAGGCACATTTCACAGCTATTCATTTTCAAATATCTGATGTCAGTAATTTAAGAGAGACTTCCAGAACATTATTCCTCTGTGTTACAATGTCGGCCACTCAATAATTTCAAATTGATTCATTGCTGTACCTAATGGAAAAAATCATTTTAAGTACTCTACCCATTTTCCCTTAGGGAGAATGCTTGAGGAGTCTCCTGTTCAATAGTTCTCATGATGTCATGACTTGATTTTATGTGCTTCTTCGATATGTTTTTTTAGAGGTCTGGAGTAGGACTTTAAATGTCTGATGCTAATTAGGAAATGCCGATTATTTCTGAGAGTTAGATTGCATTATCCTGCAAATACAGAGATTTCCTAAGCAACTTTTTGAGTGGCTCATCTCAAACAGTTATAAGTGTTTTCTAATTTTTGCTAGTTCTGGGGGTTTTTAATAATTGTAACATTAACACATAGTCTTTAAAAAAATATGAGACTCTGATTCTATTCCTGGCCATATTTACTAATCCAAAACGGCAGGATGCATGATAACTTTGCCTGTGCTCATTGGACCATCTACTCATTTTCTGACAAAAGACACAGTGAGGAAAGAGCTTCCCAGAGGGAAGTCATGTCATTTTTCCAACTGAAGGGGTCACCTGTAGCTTACTTTGGCCCCATGTCCTTTTCAGGCTTACCATATCAGGTTACAGGATAAGCTAAGGGTCTATTTTTGCAGAAGAATCACATTCCATTCAGTGGTGTGTGTGTGTGTGTGTGTGTGTGTGTGTGTGTGTGTGTGTGTGTGTTGTGTGTGGGAGCCAGAGGCTGACACTGGAATCTTTCGTCAATCACTTCCTATCTTTATTTTTTGAAACAGGGTCTCTTCTCTTACTGGCACTGAACACATCAACTGAGCTAGGGTTGATGCCCAATGAGATTCAGGGATCTACCAGGCTCCATCCCATAACCCCTCCTGTCACTGGGGGTGAAGATGCACATGGTCACACTCAGCATTTTATCTGAGGTTTGAATTTAAGTCCTCCCGTTTGTGCAGCAGGTACTTCACCACATGAGCTGTCTCACCAGCCCCTCACTTTCATAATCTGGGCATTACAGGACTATGCCTATCATCATCTAGAGTATTTCTCAATGAGTTTTTGAAGATGAGTAAATGCACAGTGGCAATGTATTTTTTGTTTGATGTTCCTTTGAAGATAACTATGGGCAAAATCCAGTGCGTGTAATAAAAGTCTTGTGCTTCTGCTCACTCAAATTCCTTAAAGGACGGTTGATTTTGGGGAGTTCTATCATCACTGTGAAAAACTACCCAGTTTATTCCTATGCTCACAGCCTTATTTCTTATATTACTTGCTGTTTCAGAAGTATACAGCTGGGGATGAACATTTTTATCGCAGTAGAGGTATCTTTTCTACAGCAGAAGTTTGAAAGTGGCAGGGCGATTGGAAATAGTTAGATGACTACTTCTGTAATTAGCGCTCACAGTTAATCTCTACTGCTCCCTTCCTGGAATACACATCTCCTGTCTTTTCTGAATGGTCCTGGTACATAGTTTAAGTGCCTATGAGTTTGCTGTTGGCTTTCATCCCCAAATCCTCTTTAGCCTTTTGTTCTTTAGAAGAATCCTCAGTTTTTGTCTGTGTCTCATCGAAGTTTTTCCCAAAGTGTACTGTTTTATGCTCTTATAAACTGAACTCAGCACACGTAAACTAGCCAGCCTCTCCAACGCCTCTGTGTTATGCTACACAGTGGATCTATGTTTCACTGTTTATGATTTTCTACAAATAAGAATAATACACAATATACTCTGTGCTTCAGATCATTAATAAAGATATTAAATAGCATGTGTTTCAGTTTTTACCTCCTGGCACCCTGCTTTTCCCAACATGACTCTGGCCCGTTAACAGTTATTTTTTATTCTGTCAGGTTTTTTTTTTTTTTTGCCTTGTTAAAATATTACTGTAATAATTTCTAACAGAAAGTTCCTTGTAACATTTCTTTATTCTCAGCACCTTGAAGCAGAAAACCAAGATAAATTGACAGATATCTTTTTTTGCTGGGCCTGGTGGCACAAGTCTGTAATCCTAGGCGCTCTTGACATTGAGTTGGAAAGATAGCAAATTTAAGGCTTGTCTGAGCTGCAGAGTGAATTGAAGGTGGGCTCAGGTGACTTATATTATGACTGCAAATTTTATATCTATCTATCTATCTATCTATCTATCTATCTATCTATCTATCTATCTATCATCTATCTATCTCAAAAAGAGAGTTGAGGCTTTAGCTCAATGGTGGAGGACTTGGTTAGTATGAACAAGACCTTAGGTTTTAATCTTCAGAGTTGAAAATAAATAAAAAGACATCCCCTTTCTTGTCCCAACATCTGAATGCTTTGGAAAGTGTTGTTTGGTCGTTATAGCATTTATTGGAAGAGTATTATTTCAATAATAACTAACACTTAACACAGCTTTGCTGTGTTTCAGAACTACCCCATTCTAAATACCTCATTTAACATTTACAGCAAGTCTATGCAGGAGATATAACGGTTTTCCTCATCTTGAAGAACAAAAGGCTGAGGCACAGACAGACCTGGTGAATTGCCGCAGTTACATAGTAAGTAGTGGATCTGGGGCTCTCAGTCCAGCTGGTTGTCTTTGGAATCTGGATTCTTAATACTGAATTCAAACAAAGTTCCCTTAAGTGAGGGTGGCTGAAACAAAGCAGAAAGAAAAGAGTCCTACACTGAGACTATCAAGGCAACACGATCTCCAAATGGGCAGTCTGTCTCTCCTTCCCTCCCCTTCCTCTTGTCTTCAGTTGATTGGTGGGCACCTTCTACCTTCCTAACATTTCTCCTCTACAACCCATCACCACATCCTTGATTTGGTGCATAAGTATCATGTGACAAGATCTCTGTAACAATTTCCAACACCCACATCCCCAATTTTCCACAATGCACACTGTGTCGCCTTATAACAACATAGCAATGATCTCATAGCCTCACTCTAATTTAGAGCCCTTGGCTAGGTCCCATGAATAATGCCAAATTCTTCAGTAGCTATCCAAAGCTACCTTTCCCTCACTTTCCCCTTTGTCTCCTGAATTTCATAGTCCATGGAATTTCCACTAAACTTACCTGTGTTTAGCCCACTAGAATATCTGATTATCTGAGCCCGCTATGCTCTCTTCTCTCTCCTTAGAGTGTTCTGAATGGCATGGCTGGGAGTTCATACACGCAACAGGTAGGAGTGGGAGCTACCTACACAAAATGTAGGGCTAAGGATGAGGAAAGGTCACTTTCCCCAAAGAAAACCAAGATTCTGTTTGCAGAATCAGAGTAAATGTTAATCAAGAAAAGCCAGAAAATTCTTATCTTGTATAAAACATTCAGAGGGTAGGGACCATGTAATTGATGTCATATAGGACTCTTGAAAGTCTCCAATTACCAAAACTCATTTATAGTTTTGACTAAGCTCTTCTTTTGAATAATTTTGAATAACCTCTCATATCCAGGAACTTGAATCTTGCTTAATATATAGAGCAAGAGATGTAGGAAGAGGTTAGGTGATTGAAAATCATTAAAAACGTCTGCAAGGAAGAAATTTGAATTTCTTTGCAACAGAACATCTTTGAAACTGTGCATTATTCATATAGAACATTACAACTCAGGGAAGATTCCAAAAATTCACTCTTTAGCCAAAGGACAGGTATGGCTCCCTGCTTATCAGCTTAAGAATTTATCGTTATGAGACAAGTGTCAGAACAGAATGAGACTTTGCTAGGAAGTTCGGCTATGCAGACATGGAGGTTATCTGAATGGATGAAGTCAAGGTGCTGTGTCATTTATCATTTGTACATGTCCCTCCTTGTTTCAAGAAGTTTTGTTGGCAAATGAAGCAAGAGTTGAAGCTCACTGAATCTATCTAATCACGTCCCCATGGTGTGAGCTAGATTCAGGGTGTGTTTTGTGCTGTTTGCCTTAGCTGGACTTACAAACCAATATAAAGAAGCCAGGACTTTATTCTGACTGACCTTAAATAATATGGGTAAAAAAAGAAGAAAGATAAAGAACAAAAAAGATGTGGGCACCACATGTGTGTACATGTAAGGTGTTTCTAAGGAGTCAACATTCTGACTCCTGACCATGTCTTAAACAGGGGCTTCCTCTGTACTGACTTCCTGCTAAAGAAACATTTGTTCAGCTTTTATTAGTAATCTATCACATTGGCTGCTAAATGAGAAGGATGATAGTTCCCAAAGCTTTTAGTATCTCAACCCTAACTTCGTAGTACTGACTGCATTCTAGGCCTAAGTGTCAGTGGAGAATGGAGAAACCCTAAAGTGGAGCGGGAAATTACCAAATACTCCTGAGGATCTAAGAGTGAATACTCAGCCCAGATTCAAAAGCCTTCGAGGGTTTTAAACTTGCTTGTTGTTTTTGTACTCTCTTGGAAGAATACTTGCTTTTGCAATGCAGCTTATGACCCTAAGATGAAATAATAACTTAATTTCATCTCTCTTCTCAGAGGTATGGTCTTTCAGATACAATATTGTTTGCTAATTGATATTCTACATATGAAAGTCAGATACCTGCTTCTGTACATCGTTGATGGTACTGGCCTATTGCTAGCACCATGAAGACTGACTGTCAAAGTAGACACATGGAGGCCTTATTTTAGTGGTGTCCCTACGAATGACAGGTTTTATATTCCAAGCAAATGAATTGAAAGAGGTTGTTGCATTTGCATCTGTTGAAAGAAAATAATTCCCCTTGAGTTAGTACATGGAAGTGAAGATAGCCATGAAAATTATTTAATAATTGCTTTTGTTTTCTGATTGTCAGGACATAATATAACTGGAAGGTTTTTTTTTTTTCTAATATACTTCTATTAATGTGCTTTCTAGCACACTGAGGAAAAAAATCAAAGCTAATGAAATACTTCTTTTCCTTGGGTCTCTGTGTTTCTGTTTTACAAGGGTAATAATTTAAACACAACAAAGACAAAAATTCCACCTATTTCACTGCTCCTAGATTATACTTTCATTTCATTCTATGCTTTATATGCTAGAGACCCCAAATCAAGCTATCAGTGGGATTCCTTTTCTCTGTGGCCTGAGAAGGCATCTCTTTTTGGCTTATAGATGCTCACATTTTTCCTGTATCCCCACAGAACATCTTCTTTCTATGACTGTGTGTCTGGATTCTACTTTCCCCTTTTTATAGGGTCACTGGTTATATTGACTAGTGTTTACCCTAATAATGACCCCTTTCCAGGGCCAGGGAGATAGTTTGTTTTGGAAAGGGTTTTCAGTGCAAACATGAAGACCTAGCTTCAGTTCCCAAAAACCCACATGAAAGTCCAGGCATGATGGCATGAACTTACCATCCCATTGCTGTGGAGATGGAGACAGGGGGATCCCTGGGCTTGCTGTCAGCCAGCCCAGCTTAATCACTGGGTTCTAGAAGACAGTGAGAGAATCTGTGCCAAAATGCATATTCTGAGGAATAGTACCTGAGGTTGCCCTCTGATCTACAGATGTAAATGGGCACCTTTCTGTTCATAAAACACATGTGTATGCACACACATGCACATGCATGCACAAAACATTATTTCCAAATAAAGCCACCTTCTGAGGTGCTAAATATTGGGGCTTTGACGTCCAAATTTGGAGAGTCATTTTGTAATAAAAAAGTATACCTTGGAATCAATTTGTAGGCTTTGAAATTTGGAACGTCTAGAATTTGAATACAGGGCTTATTAGTCAAGAATTCTGTGTATGTAATTTTGATAAATCTTGCCAATTTATGAATCACAAATGCTGTGTTATAAATCTCATAAGCAATGGATGAGCATGGCTTCTCCCTTAATTCTCACTACACAATGCGATTCAACACTTGGTCTTTGACAAACTCATTAGTGGGAATGATTGTTGATGTTTAAATTCACATGTTTGCTTACATCTGTGAAGCTGAATATCTTTTTACATTACTAAATATGTATTTTTAAAAAGAAGTGTGGCTGAACTGGGATAATACCTTAAAAGTTGTTTCTATTTAAGTCACATATAATGGGCAGTCTTCCACATTATGCAGTATTTTCCCACAGCAAGAAAGTTATATGCCTTTATTCTATCTCATCATTATCAAAATTTATTTAATGAATTCCTTATTATATATTTACATTGTTTCCAATATTTTTGCTTCTAAAAGAATGCCAAGGTAACTATAGAGATAAATCTTTGTGTGCAACTAAAATAGAAACTTGTATTTTTATAAGTATACTTTTGAAGCTGAATTAGTAATTAAAAAGAAACATATTACTACTCTGTCTTTTAACCTCCCTGTGCCCTGCACAACTGCAGTTGCCTATGATGTCAAGAAATCTACTTCTCAGAGTTTGAGGTTAGATTTTTTTTCTGTTCTAAAGCCCAGGTTTTCTGTAATGAAATTAATTTTTAAATCAACAAAACCATGAACTTTACCACATAGCAAGCATGAGTGACATGATTCTGCTATGGCAATATAGTTTGGAATAGTTGGAGACCTGTGTCTCTCAACTTAAAGCTTATAGCTTATAGCCACAGTAGCATTATAGATAATAATAATAATAATAATAATAATAATAATAATAATAATAAGTACTCAAGGAACACTTCCAATGCATTAACTCATTTAATCTTTTCAACAAAAACAGTAGTAGTAAGGAGGTGGGACTAGGGATGCTGTAATAGGCAGCCATTGCTGTAGAAGAACTTTGTAATGAACAATCCAAATGTCAGGACCTCTGGACAAGAAACATTCAATGTTGTTTTGCTTGTGGACATACATTGCCTAGGGTTCCAACATGTTTGGCTAGGACTAAGTGAGCCTGAACTAGATCCAAGTGCTAGGTCCAGATTTATTCTATATTTAACACCACAAGCTGGGCCACTTGTTACCTGTGAATGATTCTCCATTGAGGTGAGTAGGATGCAGGAGGCAAGCACCTCTAAGGCTGCCATTCATGTTTTATTGTCCTGAGTGTGTTTTGAGGGAGGTATGTTTCACTTACACTGGGAGAAAATTGTCAAATTCTGTCTATGATTCTATCCCAAGAGAATAAAGAATTGGAACTAACAAAAGATTTCTTAGAGAAACTGAATAGGATGCTGCAAATTTTTCATATAGGGTTCAGAGCTTTTATTTTGTTGTTAACGCTGAGGTTCTATCCTATTAAAAAGTTCAATTAAAGATCATTTTGAAAGATAATTTAATTTTGAGATGATTAGTTAGAACCTCAAGAGGGGTGAAACATTTGAAAGAGCAGGCCTCCCCATACTCTAATTCTAAATGAGATATTTATACAAATAATCTCAGCTAGCTAGCCGTAAGATGATAAAGTTCAAAGGTCAGCAGCAGATGATTGCATAGAGGGACTTATCATTTAATAATTAGATTTTCTTAAGCTTTTTGGGGGGGAGGGTGGGAGGTGTTGGGTATCACCAAGAATTCTAGGCTAGTCTGGAATTCTTGCTGCTGAGCCTTGAATGTTCAAACATAATTGATCAGAGGGTTGCTCAGGTAATTTGAAACCAAAGCATAAAAGAAAATTTCTAATCACTATAGGAAAAAAATATTTTTGGAGATATTACAGATACTATTATGAAAATTTTAGAGGAGACTATTGGTGTGCCACAGTTACAGAAAAACAGATTAATGTGTTTGTTAAGCCTTCTGTCCTTCAACAAATTGAACAATCTGGAGTGTCAAACTGAAATTGTGAAAGCTAAAAAAATCTGCTATTAAGCAAAGGAATCATAAAAATAAAATGTGAGACAGTGAGACCCCTGGCTGAGAAATCTGAAGATACATTTAGTCTTCGAATAGGAAGTTAGAGAAACAAACATAATAATACAGTTCTCAGAAAGTAACTCATTTAGGGTCATTTATTTTACAAACTGGAAAAATTTTTCCTCCTTGTGAAGGCAGAAAAACATTGGTAATTGTCAGTTTTTACATAAAAAATTATAACTGCTTGATTGTTTTAGGCAATCATGTTGCATTATTGCATTATTTTGACCAAAGTTATATGACATATTGTTTTAATGGTGAAAAAAAAAATCTGTCAAGGCTGAGATTGAATAGGATTCCATGAAGCTTAGCTTAGAAACAGCTCTTTTAAAAAATAGAAACATTATTTTACCTGTAATGATATAGATGTTTGAATTAATTTTTTCCAACAACTTGCTAAGATTTTTATAGCCGGTGTGAGAGTAATAGAGAATGAAATTGGTAAGCAATGGTACCAGTAAACTCATTATAATGTAAAAGAATTTCACCACAGGGGGAAACTTCAGGGCACAGCTGAGATTAACAGTTTCCACATCAGTTTGATGTGTTCTAATGTGTTAATAAGGATGCAAAACACAACCGAAACGGATGAAGACAGTGATATCATAATTTAAGCTCTTGATTAGTGGTATGGGAAAATTGTGAGATTCTTTGCCTGATGAGATACATGTCTAAATTCCAGTTCACATGTGTTTGCCGGATCATTGTTTACTACAAAATTGCTTTTAAAAACATTGTTTTATGTTTCTATACAGCAACAAAATAAAATTTAGTCTTCTAAGGGCATGGCTTTTAGTATCTACTGTTTATTGAGTTTCCAATTTTGTTTGAGATTTACTTTCTATTCTGTGGGAATAA
>JANHMN010000001.1:167959577-167969692 GCA_030674055.1 Rhabdomys pumilio
GTGTGTGTGTGTGTGTGTGTGTGTGTGTGTGTGTGTGTGTGTGTGTGTATAAGGTTGGAGATTGGATGCCAGGTCTCACAGGTGTCAGGAAATTCTCTACTAACTCCCAGACACAGGCAGTAGGGAAGGCATGGTGGCTATAGTTATTGAGTCCTCTGACCCCCAGTTCTTCCCAGGTCATGTTCCTGATGCTGTAGACCCAATGTGGAGACATCTTGGCTATGCTTTCTCCAAATCTCTTTTCCACGAGTCCATAATTTCTGTGTTACATCTCTATTTGTTTTTTATGTATTACATGAAATATGTAGCCTAAAAAATAAACAACCTCCCAGATGAAGGGAAATGGGAACAACCCTCTCACATTCAAAGACGGGAAATGTATGGCAATGTAGTATACATCTGGACACTGTGAATCTATCCTGTGGATTCTCAGTGAGGAGAAATAAGAGGAAGACTTTGTATAAGTCTTTGTCATTTGGGGTCTTCGTTATCCACTACAGCAGCTGAATTCTGTCTCATTCAAGGATCATCTACACTTTATGGACTAACTAGGAACTACCACCACCTTTTCCATATGTGCTCTCATTTAACCTCCACTGCGACAAGTGCATTCATCATTTCTACTTTGCTAACAGACTAGAAGATCTTGGAGAAGATAACTTGGCTGTAGTTTCACAAGTAGGAAGTAATGGATTTTGGACTTGAAGCAAATCTGCTTCATATGAATACAACTTGAGCTTTCCTGCTGGGAAGTGGAAAGCAAGGCTGGGAGAGAGGATGCAGAGAGGGAGCTAGCAGCAGGAGCTGCTTTGAAAAAAAAAACACAGAAAAAAAACAGGACAGCTCAACAAACTTTACATTTTCTGTGATCAGTGTTGTGTATATTAATAACACATGTGCATTCTTTAATCCTGAACAAACATATAAACATACACATATACTCTGCCTCAATAAAAAATAATTCTGCCAACTTGTTTGCCACATTTTTGGAGCTTTCCACATAGTAGAGTGTGGATATATACATGTGTATATGTTCTTATGAATATGTGTGTGTGTGTGTGTGTGTGTGTGTGTGTGTGTGTATGCACACCAATTCTTGAGTTGTAACTGGGCATCCTGCAACTCAGTACAGGCTTCTCATTCAAATGGAAAGTGCCACAAACCTACAAAACTCCCTTAGAATACTCACTTTAGGTTAGGAAGCACAAGTGCAGGAATAGACGTAAAATCTTTTTGAAAAAAGGCAGTTCAGAAGATTGTGGAAAATATAAATGATATCATCCATACTGTCAAGAGAGTCACATAATCCGAGTTAATCCTAAATGATCCCAGCTAATCCTAAAGGCAAGAACTGTTATCCTACTGTAGATTAGGAAACTAAGGTACAGAACGGTTAAAAGGTTCTCTAAAGGTCACACTGTAGAGAACCCTTCTACCCAACTGAGACCAAGGATGAGTCTCTGTTATCTACTAACTGACTGTTATCTACTTTCAGTATAAATGAACTTTTTGTGTCAATTCACACTTTATTTACTGTATTTTTATAGGAAAAGATCAGAGATGATATCTTAATTACGACAAAGCAGAAGGTCAAACATGTTCTGGCCATTTTGTTTCTGAAAGAGGGAAAAGCTGTCTGATTCTGATTCAGGTCAATGAAATCTAGATGATACCTAAAGTTAGGTATCATCCCATGTTTGAAAGTAGCAAATTATATGTGAGAGGTACAAGAGAATCAAACTAAAACGTGAAATGAAAATACTAAAAAAGGAAAACTAGACTCCCTTCCGGGAGGGCAACTTCTTCTTTGCTGCACCCAGAAATCTGGAGCAAGAACTGAGCTTCGAGACTTGGGGAGTGGAGGCATGTCAGCACTGAAAGTCACACCCAGTGAGAAAAAAATCACAAGATCCAGCCTGTCCCTGGAAGAGCCAGCGCTCGCTCTCACTTCAGGCTTCCTGTTTCCTCTTCCTTGGCTCTCATGGATCTATCCTGGTATGTGAATATAATTTACAATTTGGCTAGAGCAAGAGATTTTTCCAGGTCTACTTTTTAGTAAGAACTTTGAATAGTACCCCTAACTTTTTTAAGAATTTCATTTTGACTGCATACAGAGTGCTTCCAGAGACTCCAGAATTTTAAGAGTTTTTACTGAACACTTGTGATGAGCAGAGTAGGAGGTGTGTGTGTGTGAGTGTGTGTGTGTTTGTGTGTGTATGTATATGTGCACAAATGCCTGTGTTTCTGTATGCTTATGTGAATTTATATTTATGTGTGTGTATGTGTGTGTACATGTGTCTCTGTGTGTTTATGTGTATGTGTGTATATCAATGTGTAAGGTCATGTATGTGAGGACTTGTGTGTGTTTATAGCATTATGTCAGCAAGAAACTACTTACAGATGAGACATTGTTGTCAGTAGACTGGGGCTTAGTGAGCCAAAGCTCTTCCATATACAACCTTCTGCTTTTGTGTTCTAACTTATCCAGACATTAATAGGACTGATCAGTTGTGAGCTAGGTAATTAAAAACAATAGATGGTGCGCAGAACATGAGATTTTCTTGGACTGACTTGTGTATTATATAATTATTAAAATGTATTATAAAAATTTGAGTTTTACCACCCATAAGCCTTAACTCCATGTCAACAAAAGCCCAAAGAAAGGAAGCCAATAGAAAATGACTATATGCAAATTACCTAAGGCACTGAAAAAGAATTTGGAGAAAGTGATCTTATGAAATTCTTCTGTAGTTAAGCATATGTGGGTCCCCATTTCTCTAAGTTTATTCTTTGAAAGTAAAAAGCTACAGATTTAGAATTTTGCAGTTTGAAGCATTTGGAGTTTTATGGGCTTCTTAAACATGCATACAATTATTAAAGTATATTTATAAGTCCCATGAGTCTCTAAAGCAGTGTCAAGTATAACACCATTCATCAGAATGTTTTTCAAACAAATCTTTTCTTGAATGATTATATCTTGGAGTCTTTTTCATTAATGGGTTAAGTTGAAAGTATCATTAAATATACCTGCCAAGCATCATAGCTAAGTCTAACCTGCCTTAATGCCTTAAATGCCCCAAGAATAATTACATTATCCTAGGGTTGGACCAAATCATCTAACACAACACCCATTTCATACTAAACTGTTGAATGTTTCATGAATTGGTTGCTTATCTGTATTCATCAAATACTGAAAAATAGAGTACCAGTTGTTACTCTAAGGATCCTGACTGAGTGGAGGATGGGGAGCCGTGAAGGGTGGCTGGCTGCCGCTCACTGTTATTGACAGAGATTGTTAGGCTGCATATTGCTAGCCCTAGAAAGTATTAAGATTAAAACTGTGGAGAATGGCTCCCAGTGAGTGCATGTTTCTGTCTTGGCATTGTAACATTGAAAAGTAAAACAATAACAAACATTTCCTGAAACCATATTTCAAATCGCTAGAAGTTGGAGACAGTTTGGACCGATAAGCTGAATTTGAGAACAAGGACTTCCCATAAGTATTGAAAGCACCAGGTGGGAACCTAAGAGAGGCCAGGCATATTTTTTTAAGGGCCCTTGCCCTTCTGTCACCCTATTTCTTACTGTAAACACTCATTTTAGAAGTCTGTCTTCTTCCTGAAGCCTGTCCTATCAACGTTCCCCAATTTTTATTCTCTTACTCTTGCTGCTCTTGTTCTAACTCTTAGCATCCTTTGCAGAGAATGTAAATAACTGTCTTTTTATCTTACTTCTCGTTTGTGTAGGTTTAATTGTGAGCAGTCGCCATTTATGGAGTCTATTAAACATTGTATGAACTAGTTTAATCTCCTACCAAATGCCACAGACAGGTGGCTTAAACAGGAAGGATCGACTGCTTCACAATTCAGGAGGCTGAAAACCCATGACCACGTTACTACCGTGGTAGCTCAGGCTCTGGGGTGTAGATGGCCACCATCTTAACTTAGGTTCCTGCAGTCTCTTCCTCCAATGTTTACACAGAGAGACAGAGAATCATCTCTTCCTCTTCTTATAAAGACACTAATCCCATCATGAAGGTCCCACTCTCAAAACCTCATCCAAATCTAATTACATAACATATCCAAATAATTCAAAATAATAGTCCCAATCCAGTCAAATTTGGGGCTGTGGCTTCAACATAAGAATTAGGGCAAGGGTATAATTTAATGAACAGTAAGCAATTTCAAAAGACTCAATCTAACGTCTTTTTATAAAATTAGAACATAACCAAACAATGTGGTTAAAATAGTAAAAATTATGACAGTAAAGACAGTTCTTCCACCCTGAGGTAAACTGCCATTGCGTTTTATACATTCACACGAACACCTACACCTTCCTGAGACTAGGCTCATGCCACATGTATACTGTTCTGACCTGGCTTTTGGACTTAACACTAATCCTGGTATAGTTTTACATGTCATTGGTGTCATAGGAAACATTTTAAATGGCAGTGACACATTTCTGGCACACATATGCTTTTATGTGCATATCCTACTTTTAAAACTACAGATTCATAGGAATTGAGTTGTAAGTCAAAGCACATGGGCTTTCTAGCCTAAGCATCTTAAAATTTCACACCAAACTTTCTTATAAATGGCTTCTTAGAAGTTTACAATTTCTGCTTTATTACTCGTTCTTCTTATTATTATTTTTTTTTTTTTTGGTAATTTGAGAAGTCAAATACTTTATCTAATTGCTAATAGAAATCCCTTCTCTTATCTTTTCCCGGGTCATATCCCATTCCAAATATGTCTCCACTATCTATCTATTTGTAGATTTTTCTACAAATGTAAACTTCATCTTATTGCTTGTATGATAGAACCCTGCACAAACTTTCCAATGTGCTCTGGGTCTAAAGAATGCTCCATTGGCCTTTCTGTAATCTTTTAAAAATAGTTAATTATTTTTATGTCTATGTGTGTGTGCCTGAATATCTGCCTGAGCCATTCATGTGTGCGAGAGGTATAGGAGGTTAGAAAAGACATTGGAGTCCTTAGGAACTGGAGTTACAGCTAGTTGTGAGCTACCCCGTGGGTACTAGGGACCAGAGTCAGGTCCTCTGCAAGAGCTGAATGTGCTCTTAACTGGTGACCCAACACTCTTTGGAATATAGTTTCAATCTCATTTTTTTTCCATTCTCCTCTTGTCCCCTCTTAAGAGACAAGGCCACTTATAGTTTCTAAACTTTCTATTCTTTAAGTCACATTTTATATGCCTGTTTCTCTGTCTGGATTATTATTTTCCCCACTGGGTTTTCAGCATCCACCAAAATCTGTTTAATGAAGAGGTACTGGGTGGATGGGTATGTTCCAGTCCTGGAGCTGGGGTTGGTGCTCTGATAGTACTGAAGTAGGGTTTCCTCAGTATTATCCCCATGGAGAAGTGTGCTGGACCTTCTTCACAAGACCAACAGGCTTCTGTGTTCTTTAAACCTCTGGAGTCCTGACGACTCTTCTGACAGTAATTTCTTCTAATGCAGCTTTCACAGAGTCTTCAGTCAGCTGGCTGACTGGAAGTTTATGCTGTCCATAATGTGAACAGATATTCTTTTGATCCCTGTTGCCTGATTCTGTCTCTTCAAACAGTTCTTAAAGTCACCTGAACCTGTAACACCCACATTTGCATGTCTAGAATGGTGTTGTTTCTTTGTTGTGGCAGCTCTTGTCTGCAAGTATCATCTGCATATTTTTTATTAAATATTGGGTGTCGAATTGCTTTTGAGAACAAAAATTTACATTGGCAGTCAATAAAATACCACAGAGAAAGGCCAAGTCGGGTGTTTGGAGGCCTCTGAGCTCATGTATGGGAAAACAAAGTAACAGTAAAGCCGCATTCATTGGCTGAGAGACTGTGTGGTAAATCCTGCTGTATTGTTACATATTATCTATATGCCTCAAAACACTCAAAAAAGTTTTATTTTGTATATGCTTTGATAGGCATATACAAAGTATTATATTTACATGGTTTTAAGTAAACCATCATAGAAAGAGACATTTCCTGAGTTCAGTAAAGCATTATTCAATGTGGCATGTTTGCTATAAACCAAGCCTTTATTTGTAATTTAAACAGTTCAAGCATCACCCCTGTCTCAGCATTGTTTGCTGTTGCTGTGATAAAATACTTGACAAAAGCAAGTTAAGGGAAAGGGGTTTGTTATAGTCACAATTCCAGTTTATGGTCTACCATAGCTGGGAAGTCTTGATGGCAGGAACTTGAGGAAGGTATACACACACACACACACACACACATACACACACACACACACAACACACACACACACACACACACACACACACACACAGTCAAGAGCATAGAGGATGAATGCATGTACACTTACACTCAATGCCTTTGTACTGATTTGTGATTTGTAAAAAGTTAAGGGGACTTAATAATACATTACAGATATGATCATTATGAAATGCTACAGAAATCAGGGAATGAGAGTGATGTTAAAAGTCATTTATGGAAATTTCACTTAACAAAAGTTGTAGAAGGGGCTGAAGAGATAATTCAGTGGTTAAGAGCACAAACATCTTATAGGGGACCTAAGTTCTAATCCTAGAACCCACTCTGGGAAGCTCACAACCAACCACCTGTTATCTCCAGCTCTAGGGGATCAGATGCCTCTTATGGACTCCAATGCCACTGCCCTCCTGCATTCACAGAGACACATGGACATTATTAAAACAAACAAACAAAACCCACAAAAAAACCCAAAACAAAACAACCCCCAAACTTAAAAAGCAAAATGGTAGAGTCCAACATAGGCAGATATGGCATGTGTTTTTAGGAAAGTTATCCCTTGTGTCGGAGAGTTTTCAGCAATATGCCATAATATACAGAATGCATACACCTCTTCTCTCACAAAATAGCCCTCCACATGTTTGAGAGCCACAGTAACTCTTGTATTCTCTTCCACAGTCTGAGTATCTCAAGTAGGAATTTGTGGTTTCTTTGGAAACTCAATTGTGTCATGTGGTGTTTCCCTGGAAGATGTCTTATGAAAGGATGTTTTGCTGAAGCAGACACATGGGAGGTTGTTTTGTTGAAGGAGACACGTGAAAGGGCATGTGATGTTTTGCTGGAGTAGACACTTGTGAGGACACATGATGTTTGGAAAGAGTAGACATATAACCCAACAGACAGCGGATGCAATGGTATTCTTACATTGGTATACCTTGCAACTCTTTGCTGGTCATCGTTGGGCTTTGCTGATGCATGGTCTTCTATGACCATGCTCTTGCATTTGTTTACCTTGCTTTTTTGCTGATCTTTGCTTGTCGTGACTTCATAGAAAGACAAGCATTTAAGAATTTCTGGTGGTATTCTGGCTGCTTCTTGACACTTTTGCTGACTCATGCTGATTGTCAGAGCCTTAAAGTTTTTTTCTGGATTGAGCCACTGCTATTGTTTCATGTTTGGTGTTTGCCAAGTGGACTAGACTACTGCTGCTGATTTGTGTTTGGTGGTTTGCTAATGGACTGGTCTGCTGACAATGAGGACTAGAATTGCCCCCAAAGAACATTTCTAAATAGGTCCATAACCCTAATTTCCTATTAACCTTTCTTTTCCCCTACGTCTGATGGGTGGTGGGCTGGAAGGAAGGTTGAGACATTAAAAAAATAATAATATAAGTGGGTTTTAAAAAATCTAAGCCTACAAGTATGAGCAGTTCTTTGAAGAGTAAAGTGAGATGTGTGCATGCTTTTGTGGCTGGTAGGGTGAAGGCTACCCTGACTCAAGGTCTGGGAGTCCCCAAAGAGCAACACAATGAGACCAGCCTGAGATTGACAGCTGAATTTGTCAGTTGGCTAGGATTTCTTTGGTTGAAAGTAATAAACCAAATTCAAACCAACTCACATAAGAAGACACTCATATAGCCTGTAAACCAGAGGTGTGTCTTTAGGCAGAGTTCTATTCTAGGATGCCATACATGCTGTTCTTTATTCCTCTCTTAACTCTGCTTGTCCCTGCTTGACTTAATTTCTAGACAGGCAAGGTAGACCTCAGCCTTAGAATCACATCATTTCATAATGATTATAAAAATCTTTGTGACAAAACACTGGAGGAGACTGACTTGGCTTGGAGTAGTTGTCTCCTCAGAAACAACCATTTTGGCCACTGCTATGTAGTACTTTGGACAACCTTGTTTGATGTGAATATCTCTACACCCAATTTTACTTCTGCAGGAACAACTATGGTCAGTTCCATCACAGTCACATGGATTTAGGTTTACTGTTGAAAAAAGGTCAGATTTGGTTGTCATTGTGAGGTAGTGGGAATAACCGAGTTTATGTCCCATACTACTTAACAGAATATTCAAAAGTTTTGACTCAAAATTGAAAGCTCAAAAATGAAGATAATATTTCTGAAGAAGAGAATGATGATAATGAAGGAGAAGAAGAAGAGGAAGAAGAAGAAGAAGAAGAAGAAGAAGAAGAAGAAGAAGAAGAAGAAGAAGAAGAAGAAGAAGAAATAAAAATAAGCAGAAAGACTACCTTTTTATATGAAGGCCATTTTCAACTTAAAGTTGACCTAATGGTATTTTGCACAGCATTAGGATTCAAGCTATATTTTATCAAGAAGCTGCCTGTAATGTACTGACAGGATACGTGTAATGTACTGAGGGTAATGGTTTTCAAAGTCATTTTCCCATGAGTGCATATTATATGGGTTTACAGTCACAATGCTCCTTTGCTTCTGTGTTTGAGTTACAGACACCAGTGTTTAACATCAGGTTATGCATTCTGTTGCATTTCTAAATTGATTCTGATGGCAAAGATTCCCTGTTGTGAGACCCTTCTTTGTTATATATGAAAAGAGGGATGGAGGATGAGCTAGGTTAACTTCATACAAACCTGATTAACAATGGCTACTGTTTCAAAGGTCAGGCACACTCAATGAATTTGCTTAGAAATTATTTTGTTTATTTTGTGGGCATATATATCACGAGCTTTCTAAAGGTCAAGAGTAGAGTTTGTTCTTGGATTCTAAAGCAATCTGATTTCCACTTACAGTATGCTTTAGTGACCCTCAATGTAGAAGCAGGACCGGTTATGTCATACTTACAGTTTGTGTTCAATTGTATCACAAGGAAAATCCCTGCCAGATGAAGGCAGTGCAGACATACTGTTTTTTCCCACATTACTTTTATTTTCAAAAGGGTTCATAAGAGAATGCTACTCATGAATGACATCTGAACTCAGAATGTTGGTTTCATTCCCAGATTCTTTTCAAAGATCTTGAAGCATCTTATTCTAGTAGTTTCTTACCTGGAAACTGGAGCAAAAGTCAAAAGAGCTAGGATTCCTGAGATTTATGAACATTTATCTGGAAGGGGTCCAGAATCTTCATTTATTAATGTTTATGAAATCACTGTGCATGTCATAGAGAAGTGGATCTGATTAGTTATCCAGTCTTCCTTAGTATTTGAAAAAGATCTGTGGGCTACTTATATACATGAGACATTTTCCACTGATTATTTTAAATGTTTTCCTGCTTACCATATGTACTTTACCAAGATTAAAAGAAAAACTCTCAAAGTATTCTGTACTCAAGCTCATTAACATTCCAGTGGAATAACAAACCTCAAAATGATTCATGTATGAATCAGTGACGCATGGCTAATTACAGTTTTCAGCAACACAGCCAATAACGTTCACCATGAAATGTGGTGTCTGTTAAATACATCTCTCTGAATTTTTTGTTGGGGAAAGAGTGGTAGAAGATAGGGAGGTTTCAAATTATGGTTTTAAAATGTCTAAATATTTTAGAGATTTTTACATTATAAATATCTTTCAGGCGAATATTTATCACAAGCATGACATCCTGTTATCAAAACAGAAAAAAAAAAAAAGGCCCCAGAGATTTGCCTTAAAAACAAACAAAACAAAATAAAACAGAAACATCTCAAATCCTAAGAATGGACCACATTTTATAATAAGATGGAAGAAACTTCTTAGGGCATTAGTTAATATTACTTATGGTTTATATAAATTTTCAAAGAATACTTTATGTTGAATTTTACCTTTCTTATAAACTCCTTTTACCTATGATTCTAACACAGAAACACACACACACACACACACACACACACACACACACACACACACACA
>JANHMN010000001.1:167969702-167991380 GCA_030674055.1 Rhabdomys pumilio
ACACACACACACACACACACACACACACACACACACACACACACACAATCTGAAAAGCAGAGTGCCCAGTGAAAATTGAATGTCATACTAAGACACTCTAGTTCAGACAAGATTTCATAATCCATGTTAAAAATTGTTTCTAAATATGGAGAGGTAGCTGGATTAGGAAAGTGCTACACACACACACACACACACACACACACACACACACACACACACACAAGGACCTGAAATCAATCATTAGAACCCACACAAAAATGTGTATGGTGGTGCAAGTTTGTCATCCCTGCTCTTATGAGGCAGCCATGGATAGGTCCCTGGATTTATACACCATCCATACTAGCCTAATTGGTGAGCCTCAAGCAAATGAGACAGATGCAAAAGTAACTTTTATTCTCCTGTTGAAACTGTTACCTCTGAGGCTTACTGCCTCGATCTGCTAATCTAGGCCCAGTCCCGGGAGCTTCTAGCCTCCAAACAGTCTCATCTAGACCTAGAATGTTTTCAGCCTCTAGGACTTACTGCTGAATAAGCTCACCCTTTCTAGCTCTTTCTGAACTCTGGCTGGCTGGTTCAATTCAGATGTTCTGGCTCAAACTCCTCTCCAACTGACTGATTCAATCTGGCTTCTCTTTCTCTCCTGAATTGTTCTGCTTGAATTCATATTATAACTTTGGCAATCTGTTCTAATCTTCTGACTCCTTCTCTCTTCACCTATGTCTAGCTTGTTCTTTCTTCATCCTGTCACTGTAAAATTCTCCCAGTAAAAGTGACTCCTTATTTTTCCTCTTTTCTCTGTACTGCTCTCTTATAAGTAGCTGCTTCTTCCTCTCTCTTCTCATGAGCACATCCTATTCTGTCAAATCTTTCTCTGATTCATCATTTTTTCTGCCACTCAATTAGACATCACTTTCACACATGGCTGTTTCCTTCTATAAACTAACTTTTTTAGGCTGTTTCTCAAGACAAAAATTATTGCATGTATTTTTACACTCTACCTGTCTTTAGCTTCTGGAAGTGATTACACCATTAGCCCCACCAGGCTTCCCTTGAATCCTTGGACAAAAGACACACATAGTTTGTTCCTTTTCAACTTGCCTTAGGACACAATTGCTGAGCGCCACTATCTTCCACCTGGAAAAGTGTGCCCTTATAAATTTTTTATCTCCACCTCTCCCACCTGCCCTAAACTTCAGAGGCTAGTCCCATCTAGCCCTTGCCAAACATTCCTGGCCACTCACCTGTAGTAGGGGCCATAGGTCCCAGCTCCTCCCAAGACCTCACATGGTCGCCTGTTTCTCCTCTCTCCAAAGAATGGCAAAAACTCCTCCTCTCTTTCCTTGCACCTATCTCTTCCTTCTGAGACCCAGAAGTCCCAGCTGTACCTTCCATCCAGTAACTGGCTCCTGGCTTTCTTTATTGACAGATCAAGAATCAATTGGAGAACAGGACCTTAGTATCAAAAACTGCCCCTACACAAAACAGGGTAGAAGGGACCTGAGGAATGACACCCTCAGGATGATCTCTGACCTCCATATGCACACACACACACACACACACTCACACACATGAATCCTCTCACATGTACACAATCAAGACTACACATACACACATGAAAGAAAAAAACCTTTATTTTTTGTTGAAAAAAATTTTGCTAATGCTATTCATTTTTAAAAATTATTTTATTATTTGATATCCAGAGACTACAGTAATAAAAACTTTTAAGTCTTCATTAAAAATTGTAATTTGTATCATTTCGATAGTAAAAGTAATTAATACATGGTTCAAAAATGTTCAGAAGTTTAGAATGATGCACAGTCAAAAGAAAGATTCTCCTAATAAAAGTGCTGTCTCATTCTCCCAAGTGTCCCGATTCTCCCAAGAGCTCCCTCGCCAGTGTAAGCATAGATCCTCAATTCTGAAATCAATCAATCAATCAATCAATCAATCAAAGAAACAAACAAACAAAAAAAAAACCTATCTGGAAACCAAAAGGTTAGCCTGACATAAAGTTCTTAGTGTACTTGTATCTATGGGTACATAGTATTGTTTGTTGACAGGATGCTGTCCCAAGACTATGTGAGCAGTATATACCAGATAGTATAGGCATATATTTTTCTACAAACTACAAAAATTATCAGTTTTGTGTTTGTATTGGTGTGCTTATAGACACCAATAATTGTGTGTGTGTGTGTGTGTGTTTATATGTGTTGAGGGTTGGTCTGTTGCTATGTATTGTAATGATAAAGGCCTCAGGGACAAGAGAATCCTTATGTACACAAAATGATGCTTTGTGACCTTGTTCCTTAATTTAAAACTATTTCTCGAATAAAGATGCCAAAAGTCTATACCGGGGCAGAAGAGAGGTAGGTAGAGTTTTGGTTCCTAGGCTTTGGGGTCTGGGGCAGGAGACTGAGAGGGATGAGGAAGAAGGTGGAGAGAGGAGACTATGCCATGGGGTAGGTGAGTCATGAAAACATGCCCATGAGGGCTGGCTAGCTGGAGTTAAGAACAGCCCAAATGGAACATGGCAAGTTATAACTCAGGGCTGCTGATAGGGAAGTAGATACGAATAACTTTGAGGGTAGATATGTGTCTAGCTCTAGCGCTGATTAAGGCCTATTGTAAACATAAAAGTTGTGTGTCTTTTATCTGAGACCTGAATGATATAAGGCAGAGTAGAAATCCCAGACTGAGATTAAATATTTACAACAATGTTTGTGTGTATATGTGTGTGTGTGTGTATGTGTGTGTGTGTGTATGTGTGCAACACCTAATTTTTACACAAATACAAATGGATGTTATGTATATACTGTCTGACAACTACATTTATGAACTAATTTAGCCATTTCCCTTAAGACTGTACTGTGACCTCTGTGACCTTTCATGTTAAGTCCTATAACTTTTTCACTAACATGATCCCTCATTATTCTTCCATAATGCCAAACTGGTTTGTATCTTAAAGATGTACTCATTGCTCCCTCTGAAGTTTTCTTCCATAAGTTTTCACATAGAATTGTACCCTCATTTCTTCAAAATTGTATGGCTACAGGCAGGCCTTGGTTCACATGACAGCTCTTCCGAGAGGCTTTCTCTAATTACTCTATCTTGACAACTACTGGACTATTGTTTGCCATATTTGTGAGTTGTCTTCTTAACTGTTGATTTACATGGGATGGCCCAGCTCACTGTGGGCAGTGCCATCCCTGGACAGGTAGGACTAGGCCATATAAGAAAAGGAGTTAAGCAAGCCAAGGAAAGGAATACAGTGAGTTATCTACCTTTTGGTTCTTGCCTCCAGCTTTGGCTTCCCTCCATCATGGAGAGAATCTGTAACTTGTGAGCTGAAACAAACCCTTTTGTTCCTGGTGTTTATCTCGGCAACAGGCGGCACACTAAAATAGTCTTCTACTAAAGAAATACAGCTTTTTAATTTTAAGAAAATGTTTTTAATGGATTTTTAAGTCTGAGAATGATATAATGCCTTTAATGCTGCAGTGAACCTGGGGCCATGTGTTTGGATGCAGCATTTCTTGAAAGAGAGTGATGAGAAATCACAGCTTATCTCTGGCCACCCTAGTGAGATCACAGCTTGGACACTGTGCTGAGTTTTATGTACCGTATGTTCTAGGTAACTGGGAGATGATTGCAGAAGATGGCAGGAAGAAGGATTAAGTGTGATTATTTATGATGCATAGTTAGAAAGAGAAAGCCTGCATATGTTCTCTAACTATAGGGAATAGACTGATCTCTTAAATATTTAATGAGCAAAGCCACCCAAGCAATCCATTTAACTTGGAAAAGCAAAAGAATAAATAAGATGAAAAGATAGAAAAATAGAAAAAAATGGATAATATTTAAGATGTCATCAGATGGTTCTTGTTCTTGCTAGCAAGCAGATTTTTTTTTTCAACAGCCAGAAAAGCTCCATGATTGCAAGTGGAGGTTTGTGAAGGAAACACTTCAAGAAAGATGATTGTGCCAGTCTCTCTATACTTCATATGATAAAAGATAAAACATTGCTTTCTCCAAGATATTTTTGGATTTCACACACACACACACACACACACACACACACACACACACACACACAATTTTTTTTTCAAATAAATCTCCTCAGAATGCTTGTTGGAAAGTTTAGTTTATGACCTGTAGCATATGGCTGAGATGAATTATGCAGAGGGTTGAACTCTGACTGCTAATGACTACTCAGTTTTGAGAGTGTTTCCATAGTAAAGATTTCTTTGTAGGTCTTCTGAGCTTGAGGAGGATGCTCTTGGCACTATAGTGTGTGACATCCAGGAAGGTTACCAGGAGGTTGTCTGTGCTCCTTTGCTTCAGGACTTTGGTTAATACTACAAGGGCTCTTCTAGTTCTTACAGTATCTGAGTCCTGTGGCTATACCATGGCTGTGGCTCGGTACTTCCTCCTTGACTTCCATTGAGGAGCTTGCTTCTCAGAGCTTGCACTGTCTTTGCAGAAGAGGAGAAGCAGAATGACCAATAGTGACTATAGTTTTAAGTGAAGCTGTTTTTGCAGAAGTGTTATGGCAGTGCAAATCACAGAACTCTTACACACACACACACACACACACACACACACACACACACACACACACACACAATGCCTTCTAGGTCTACAGATAAGCTAGGTCTTTGCTTTCCCTCTCCCTCCTCCCATGAAGCATTTGCATTTCTTTAGATCATGAGAAAACAAAGAACACATCTTCAGCAGTATTTTTCTCTACGTCTCCTTCTCCATTTCTTGATCTTTTTCCTACCTCACCTACGCACAACAGCGCTTCAAGAGTTCCTGTTTCCCAGAGTTACTGTTTGGTTTGTATGTCTTAGTGGGGATTTTAGAAAGGAAAGTTTATAGTAATTGTTCCTATGATAAAGACACAAGGGTAAAGTAATGTGGTAAGCAGTTTGGAATACACATGCACACACTACTTGTAACCTATCTAATTCATTTTGGAACTATTTTTTACTTTACTAGTCTTCATGACACTGTCTTTTGGTGCCCTGCCATCTTACTTCCAATGGCATGGCTTCTATTTCTAATGTCTGTGTCCACTGAGGCTACTATGTCTACCCATATGCATGCCTGACAACTTAGAACTTACCCCCACCCTGGCAGCCCCTCCTCACAAAGCAGCCCTGACAGATGGATGGGAATTAGTATGTCAACAGCCCAGGTCTTTAGCTTCCCTGGTTAGACAACTCAATTAAGTATTGCTTTCCAAGATCCCCCAGGAGGATTGAGCTACAGTTGTTACTACAAGTAACATGGTGGACAGGGCACTTGTTCTGTTTTGTTCATTTTGTTTTTTTCACGTCTTTCCCTTCCCTATTTCACTTTCCCATTCTGTTTGTGGTATTTATTTCCTGTAATTGCCTGTGCAATAAACAACTCTATGTTGAATATCTGCCTCAGGACCTGCTTTTGGAAGAACCCAAACTCTAGTGATTATTCAGTCAGTTTGTAGATTAAATTGTAACCTTCCAGTTGATTGTCTTGGTACTTAGAAGTTTGGGATCCTAGGCCAGTGCCTTGTCTTGAGTGTTCTTTACAGATGTATGTATTGCTGAAGGTCAGAGCTGACTTCTAACCCAGAAACATCCACAGCTGAATGCTTATTGTCATATTGCTGTGCTAATATTATACTATATTAGCTATAACCAATCATGAGAACAACTATATTAAATATATTCACAGTCATCTCTAAGTAGGAAATGTAAAGACTATAAGCTAATACAACCTTGGGAGGGGTTTAAGTGTTAATACTTCCCATGTCATATGGCTCAGTGATGTCATTCCATATTTAGTTTGGCACTATTCTGCACAGTAGACACATGTGGTGAGACTGCTCACGCTGACCAGCTTGAGAAAAGCTGGAACTGGTGAGCCAACTCCATGCTCATAAAAGCTACAAAGAACTATATTATGCAAAATAACCTCAAACTGACAGAATCTGATTTTTGGAAGCTTGGAGGGGGTTTTAATCCCTATGCACAAAATTAGTCCGTATACATACTGACCTGCATTCTTGCTATTTTAACTGTATTTCTTTCCAATTTCATCCTGATTCACAATTCTCTTAGTGTCTTAGTGTTGTAGGCATAATTTGACCATAATCCAGTATAACATTCTCTGAGAGTCAAGGTTGCAGGATATTTCAGCAGGATGCTGTGTTCACCTTGCTACTCTTTACGGGGTTCAACTTCAGAAAGGATGAGAGATCTGAGACTTACTGCAATTCCCCACTTGTAAGAAAAGAAAAGCAAGGGGAAAGAATGCTGCACTGTAGATATTTTAGGGTTTGTTCAAGCATTACTGCTCATTGATTCACTTTCAAAACATTAAAGACTAGCAAATACCTTTTTTTCCTTGTACTCAGATTTAGGAAAGAATGGAAGAAAAAGGAGTGGGACACATCTAAGAAGAAAGGGCAATGTGTGGTCATATAGCCCCACTAATATCTACATGTGACAATCCTTACAGTGCTCTACAAGTTGCAACTGCATTTTTGGTCAAAATTGTGTGTGTGTGTGTGTGTTTTTTTTCCTCATACATTATTACATCCAGAACATGTTTAGGTTCAGAATTGCTTAAGTCAATGATTTTTTTTTTCCAGCATTCACATGGCATCAGGTATGGAATATAGTGAGGAAATGATTTGGAATTAAAATGAAAAGGAGCAAGCATAAAAGATCCTCGGTGATAAGAGATGAGTTTAATTGATATGCATGAGATAGAAAGAACAGAGGAAGGTCATCTCTAGCTATCATTCAATTATTCAAAACTTATTTACTATGTTTGCCTCATTGTTTCACCCCGCTAGGTGTAAGAAATACTGTAGCCAAATAAAAATCTACTTCTGCAAGGTCTTGTATCCCAGTGGAACAGTAAGACAATAAAAATCACAAATAAACAACTTGCATTGATTTGTTCCAAGAGCCTACTTGAAAACTATTACAAAGGCGGAGGATAAAGGCAGAGAGGAAAGCACAGAAAGACTGTGATGGGATTTTGTTAGGATGCCAGGGGAGGTCAAGAGTAGCCATATCCTGAATCAAGTAGGGATTTGGGGGATGTGTTCTGGGAAAAATACAAAAGTCTTAAGAAGATGCAAGAGAGGGGAATGGAAGCGCAGCAGTTAGCTCTTTTCGGAGGAAAGCAAGAAAACGTACTGAGCAGGCTTTCATTTTAAGAGAAATACAGTCATGTTTCTTTTTCCATTTGTTAAAAGCTAAAGATTGTGTGATTTATTACAAATATTACTTTCAAAGGGGAGACTTACCTTAGATACTCTTAGGAATTGGTGTTACTGTCATTTGGCTTCTGATTGGTACAGCATAGTTTAGTGCTCATCGCCTATTGGCTCCTGTGATTGTCTCCAGATGAGAAGCCATCTTCGCTTCCGCCCCTTACCGCAGGTTGTTGTGGGGATTGTAGTCCGTCCCGTTTGGGCCTGCTGTGGGACTTTTTCCGTCAGCTCCCTGGTCCACCCCAGTGGGGACACGCTCAGGCGGCACTCCTGTCCCGCGCTCCCGCCCTCTTGCCTTTTATTCCAGCCGCCAAGATCTTGGAAGGTAGGGGCGCTGGAGCCAAGCCCAAGTGGAACAAAATGTGGGGCGCGGGCTGGGTTTCCATGCGCGTCTGGTCAGTGCCCCAGCGGCCCGCGGGGCGGGGACAGGCCAGCACCGCTCGCCTGATGGTGGCCGTTTGTCAGGAGGACTCGCCCACCTGACGAGACTTCTCGGGATGGACTCAGGCTCCCCAGCTCTCGAGCATACGTCCTAGCCTCAACCCGCCCCTCGGGGTAAACTGAGGCACCGGGTCGTGACAGCAGGTCCACGAGGTGTCATTGTGGCTACTTTTGAATAGTTCATTAGTTCCAAGGACAAGTGGCAGGAACCCCTAACCCAAACCAGGTCTGTGTTAAATAGACACCTCGCTTAAGGTGTCTCAAGATGTTTGAACAGGTCCTAAGGCAGCTGCAGAACAGGGCTCACGGAGGACAATGTTTTGGGAAAGAATTTGCATTTTGATAAGTTTAAACCTTACAATAAAAAAAAAAAAAAAAAACCCACATCAATTCACTGTGGTGCAAGAAGTCGTCACTGGTTGGACTCTACGCCTTTGTGGCTTTTAATTTTAGTTTTACACTCGGGGATTGAAAGCTGTAACCGATTATGGAAGAAAGGAGGCAAGGAGGCAGGTTCCTGGAACTTAGGTCACCTTTGCCTCTGCCACACGACCCCAGCTCAGCGGTCCTCAGGTGGATAAAAACCAGCCTAATGCTCCCTGCTCTAGTGGACCAGAGAAGTTGATTGCAGCTGTAATCAACACTGAGGCCAGGCTCCCGAAAGTTTGTCATTTGAAAACCGCTTATTTTCGGTCTCAGCAATGTGCTGAAAATACCCAGCAGTTGTTTTAGAGAAACACTAATTAGGGCTAGGCCTGTTTTGCTAAGGGCAGCCCTAAGAGCACCTGTGCTTAAGCTGATTGTACCTGAAAGCTCCTTTTTCGGGCTCCATTTTAAGGCTCAATACCTTGACTGCGGAGGGTTCTGGGATTTGTAGTCCCCGCCTATTGCATAACCGGCCTGGTACTTCAGCTACCAATGTGCCATTTGGCCCAACGAGATGTCTTCTGGGAACTGAAGTCTCACTACAAAGGGGCCCTGGGACATAGCCCCCCCCCCCCCCCTTAGAACTACGACTCCCACATGCCCTGCCTTCTTGGCTGCCTTCTTTGTCCACCTGCTTAATTATGCTAAGAGTAAGAGAAAATGTTTAGTAAAGATTTCCCCCACCTCTTTTTTTTTTCTGGTTGCTAATGCTATTCAAAGTACTGAATATGAATTTTTTTGTTAAAGCGTGTTCACATGGTCTCCAAATCATTCTGTAGCTCCCATAATAAAAAAGCTTGAAAAGAAGGCTGTTTATGGTTTCACAGCCGTATTAAAATTGGGCTATATTATTGCATCTTAGATTCAGTTATAATTTAATCTCCTTTAAAGCAATATTGTAGAGATATTCACCTTTTTTTTTTTTCTATTCATCGAAATGATCAGGGGAAAAAGTTAGGAAAGTTAAGCAACTTTTAAAAGGTAAGCCACTTGGGTAATAGAAGTAATGAAACTGTAGCATCTTCTGTTTGAGAGTTTCTATCTAGCAAAAGACCCTACCTCACAAAACTCGGAGACTCTGGCCTATAAGACTGTAGAATACAAAACCTTTCAGTTACACAATGGCGCTTCTGTAATTAGACACTAAATGCTAGTATTACAAAATCTTTTGAGATTACTTAAGTCCGATGCAAAGATATTTTGGAACAATTACCGAGAATAAAGGTTTCAAAAATGTTAGCTATATATAGCTTGAATGCACCTTAATTTCAGCGATGAGGAAACTGGTCCCTGTGAGGCAGAGTAGTTTGTCCGAGGTCACACAGTTAGTTTCTATCAGAAATGAAACTACTCCCCAGCATCTTACTTCCAACAGCAATAAGCTATCAGGAATGGCAGATGGGTAACTCTCTTGATAATGTCATCCTCCCCCGTTCCCAAGATTTGTTCTTTATAAGCCACACACTAGGCCAGTTGTTGTAAAATCTCTTTTCTAGCTAGAAAAAGTTTTCCTATTTCATTAATTCAACAAATGTTTCCTGAGCATCTTTATGTGCTCCTCTCCTTAGGTGCCCAGTGTGTTAGAGCTGGGAGGACTTAGAGATCATCTCCATCACTGTCGTTTTAGAAACAAGTCAGCCAGCAATCTTTCTCTCATGCCTTGGGTCGAAGGGAAGTGTGTTTCCTGAGGCTTCCTAGAGCTGTTTGTCAGGGCAGTGCTTGCCTCCTCCTGGTGTTCTTACCCCACGTCATTCCTGTAAATATCTGCTGGCGTGCATTATGGATGCTTTTGTGTTCTTATCTTAATTTGTACGTTCAGCGTCAATATGTTCCATTTCTATTTTTGGCATTAGTTTTGTTGTTTTGGTTCCCAATCCTTTTTTTTTTTCTCCTGTTCCTCCCGAGATGAGAAAATGAGGTTTTGATGCTGTTTTTACATTCACAGATATCACAATATAACACTTTGATAGTCATTGGAAATGTATACGTGACGTGTATGTTACATACAACTTTGGTTTAAGAAGACACAGGGCCCTTCAGTTATGTATTCACATATATGTAAGCAAGCACCTCTCACCTCTCCCGTGTGAGAGATGATTTCTGGATAATTAGGTAATGACATAACAGCTTTCTAAATTGTTGGCCAAACTCTGCAAATTATTGGCTAAATATTCAGAACAAGTCAGTATGCACAAAGTTCTCCCCATCAACCTCTGTGACCTCCAGCACTCGCTGAGAATATGTTTGTGGACTTGCATTCATTAGCACCCAGAGCCTTGCTCCCATACCCTTTCCTTCAGTCTCAATTTTCTCTTTTAATGTAGAAATGCAGCTTTGAAATGTAAGATGTAGGGTTATGTTACTTTCAACATGAACACGGATGAGAGAAATCCCAGCCTCTGAGATCATCTTTCAAGGGCTCTTTATCTATGGATGTGCCCACATCTTTGACTTCTCATATGAAACAACAATCCAGATAAAGGCAATAGATATCAGTCACGTGGCATCCTGGGATTCAAATGCCAGTTCTTTGAGGCTTCTGTCTGCTCAGAATAGTCTGTAGCAGATAGATAAATGATATGCCTTATTTTGTCATTGTCAATGTAAACTTGGTATGTGAAAATACAATAATTTTTGTATTTGTCCTCTTAGAGTAAGAAAGGTGGGCCATAATATTTAAAATGCAAAGTTTTGTCACTCTTGAAAACCCATATTGTCAACCTGGTGACATTCTTATGGTCAGGGAGATGGTAAAGGTTTTATGCAAGCACCGCCTGTTGAGAAGTCTCTGACCCAAGATTCCATGTAGGTATTAAACTTAGATTGGAAAACAGCTGACTTCTGTCAGTGAGGCCTTTTGTCTACCTGTAAAATGGAAGAGAAGCCTGGCCAAGGATCCTCGGATTAAATCCAGGAAATTGTCCTCTAGATAGTGAGTGATTCAGGGGCAATAGCCAGTGACTTATTTCTAAAGTTGATGGTAGTGATAAAGACATCATTTTCTATTACTCAGTGACAGAGAAAGAGAAACAAATGAGGGCCTGAGCCAAAGGGAGGAGGTAGGGTCAGGCAGGTAAAGGAGAAGTGGAGGTCAGTTCTAAACATGGAACACAGGCATATAGCTTGCGCTGGCTTCTCTAGGCTCTCCACTATGGTCCAGTAATAGAGAGCAATGAATGACTGACAGGGAGGCGGTCATGGCACTGAGTGGTGGCATCGTCTAGGTACAGGTGAGGGAAAGAAGAAAGGGAAGGAGGGAGTGCTGGGATTTGGTGATGTAAAGGAGGTTTGGGCACCCAGGCATGACATTCAGCAACTGAAGAGGGTGACAAAGTGAGGTTACACAGACCAGCACAGAGGACTGTGGTGACTAGTTTCTGTCAATGTGACACAAATAGTGCTATCTTCCCCATGGTACTTATCACAGTAATAGAGAGAAAATAAGACAGTGATGTTATACACAGTCCAGCATCTACAAGAGCCTTGAACTTTCTTTGAAGGGAACTTGGGAAACCACTTATCAGTCAAGTGGGGAAATAAAATGTTTGTATATTTTTGGAGGTATAGATCCAATGTGCATAGTAAATCAGTGACAAGCAGTAGTCAATGTGGAAAACATACCTACAACTGTGCTTGCTGTTTACACACACATATACAATTTATTATACACATACATACATATATATACAACTCATTATACACACATATATAATTCATTATACACACAAATACAATTAAATATATACATATATAATTTGTCATACACACATACATATAATTCATTACACACACATATATAATTCATTATACATACAATTTATTATATACATATATGCACTCATATATGATTCATTACACACATTTGCTATACATACACATATATAATTTATGATGCACACTTATGTCATTATATACACATCTATATAATTCATTATACAAGCAAAATATATTTAATTCAACACACACACACACACACACACACACACACACACACACAGAGACAGAGGAAAAGTAGAAGGTTCTTATTAGGAAGACAGGCTTTCTGGTCTACTCCAGATGTATCTGTGGCTTTACCACTGAAGAGAATGACACCTCATCCCACAGCAAACATTCATTTCTGACAGTTCTCTGAGGCTTCTTGAGCCTCTCATGTGTTCATGTTGAAACGTTGATGGGTGCATCCTTGTGCAAATGACGTGCAGGTAATCATATAAGCTCGTTAGTGTAGCATCCATGTCTTATCTAGAAGGCATATGTCTGTAGGATCCGTTCTTTCCCCATACCCCCTCTACTGAGATGTTCTCTGAGCTGTGAAGGAGTGATAGACAGATCTGTGCTTCTTGGATATTAGTGTGCACCCATGTGTCCTGCTGATTTAAGAATGTAGCTTCTGATTTGGTAGATCTGGAACATACCAGAAAACCAGTCTTCCTAATAGACTCTTGATGCTGCTTCATGGACTGTACTCTGAATAGCAAGGCATTTAAGCAGTTCTTAGTCTGTCTATGTGAGAGTCGAGATGAGACTAGGTAAGAGGATGAGAATAGGTAAGATGATGTGTGTATGTTTATGTATATATGAATTATATATGTTTGTGTGTCAGTGTATAATGAATTATATATGTGTTTAGTGAATTATATATGTATATATGTATGTAAAATGAATTATAGGTGTGTATGTGTATAACAAATTATATATATAATGAAATAATATATATAATATATCTTGATCTACAATAAAGAGGCAGAGAAAAAAACACTGGCAATGGTGTGAGTGGGCCTTTGAAACCTCACTCACAGGGACACATCTCCAATAAGCCATACCTAATTTTTCCCAGAATAAAGGATTTTAGTTTTTAATGTTGGTCCTGCTCTCTGTGTGACACTGGGTGAAGTATTATAGTCTCTTTTAGCCTAAAATTTAACATAACCCACAGAAAATGTTTAGCTCAGTTGTTGTCTTCAGTATATAGAAGCTATTTATTTTGCTCTTATTATTTATAGTAAGAAAAAAAATTGTGAGCTCAAGGCCAGTATGGGCCACATAGTGAGCTGTAAACCAACCTTGACTACCAGGTATGACACTGTCTGAAAAAAGTCAACTAACCAAAAATAAATAAATAAAATCACAACATTGTGCATTCTCTTTCATGCTTACTTGTCATCGTATTTTGAATATTGAGCGGAATCTCTAATTCTACTGTTTTACCTTATAAGTCACATGCCGTGTCTGGAAGTTCTTCAACCATTTGTATATACTTAAGCCTTATCAGTGCAGAAGAATTGAAATATCATTTCCTCATTCATCCTAGGCTCATGGCCAAGGGACCCCCCTTCTTTTCCACCCCCTTTCTCCACAACAAAAGACAGGTGAACAACTTTTGAAAAGTATGCAAATTTATGTGTTATAAGGTTTAGATTACATGGAGTCCTTATGAAGCAATGGCAACCTGAAGATGGGTAAAGGTGTCTCTTTGTGCTGGGATTGCAGAAGTAGATTGAGTCACAGTGAGTAGGATCAGATCAAAACTGGGGTGTGATGTCGATAGCCTGAAGGAAGCAGAAGTCCTCTTAGGTCCGATTGTTCACCATGACCCCATTGTCTTCAAAGACAAGGATGTGTCTTTTCTCCAGGCGCAGGGAGGTCAGTTCTCATGTGGGTTTTATGACCTGTTTCGTGAGAAGGTTGAAAATCCTTCCTAGATTTTATAATCTGTTTCAGGGAAGGAGGGAAAAGCGACAATGAAACGTTGTTTCTGGCATTTTTCTCTAGTAGCAGTGTCAGCATCCCACCAAGGGCAGATAGTTGTAGTTCAGACTGTGCAGGCGAGTCTCTCTGAATTCAATGAGAAAAAATCCAAGGTCCTTAAAGTAACATACTTAAGTTAAAGCTCCATTATCAAGAAGGGAATTCAAGGCATTCAAATGGACATTTCTTCCTCCTTTCTGTAATATTAATCTGTTTGGATTGCTTTCTAATAAGTGCTTTTCAGTGTTGGCTAACATTAGATTCCCCCGTCCCTGTCAGGGACTGGTCAGTCTTCTGTGCAGATAGATTCAGGCAGATTGGCTAAGGGGGCAGGTGCTGCTGCTTTCCTTTTAACCTTTCTCAGGGAATTCAAATGATGTTGTTCTGGAAGGAGAGGCTAGAAAGTAACATTTGAAGACTGTGAGAGGGAAAGATATGAGATGTCTCACCTAAGGCTCTCCTGGAACTGGATGAATAACTCCAGGTTGTGTCCTGGGATCCATCCTCTGTCCACTCACAGTCCCACCTTCCTCCCCAACCACGTTGTGTCCCTAGCTTTGCTTACCCAAGTCATGATTCTCCTCATGGGGACTCTCAGGTTGGGTTCTCTTCCTGGTATTTGGTTTATTTCATTCTTCATAACTGGAAATAAAAAAAAATCAATAAATTCATTAAAGTCATGTTAAAAACTTTCTGAACCCACGAGAGTGCTGCACAATGGTCTAAAGGACTGTTCAGAAAAAAAAATGCCAACTCTCTTCCTAATGACACTGTTTCTGGTGCAGTTGTCTGGAATGCACAGCTTCCTTGGAGCTGCTGTTTGAACGTCTGGTTCCTTTTCTTAAATAATTATTCCCATTTCTATTGGCAGATTAATTAAGATAATTTGATTAAATTCCTTTTATTTTCAGAATCATTTATATTACAGAGACTGGAGAGGAAGAAAACTTCCTCTACACACTTAGGTCCTGCTTCCAGGGCCCTAAAAATTAAATGTCCATAGGGCGAAATTGAAGAAGGGGAGCTTTTTCATTGTATGTGCTCCTGGACTTCGGAGAAGAAACACTTGGAAGAGGAGGGTAGTACTGGGCTTGCTTACCTTCTGGAATTAGAGCAGAGGAAGGAAGAGCTGACACATGGAGGGGAGGATGAGCTGAGAGAAGAGGCCGAGGAAATAGATGGGAAATGAAGGCTGTTTTGTAAGGTTGGCTGTGCACACAGTTGCTCTCTTTTTCATGAGGAGAGGGAAACCTTTTATAAACACATCTACTTCACAAAGGGAATTTATGCCTGGCTTTCAGCTTGCAGGAGAGGTATTGAAAAGAGTCCTCCCTCCCCAGGCTGCAGTTTAACCACCATCACACAAGATAGCCTCTATTGCAAGGTGGCATGTTTAGGGGAGGCAGATTCTGATCACTGCCAGACTCTTCCTGTTTAAAAGCATTTCCTTCCCCATAGAAAGTGTACAAACTTATGTTTGAATATATATATTTAAAACCCTATCAAGCTCCTAGGAGTATTCCTGGCCTGAATATATATTAACCAACATTGTAATTTTATTTGCCAGCATTTGCTGAGTCTCTCTACTCAGTAGGTGGCTATTTTACAATGTAGTAGCTTTATTTACCTGGTGTGTGGTGTGTTGACTCCACAGAGAGAAAAGGAAAATTCAGGAAGAGGAATGTTGTTGCCCTTGGGCTTGATATAGTTAAATATCACATTTGTAAGAGTCATGGCATTTTTAGAGTTATGGCCTATGTTTTCTGTTAATGATTAATTAAGCACGAGTTAAGTATGAATAAAGGAGGAAATTGAGAAAGAGAGGGGGAAGGTATTGTATTCTGGAAACATATTCTGGAAAGTAAGGATGAGTTCTAAGTCTCTTTGGTTATTAGCACATCCCCTCTTTCTCTTTCTCTCTTTCTTTCTTTCTTTCTTTCTTTCTTTCTTTCTTTCTTTCTCTCTTTCTTTCAGGTTTGCCTATTTCTTTTAGCAATCAGAATTCTATTAAAATTCAGTGTATTTGGCAGTTTTTCAGACTCCCAGTTACTGGAGTTAAAAACCATCATAGATAATGTTGAGGTGTCAGTACTCCCTATGAGGTTTAATGCATGTGTATTCTAGTTGGAGGAGATTACAGCCTGTAGTCATTTAATCAGTGAAGTTTGTGGTATGTGGTAAGAACAAAATTTTCATTTTCTTCAAGGCTTGAGGTCTCCTTCCCATGCCTTCAGTTAAAAATAAAACCACCCAAATCAAACAACAAAAATAAAATGTTGCCTTTGTCTTTAGATTCTGCATTACACAAAAGACAGAATCCCCATTGTATCAGGAACTGCAATGGCAATAGGATTTTATACACAGAACAAAAGCTTTAGGACAGGTGGAGGGAAGAATTAAAACCTGCTTTAATAAAAAAGCTATGTCCACCCTGGAGTACTGGCAATTCCTGTGTAACCTTCTGAAGGATGAGACTGCAGAAAGGAGAGGCTGTGGGAAGACGCAGAGGGCAGAAGGAAGAGAGACATGTGCATGGTTGATAACTAGCAACAAAGAGGTGGTGGAGAGAAACAGTCATCTGTATAAATGAAGTTGGTGTGTTGGTTACTACATCATATGAAAGAAGGAGGTCTCATTTCACTGAGTCTGACCAATTGTTATATGGTCTGCTTTAAAGTATAGACCCTGACACACTTAATCAAACAGGGACATGTTAGAGAAGTGAATACTTATATTCTAGGACAGTGGAAATGAAGATAGTCGTATGGTTTAAATGTGATGCATTTTCCCCAAAGACTCCTGTGCTTTGGAACTAGTTACCAATTAACTGGGTCCAGGGAAGTGAGGCTCATGAGAGCTCTGACCTAATCAACAGGAGTTTATTTCTTGATAGATTTCATTTGATAACATTACTGAGAGGTAGTGGGGACTTTAGGAGGTGGGGCCTACCTAGAGGAATGAGGATGCAGAGAGTATGCCTTCAAAGGGCTTGTTTGGTTCCTAGCTCCCTTTCCAGGTCTCTGTTTTTGCTTCCTGGTTGCCATTATATGAATAGCTTTCTCTCCCACACACTCTTGTGATCTTTTGTCTCACTAGATGCTCAGAAATGCAGAGTCAAGTGACGTTTACCAAAGTCTCGGAAATTGTGAGCCAAACTACAAATAGTGTCTCTCAGGTAATAACAGTGTCTAAGCAGAGGGCAGAAGGAAGAGAGAGACATATGCATGGTTGATAAATAGCAACAAAAAGGTGGTTGAGGGGAACAGAGAGAGGTACCAAGTTCTTCTCTTGAATCGCTAGTTGATTCTAGTTTGTATCCAGTGCTGCAACTGTTCCTTAGAAAGTAGTCCACATGGGTTAAAATATTGAAAAAAATGTGTCAACTATAATCAACTATAATCAACTATAGCTTTAGATTGTAACCTTAATACAAGACACACCAAATATAACATATTTTAAAGTTTTCAGATTTTTACCATCAAATTTAGAAACTCAGTTTTTATTAGCTGAAATATATCCACTTGAGCATAATATCCAAATAATTAACGTGGGATGAAAGTGTTCCAGCTTGAGTTATGAGCCTACCACTTAGAATTATCCCAGTACCCACAGTGAAATATGCTGTGACCGGCCAGGCTGGGAGCATATCTCTAGCTCTGAGATGAGAGGTTTGCCCAAAGGGAGTGGGCACACCTTATGTGCACAGCTTGAATGTCTGAATACAGAGACAGTCTGACTTCACAGGGATAGGGATACTTTGAGCAGAGGGGAAATGATCCTGGGGGGTATAAAACCAACAGGTGGCCACTGCAGTTTGAAATCCTAGTTGCTAAGTTCTTCTGGCTTAGGGGGTGAAAGAAAGGCCAGGCAGCTTTATCAGCCAATGGCCACAGATAAATCTGCAGCTGAGGCCCCCACTTGGCTCCGTGGAGCAGGGGATAAAGCATCCTCTAAGCTTAGGCTTCCTTTGGCCTCCTGAACTTCCAGGAGGCAGTAGGCCAAGGTTTCCCTGGCTTGGAGGAATTGGCTGGGCTTGGTTTCTAGTGCAGATTGAACAGCTGGGTCCAATCCTGTGGGTCAAGGGCTGGCTGGAGCTACATGCATGAGTCCCAGGGAGGCCAGAAGCATCTGTGTTTTCAGCACACTCTAAGTTGTTACTCATGGTGAAGTCTATGGTCTTCACTTGAAATAGCAAAGTTCTGAATCTTCACAGCCTCTGTGAGTTTAGGTTTTGTGCAATGGAATGAGAAAGAATTGTTTAAAATTCACAAATTCATTTATCTGGCCATTTATCTGTCCTTCTGTGTATTTGTCTTCATTGTTGGTCAAGGACTGCTTTGAACAGTTTGTTTCAATGTGCAGGTCTTAGTTTCTGTAAGGTGGATATAATGGTACACACTTTATTAGTGTGTCTGGATTTGGTGCTAATGGCGGTCTGAGTCTAAACCGTCTCCATGGGGTTATGTTCCGAATACTTGTTTAGCAGCTGGTTGCACTAGTTTGGGAGGATGTGGACCCTTTAGGAGGAAGGCTTTTGCTGCTAGTATACCCAGCCAGGGGTTCCCATATCAATCACCCTTTGCTTCCTGCCTGCTGTGATGTAAACAGGCTTCACACATGCTTTCGCTGCTGTGACCAGAGATGCCTGCTTTGTCTTCCCTACATTAATGGTCTAAAGCTGTGAGCCAGAGTGAGTCCTTCCTCTCTCTTCCATTGTTTCTGTCAGGTATTTTATTAGTGATGCAAAGATAACTAACAAGACATTCCCATATCTTTTGTGTAGTAAGCACCTGACAAATGTAATTATTCTTAAAATATTTGACAGTTTTACTATGTTTGAGCTCAGGTATCAGGTACATTCAACCTAAACCACAGGTATTACTAATCACTAGCTACATGAGTTTGAACTGGCTTCTTGGCACAGGAAATAAAATGTACTCATCTTTAAAATGGGAATTTTGCCAAGAATGGTGGCGACCACCATTAATCTCAGTGCTTGGGAGTCATAGGCAGGCAGATCTCTGAGTTTGAGGCCAGCCTGGTCTACAGAGAGAATTCCAGGACAGCCAGGGCTACACCAGAGAAACCCTGTCTCAAACAACAACAACAACAACAACAACAACAACAACAACAACAACAACAGGGCTGAAGTGATAACTACTTAATGTTGTGCATTTCATGTGTGTGAAACAGTATGCTAGGCATGGATCTCACGGTCAGATAGAGAGTTCTGGCCGAGATGGGAAATAAACAGGCAGAAACTGTTATTTAAAGACCTCAAGTCCAAGAAGGTTGAATACTGTGATTAAAAGGGAATTAGGGATCCCAGTTCGATAAAATAGCCAGGGATATTGAGCAGACACTAACACAAGGATGAAATGCATCTGGCCATAAACATTGGTAGGATGGCGTCCTCAGCAGGGAGAATAGCATATGTCACATGTTAAGATGGAAAAGAACTGGTCATGCTTAAAGGAGGCTTCTGTGGTTAGTGGAGATTGACAGGGTGACTAGGTGAGGCTGGCCATAAGGCTAAGCTCTATAGGGCCTGACACTGAAGTGTAGAGTTCAGGTACTCGTACCTGGGCCTCAGTGCTATAGTTGGAGCTTGCTTCTTGATGTCTGGGGTCTTCTTCATCTGGATACCACCTAGCAGCTTCTCCTAGACTTCTTGTTACTGGAACATTAGTTTTCTTCCTAGCTGATGTGTAATGCCTCCTATCTCCTCAGGCTACACTTCCCTTGAATGCACTCATTGAACGTTGAGCTCTATGTGTATCATCAGAGTATTCTCGTTTCTTTAACCTGCCTCTGCTCGGTGTCTGTCCACCTGCTTCTGTCCCAGTAGGGAGAGCAAGTGTGTTCTTCCTAGTCTCATAGATCTGCCATGTGGCCACAAAAATCAAGAATAGGACCTTACAGGAGGGATGCAGATGAAGGGGAAGACCAGAAGGGAGGAAAGAGCTGTTAAGAACTGTTGACTGAAGGAAGAGTCGATGTCGTATGTTGGGATCATGACTCCAAGACTCATTGAAAAAGAGCTTTACGGCTCCCACCAGATTCATCTCACCAGCACTTCCTTATTTGAAAACTGGAAAACTGCTTCTAAGGTGGAAAAGTGACTCCATGTGTGTCATGGATGGAGTCAGTAGCATGGTATTGACTGTAGTTTCCTCAGAGCTAGGTCTTTATTTTACCTATAATGTTTTGATGAGAACCTATGTTTGCTCCCCAGTGTGTATGCTACAAAAGAGCAGAAGTGTAGTGGCTATTGACCTATGACCATTTCCTTATTGGTGATTCATTGTTAAACTGTACACTGCCCCAGTTTGTGTCTGTTCTGTTCATGCTGCAATGAATTATTTCTCTGGTCTATAGATTTTTACCTGATGGAGAGTAGAGGTAAGGAGTCTTTCTTGACATCTTCTGAACTTGCATAGCCAGTTTCCTTCTAGGGTTAGAGCTCATAAATGGCGTGATAGCAACATTGTCTGTCTTCCTCTCTAGGTCCATGAGGGCAGGGCATTGCTGTCCTGTTCATCCTCTGTCTTAGACGAATGTCCGATCCATCACTAAACATGCCTTTTAAGCCTCCCTATTACCACCAAGATCTGAAAATCCAGATTGTCCTGATGTCTGTTTATCTTGGTAGATAGATTGTTTATGTTGAACAGATAACAGGAATTTTCAATACTGGACTGTCAATGCTGGACTCATAAGAAGTGTCTCTGTCATCTTGCTCTGAAGACTAACTTATGACTTTGTTTTTCATGTAATGTGCCATTTTGAGCAGAGGACTCAACCCCTCTGTGCTGAATGGTATTTGTAAAGAGAGATGATAACCCCGCTAAGCTTAGAGGTCTTGTGAGTACCAAGTGGGGTGGCTATAAAGTCATATCATAGGAAGTGCCTGGTGCAGCATTCACAAACTTCTACCTGAGACAGAATGGGAGTTATTAAACCTGTCTGCCTACAGTTGCAACTAACAGTTATATGTCTGTCAGTTTTTGCATTGAAAATCACAGGTCAGCTGTGCTCATACAGTGTTATCTGATAAAATCTTATATTCACTTTATCATCCAATAAATAACAAGACCATCAGTTCTGGGCGTGTAGAGTTTACTAAAAATGTCAGTGAACACCACCTAGGATTCAGCATAAAAAATAAATGCTGGTTGATACTGAAGACAGGAATATAAATCAGAAAACAAACACATCTGCAGTACTGTAATATTTAAATGCCTTCTCATAAACACTTAAGATTCTCATTAGTCCAACACCAGAAATGATAAATATTAATATTTGTCATCAAAGAGAAAGCTTAAAAACCAAAGCAGAGTAAACAACAGTTATCTTTCATGGATTACATAATTCTGTGTGCATTTTTAATTCAGTAGCCTCAAACCTCTATTTTTTTTGTAATTCTGTCTATATGAGGCAAGCTATTTATATCTACTACAGAAGTAAGAAAGATGTGAATTTAATTTCAAAATTCAGGTGTTTTGCTGACTTGAATAATGTTTGCAAGAGGCAGTAGATCTGCTATGTCTTGAGTCTGAAAGAGATCCATGTGACCGAGCACACACTTCTTCCTTCATCTTTGATTCCGTTGCAAAAGAATGGCACTGGAAATGGGCTCCAGACAAGCCATGGAAAGTCATGGCCAGCTTGTCTTTGCTGCTGTCTTCCTGACCAGCTCTGAAAGTGTCTGGAAGCACATACTACAGTCTCAAGGGGCAGGAGGGGACACACACACACACACACACACACACACACACACACACACACACACA
>JANHMN010000001.1:167991390-168009390 GCA_030674055.1 Rhabdomys pumilio
CACACACACACACACACACACACACACACACACACACACACACACACGGCAGCAGTCACTTGACTGCGGCCAGGCCTGTTTTTGCTTTTCCAGTGTCTAAGTAAGGAAACTCACATTGGGAGAGCATTATTCTGTCACCAGGAAGCAGAGGACGGGGCCCAGCTCTGGCTCTCACCTGACGTGTATAAAGACTCACTTTCCACTCCAGTGATGCCAGAGCATGGAGCAGATCATTCTGAAATCCTATCACTCTTCAGCATCCAGCGCCATGGGTAGAGAAGTTCTGGGCTTGATGAGCCCCCCTTTTTTTAGGTCTGCAGCAGGTAACTGTAGATAGGTGACCGTAGGCTAGATAGATCTGTGTGTTTTAGGTAAGCCACATAGGTCCTTCGCTGTCTTTTCCATTACAGGAAAAGAGTACGGGGGTATTGTAAACACAGGAAAGATGTTTTCAAGAGCATCCAGTGCTGTGTTTGGCAGAATATAGGAATTATTGATAATGTTGATAATGACTGATGATGTGGTGGCATTTCAATTGCTGTCATTGTTATTGTATGAGATATAGGCTATGCTATGTTATACATTATGTATGAATTGTTATGCAGATTGTTGTTGCATACTATGTTTGTAATTTGATAGCACTTTTCTGTATCATTAATCTCAACTTCTTCATCTGAAAATGATGATAGTTACACATTGTACCTCATTGGTGAGTGTGAGTATTAAATAAGAACATATATAAAATCACATAGGATACTTCCTGATATACAGCAGGAATCTTTTATCAATTATTTGGGGGTTTATTTTTATTGTTAATCAAAATACTTTAACTATAAAAGAACTAGACAAAACAAACACATGGTCCAAGAGATTTTCCCTGAAGGTCTCATTTATTATGAGGTCTGTAGAGTGGAAATGGAGTCAGACCAGTACTGGGGAATCAAGATCCAACATTAATTCTTAAGCAAAATGTTGAGGCCTCCTTTAATATTCCAGGTCCTCAGACATAGGTCTACACCTGTGTCTCCACATCTGTGTAGAAAACAAATTAGGATACCGTCCTTAGACCAGATTGGTGTGGGCCGGGCATGAAAACAAAACCTTTGTCTGTTCTCAGTTCCTCTTGATAGCAGCTCTGAGTCAGAGGTGCTGATTACCTCTGCTTTCTTAAAGAGATAATGAAAGCCCAGAGGGGTACATGAATGCTCAGGACCACCCAGCTGGCAAGTGGTGGGCCTGCATATGGATCCAGGTCTCTGATTAGGGGCTGGATCTCTCCTGGAAGATGCCAACAGAAAGCTGATCTGCTTGGTAGCTGTCCTTTTTCTGTATGATGGGATCTGGTAGAGAAGGACCCTCTTTTCCTCAGTGACACAGCAAATTAACACTCAATTTTATTGTTTTCAAGATCATTCAGTTTCAAGTAGGGGGTGAATTTCAATGGAGAATAGACTTATTTAAGGAAATGTCAATATTTTTCTCAAATTGGCAACATCAAAACTGTGTTTATAGGATTAAAGAAAACATACTGCATTTAAGCAATGCAAATTCACTTGAAAATATTTAATTTCTGTATCATTCTTCATAGCATAGTTTGCAGCTGTTGGCATCAGTCTATTTTTAAAACATAAATAGTTTCTTGCTAACTCCTATGTCTATGGGCGGACATCAGAAAAGGTTGGAGTCTATGAAGCCAACATTTTACATTGTCTAAGACTATGCTGTTAAACTAACTTGCTGACTAACTTATCTTATTTAATGCATAAGAAAGTAAAATTATTTTAGTTTTTTTTTTTAAGTGCAGGGATATTCTCTAAATGAAATATCATTCCCATGTCCCCATTGCCTGGCCTTGCTGCTGTCTTCAGTCAGCACACTTGGATGGAGACCACCCACCTATGCTTGCTTCACATGCAGATGACAGGTCCCTTTCACACAACATTGTACTCAATGTGTTTTGACATATCCTTATTGTTGCTGATATACTCCCCTGTTAGAACACATCATTATTACACCTTAACCTTTCCCAATTGTTAATTTTTAGAGTTCCTTCATCTTTTTCCCCCCTCTCTCTTTTTTTTCTGGTACATGCTAATGATGACTCTTTGCGTATAAATGCCATCATACCGGTGGTTGGAGATTCTGGGCTTCAGTCAGGATTATGTACCTCATTTTTTATACAGTGCAGGCAGGCCTCATCTATAGATTTAGATTCTTTTAGCTGCTTTTTCTTAGCCATGCTTTGCAGGAACTTTGGAAGAGAGCTATAAAGCTGGAAGCTGGTGGGACAATTAGCCACATCGTTCTTCAGGCTCCACTGGCTGAACAAAATAAACACTCTGGATTGGCTTCTTCAGCCTAAAGCAACCATATATTATTCAATATGTTAATCTGTTACCTCGGTTTATTTATTAATGGTGGATTAGTGCTAATCAAATCGCACCATAATATATATCATTAAGTATGACAGAATGCCTTCAGCTGCAAGTTGCAGAAAAACTAATTTAGGTTGGCTGAAACAAATAGAGGGAATGGCTCGTGCATAAGGAAAAATCTAGACATGAGTGTTTGTTCAGCCCGTCAGAGATGTAAGGAGCATCTTCAGTGCTCCTGCTCTTTTCTGGTGGTCTTGGAATAGCAGTTGTATTCTGGGAGCCAGGGAGATGTAATAGAGGAGATTGAGAAGTGTCACATTCTCTTCATCCTGGGAGTTGTTAGCCTGGTGTGGAACAAAAAAGGCAGCAATTTTATCTCTTACTGTAGAGGCAATGTGTTCACTATAGAAATGATCTTACCTGCAGTTTTGCCACTTGTAGGGAACCATTGCACACGTTCCAATGTCTGTCTTTCTGGTCTAGTTATAAATGTCCAAGTGCACAGAAAGCTAAGGTTATCCGTTACCTTGTTGATCCATCATGCCTAGAACCTGGCTGGTGGCGGTTCCCTGTGCTGCTCTGCACCCCCACCAACTACAAGTTGTCATAGCCTTCTTTTGGTTCTTAATTCTTAGTGGAATTAAGGAGGATAGCATTGTGATATGTGTGTGTGTGTGTGTGTGTGTGTGTGTGTGGCGAACCTATTTATTGACTCAAACATTTCGAAGTGAAGTTTCTTTTCTGTTCCTCTTCCTACAACCTAGCTTCTGTTCTCATCTCTTAGGAAGACATTAAGAAAAATGTCTTCCTTTCTTTTATTTCATCTCAGTGGTTTTTTTTTTTTTTAAATACACAGTGGAAAAAGGTATAGACATTATTTCTCTTCCTTTCTTGTATAAAGAGTAATGTGCAATACTCACGGTTTTGTACATTACTTTATTTGATTTGACTGTTGTATAATGTTCCATTATGTGAATATTCCATAGTTTTATTTATCTGTTCTCCTGTCTAGCCTTATTTGAAACCTGTATCTTTCCATCTAGACTGGGCCCAAGTGAACCATAGCACTCCAGCCCTGCAGCTATCCCACTAATAGGAGTAGGCAGCTGTATCTTAATTTCTTATCTGACTGAATGGGCTCCCACACACTTAACTTTGCCTCCAGTGTGTAGTTGGCAATGTCTGAAATATTCTGAATCTCCCAAGAAGAGAAGAATTTCCGGGTGGTTTTATGCTCTTTGGAGACCCCTTGGTTTTGTGTTAGTCTCTTACATTATCAGACACTTTCATGTTTTGGCTTGGGGCATGAGCTAATCCCTTTGTTCTCATCACCAGAATCATGGAAGTTATGCAGGATAATAGTTTTGTGCCCTGTGCCTTTTGAGGAAGTTCGGCTCCCAGTTTAGTAAGCTGCATGTTTTGACATCTGCACCATCTTGTATCGCTAAAGGCAAATATAAACAATGGATTTTCTTCCTGGTTCTTTTAATGGAGCAGAAATGTGGAGCCTCACACAAGGGGACACCACAACCCTATCCCAAAGTGTATTCTTCCATTATTCAGAATTGCACCACGTGATGGGTGGGGTCTGGTTTGCCATTTCTCTTCGATGTAGTCCCTGGAGTTAGATCTACATGACTAGTATACATGCCACATAAAATGCCCAAGCACTGCTGTCTTTGTGAGCCCTTCTGGATTATACTCAATGAGCCCCCTTGTAGCTTCTCCCTCTGTTCCTTTTACACAGTGCATACGCCATTTGTTCCCCCTTTTTTCTGTCTAGAGCAGTACTTCTCAACCTTTCTGATGCTGTAACCCTCTAATTCAGTTCCTTGTGCTGTGGTGACCCCCCCAACTGTAAAATTATCTCATCGCTACTTTAAACCCCTAATTTTGCTACTGTTATGAATCATAATGTAAAAAAATTGATTTGCAAGCTATCTGATATGGGACCCCCAAAGGGGGTTATGATCCACAGGTTGAGAACCACTGGTCTAGAGTCTGCTGTCCATAAAGGGAAAAACTAGGATGAACACTGGATTCCACTGCCTAGTGTGGGACCTGGTACATAAATGCTTAGTAATTATTTGCTAAACTAATAATGATTGTTAACATACTACATAAAAAATGCAATTTCTGGCACTCATTCAAATCTGACCAGATTAGTAAACATATCTAAGGAATTTCAGATTTTTTTTTTTAGATGAAATTTCCCTTCAGATGACAAATTCCCATGCATATGTAAGACCATGATAGATAGACTTCTGGGCATACTTTACCCAGTTTCTTCTAATTGTAACACTTTGCAGAACTATAGTTTAACATCCATAGTCAAGAGAGTGACATGGATGGGATCTATTCGTGTCATTTGGAGCTTCCAAGTCTTCTTTGGATGTTCGGTTGTATCTACTTTTGCTGGTGCGTGTTTTTGAATTCCATAAGGATGACTTCTTTATCATGAACACTTCTGTGATGACCAATGGTCACACTTCTTAAATTCCTTAGAAACAGAGAATGCTAACGCTGAAATAGAATTTTCCTACAGGGGACAAGAAAGAATAGGAGAAAGCATACAATTTTATTTAATGTTTCTATGAAGTAGGGACTCTTGTAAGAAAACCCAAACCCAGAGATGTAGTTGAGGGTGGATATTTGCATGGAAAATTGGATAAAGAGCAATAAATTGTAATAGTATGGCAGGGCAAAGGCACTTGGGCTCAGGAAATTTACTGGGAGGAGAAGCGACTAAGATTAGTGTAATTCTATTTGTCCTGAATCACTTCTACTTCAACATCTGGCCCTTGGTGTTACTTTGTTGTATGGGAAGATGTCTTTGGTATAAACATGCCAGTTCCTATCTTCCCGAAGAAGGGAAGCTTTGCTCTTGCTGGTTTTTAAGTCCCTTTCCTTGTGATAAAGTAGCACAGAATGAGATATTTTGCTATCCTTCAAAGATGGAATAGGGTTGTTGATCATAATGATTGGCACATTGTATTTAAATGCAGTGGCCATAAATTGTTCATGTTAAATGAACAATGGCATCCAATGAAGCCATTGTTGGTAGCTTATAACTACAGACATTAAACACAAAACTCTCCCATGTTAGCAGCCCAACTCAGACATTGGGCTTTAACGCCAGACTCAACCCCTGGTTATGCTAATACAAGTTTTAAAATTGATTTTGGATTATGAGGATGGATTTTGAGTTTGGAAAGAAAATAATTCAAATGGCACACTCTAGGGTTTAGCAGAAAGGGCAGGCACACTCATGAATACATTTGGTTCCCCTCTCCATTCCAATTTGTTGATCCCATGGAAAAAAGTAGTGTGCTGTGAAAGACATGGATTAGAATCCAAAACAATTTTCTGCAAGAGGAAGTTAGAGTTTTTAGGCCCAAAGAGCCCATTTCTTCTTCATTTCCACCCGTTGAGGCGTGGGGATGGTGACAGTTATTTTGTTCGTTTACTTATTTAGCTTCAAAATCTTAATTAACACTTAAGGTTCCATATTTCATAGGGTGCCATGTGATGTTTTGATATAAATATATATTACGTAAAATTTGAATATCGAGCTCAGTGGGGTTTTTTTTTGATGAATTATATTTACCAACTGCTTGTGTTAATTTTCATGGACTTGTACTCTGAACACATTTTCTGCTCTTGGTAGTATATGTACTGCAAGTCTCACTGCTGTCAAAACAAGTTTTTAAAAATAACCTGTGGGTTTTATTCAGTATAGTCAAGATAAATTAAACTTTTAAAAAGAAAATCTACCTAATATATAGATCAATGAGGAATTATATTTATGCGTAACTTTTACTTTTACGTGGCAAGACAGGACAGAGTAATACTGACATTTAAATTGTTTAATTAATTTTTTAAACTAGGGTTTTGTGGTAGGAAATGACAATAACTCCCAGTGATTGACTGCACAGTATCATTTCTTTGTTGCTCTGCCTTTATCTCAGTGGTTTCTTTGAAAGGAAACATTCTAAGGACAAAGCTGTCTGACACTCTTTCCCTTCATTCCTTACCTGGCTGCCTCTGTACATGTCAAGTCTTGGCTTAAATATCCCTTTGATGGGGAAACCTTTCTGATCCATGTAACTTAGTTGTTTTTTGCCTTTTATTCAAGTCTTTACATCCTGTGTTATTTTACATTAATGTCAGATATATATATATTAATACTTGGCTTTTACCTTCGACTGTGAACTAAGCTAAGACAGAGGCTGTGTCTGTCTTCAACATTCTCTTACTGGTTCAGTGTCTGGTTCACACTAGATTCTTAAAGAGGACAAAAAGGCTGCTCGGGGACATGTAGGGGCAGTGGTTTTAGCAGTGTTGTTATCTATTTTGGTGTAGACTCTCTTTTCTTCTTTCTTTCTTGAGTGCGTCTTCAGTATCACCACATCGAATTACTGAAGTAGAAAGAATAGCTGACATTCTGTTTTCAAGTGACCATGCTTTGACCCACTTCTTCTCTGGTAGTGTCATCACGATTGTATCTCATTGCTGTGCTTTCTTGAAGGCTGACAGGCGGAACAAGTTGCTTCAGTGCAGAGTCCTTATCTGTCATACAAAACAGCTTGCAGATTCTTATTATGTGAATGAAATATGGAGAGAGGGAGAGTGTTCTTGTTGGGCTATCATGATAATTGGAAGTAACCATATCAGGGAACTAGGGAAAAACATGGGGAAAGAGACGGCCTTTGAGAAGGGCAATGCATCAGGTGAGTCTCATCTTCAAGCTCATAGGCTCAGGATGCTTGTTGCTATCAAAAGAGTTAAGATTGAGCTAGCACATCCTTTCAAATACAGTCCTTGACTGACATCACCGCACCTCAGCTGCCTGGTACAATCAGAGACACTCTTATTGTCCCTGTGAGACATATTCTAAGGAACCTTGGGCGTGGGCTCTGTACCCTCTTCAGTTGGGAAAGAAACTGCTTTTGTATTCTGGATCGATAAACTTTTGGAGAGAAATTGGAAATGTACTATAGAAAATCATTAAGCAGAGAAATTCCCCTGTTCCTGGGTTTTGATTCAAAGGAAATAAATAACACTAGACTGCTCTTACAGTTTATATTTTACAAGCTTGGCCCTGGTGAAGCAGAGAATCACATACTACTGTATCAATGACACTTGCTGTCTAAATGGTTTGGTCCTGTAGATGGAAACTGGGTTTCATAGAGTCCTTTTAGTTAACAGGAAGAGGCTTCACTTCACACTGGTGAAAAGTTTTAATGTGATGACAGGAAGCAAGGTACAATTTCGCAGTCATTCAAGTCATGACTTTGTTATAGTTTGAGATAGCTTTAAAATCACTTAGTCTAATAAAACTCTGAAGTACTGTAACTGCCAGGTTGCTTTATCTAATTTATAAACCAGAGGCAAAGGAATCAACAATAACCCTCCATTTGCCGTTATTAGATTAGTTATTACTGAAGCCACAGAAAGTATATAACCCTTTACTTTGTGCTCACTTGAATTCAGTCATTAATCTTTGATAGAACTTTCATTTAACCAAATGCCCTTGTTTACAACAATAAGCATGTTAAGTCTTTTGTGTTCAGAATTTGATATGTTCATTTTAGAGCATGCCACCCATAATGGCACGGTAAAGTTATAGACTATTCATTTGTGTTCTGCCAAACATTTCCCAATCGTTCCTGTCTGGGCCGTGTTTTGCTTCCCAGCTTTCAAAAAGACATTTTTAGGTTTGTAAGTCCTCTATTTTTTTTTTCAAGAATATAACCAGACATTAACAAACATGAAACTACTTGTAGCAGCTCCATAAAATTGATTTTTTCAAAATTATATAAGCATCTGGTGGTCTGAAAATGTTTCATACCTGATATTTAAAAGATATTTGACTATTGCCAAAAAGGAATCGATTCCTCCATGCCGTTTCAATTGTGGATGCTGTCATATGCCACTGGGTTTGTAGCTCACAGACGGAGGAGGGAAATGGACTTGGATTTCTCCCTAAACTTTCATTTACACATCTCAGATCTTGGACTTGCATTTAGGAATGCTCATTAGCTGTTAACTGTAACTACCTTTGTGTAGTTCCTCACTGTGCAATAGTACTTACGGTATGTGCATCAGATATTGTTGTTAAGGTGAGCATCTATACTTGTCCCTATTCAAAATTTTGTTGATTTCAATACTACTTTATTTGCTCTCAAGTAGGTTGTGTAAAAGAAATGCTTTCATCTTTCTGGGAATTAATAGTCTGGTATCTTGGCCATAACTAAAAGTGCCATGGAACATGACTGTTATTTTGCATCTGACCACGTATACAGCTTAAGGGTGAATCACTGGCATGAAGGTGGATATTTCAGATGCTGATTGTAATTCATGAACAAAATCCATATCCCAAAGGAGAATTGCTTACATAGTGCCTATAAGAGGCATTTTTATTCTACTTCATTTACAGTGACATTTAAAACTGAGATAATGGGTGTTTTAGATAGATGAACTAGAAATATATTGTTCATCCATTAAAACGTGATGCTGTGGACCATTCATTGTTAGCTTCCATATCTGTGAAACATCTATCCATGTTGTAATGTGATTAAAATTTACATACACGTTTTATGAGTAGTAGAGATGGTTGTAGGTAAATTGACACCGTTTTTTACCCAGTTTCCTTTAGTCCTTTTCCCATGAAAGAAACAATAGCACTCTGGCTTGGGAGATCTGTTTGCTGACACTGTCTTTGACATTGATGTGTCCTTCACCTGTCTTGGAGAAGGCACTGGGGATCAGGACACTTAGATGGCTCTTATGGTATGGTATAATTTTTCTTCATCTGTGCCATCTTTCTGTTAGCTTGACTAATGAGTCACAGAAGAATGAAAACTTTTTTAAGCTATAAAAGTTTAGCAAAAATAGATGTTAGGTCTATGGTGTTAGTGTAATGCAAAATAAGATAGCATTTAATACCATCCCTGCATCAGCATCGTAGTGACAGTGCCCTCACTGAGTCAGAAATGGAGGACTTACTGAGACACACCATCTGGCAAAATACGGAAGGCCAGTTTTGTGCCAATTGAAAAAGCTGTGTCAGATCCAACTTTTGTGTATTTTGCATATTATTAAATGCCTTGGAAAACGTTTATCATTTTTTAATTACAAAGGACTAAGGGATCTGAGTGCCCCAAAGAAAATACCAGAAGCCCAAAGGTAGAACTATTACCCAGTGGATCATGAGATGCAGCCTTTAACCTTGAGCTCATGTAGGAAAAAAGAGCAGCCTTGTCCCAGGGTCTTATTTAGAAGAGTCACGGGGGTGGTTTGTCCTTGGTCTGTCTGGGTGGTGTTGTGGACCAGGTCTTTCTGTTATTCTGATGGTTGCCCAGCTTCTTCCTCCTGCGGCATGGCCAGTCCTTGGAAGCACATGCCAAGAAATCAACTTGCTTCTGCATCTTGGCCTACCATGTAAGCTGTGGTCTGTCATGTTCATTAAAATGAAAATTTGTCGAATGGAATTTGCCCGACTGGCAGAATAGTTTAAATGTCAGATGTTGTTAGGCCTGGATATAAATATTATGTTTCTATTGTTAATTAATTGCAGTGCCTTAGTACCAGTGATCCAAAATCCAATTTAGTCTGCAATAGGCCTGTGGATAAGGGCCAGAGATAATGAATGCAGAGGGGAAATGTATTCAGACTTTCCATTGTATTTATCAATGTCCTCTTAGGAAAATGGCAAATTTCAGTGTGTCACTGAAGTTCGAGAGGTGCCAAACAGGACAGAATTAAGACTCATGGTCTTTGGAAACCTCTCCTGTGTTACCATTGAGCCTGCTCTCTGTTTCTTCTGTGTTCTGTCTTGGCACCAGAATGTCAAAGAAGTCCTTCTCTGTTTGTTCCCTTTCCTTTCGTCCCCTCTCACCTCCCCTGCCCCATCTGTTGTTATGTTGGAAGCTTACTTCAGAGTCATAGATAGCATGGGGGCAGCTAGCCCTGTGCTTGTGCTTCTCTGTGTGGCATTTTCCTCTCTTCCGTTGCTGTATACCCTTCCTCTCTTCTGCTTTTTTATTCTGTGTTTTGGTCCCCAGGCTCAGCAGCCTGTCTGTCAAGTCTGCCTCTGTTTGTTAAGATCATTTTGCTTCCAAATTGAGCTGGAGGCTGAATATCACCCAGAATAATGCTGGGTAGAATTGCCTGCATCAGAACCAGGGAGCCGAAATCTTGCTGCCGGTGCCCAGACTTCCAAACTGATGTTACTGCCAAGCCACGAGCCAACAGGCTTTGACTGCCATCCGCAACCAATATTTTGTTGAATGCTTGCTGTGAGTGTGGCATCTTACCCTGCACCTCCATGAGTTCCAGAGGCAAATGGGTGTGCCAGGCAGAGAAGGGCTAATTAAGACTTTGGAAGGCAGGACTGATGTGGTCCAGTGGTTAGGGACCCTCATTTAGTTCCTGGCATCCTGCTCTGTGCCAGCCTCCCTCTGCCCTCGTGATTATGCAGGGCGAAAAGCAGAGAAGGGAAGGTGAACTTTGGTCTGCTTTGAGGGTCCCTGTCCAACAGTATCTGTCAGATTAAAAATGAGAGGGAAGGAGGCCAGAGAATCTTCCAGATGGAGAGTTCAGAGGAGGGCACAACCAGACTCCCCTTCCTGATGACGTAGCTGGGCCATTTGAACCCTTGGCCAGGAACCAGGTGTTTCACAGACTGTTTCCTAGTCCTGAAGTAGAGCAGGGTCTGGTAGAACAGGCATCAGGAACTCAGTGTGGGTGCCGATTCAACCGGTTATATACAAGCTCTCTTTGCTAGTCTGGGAGACGTAGACCTCCTCTTGGCCTTTGCTCAAGGGGCTTCCCACAGCACATGGGAGGTAGGAGTTGGCAAGTGTAGAAACAAAATGGAGAGTTAGCATTCTTCGTGTTTCCAATTTCTTCTATGCAGGAAAGGTGACCTGTGGTAACTTCAGTGACCATTTGCCCTTGGACTGAGTCACATGTGGAAGCAGTTCTGGGCAGCAGGGGTTTGCTGAGACCATAGCACTGAAAGTCACTTTCTCTGCCTCTTGGTTACATAGCTTTCTAACTAATTTCGTTATGCTTTAAAAAGTATCTAGTATGGGGATCTGAGAGGAAGAATTTGTTCAGATGAGAGCAAGTATTTAGACTAAGGTTTAAGAAATGCCAGGAAGGTAACAAACGAGGGTAAACACTGACTGTCTAGTTGGGCACCTTTAAAAACAGATTCTTTTAAGCCTGTATCTGTATATATACCCTCAGTTTTTTTTAAAAGATGAACCTCTTTTTCTCGAATTCATACTAGTAGAGTTTGGGGGAGGGCTGTGGCTACTGGGAACAGAGCTATTTGACTTGAAATGTCATCCCGTTCCAAGAAAACATACCGGGGGCATGTTAGGGCACCCCTGTGCAAATGTCACATTGCCACATTGTCTCCTCCGGAGATTAGTCCAGTATGTTCTAGTCCTGTCTGGTGGTCAGACAAATTCATTGACCTCCCATTTTCAGAGCATCAGCCCACTCAGGTCATGTTCCTTGAGATTTCATGGAATTTGATCTGCCTGGAATTCTGTAAATCTTGAGATGGTAATTATTGACCACCTAGCATTCTGCTCCTCAGATGTCACCTAATGATTTTCAGATCTCATGCCACTTTGGCAAATTTACTTTTGCAATGTCTAGCAAATACGACTGTATCGAGCAGGTATGACTCGGGTGTGCTGTGTGTGTGAAGTGGGGTGGGGTAGGATGCACCGATATATGCTTTAGGCCATGGAGGGCAGGCTTAAATAGAGAGAGATTTATGTTTTATGAAACTCTGAAATATAAAATAGTAGAAAGAAAGGAGTAGATGAAATCAAGGGACAAATCTCCAAAGCAGCCATAGCTTTAGAATTCCAAATCATTGTATACTAGCAATAGTGAAAACATACTCTGTTATTAAGCAAGTCTTGCTGAGTGCCTGTGCCATGATAGACACTTTTCTAGAAGACATAACTGCACCACACAGTAAGTCATTCTTGAAGTTATGAATTTGAGGAAGGGCTTCCAATTATTTTTACAACATAAGGTAAATCGAAAAGGTAAAGGCTATTCTGAACCCTAAGTATGCCCAAGTTTTGCATATAGAATATATAGATATAAATTCAGATGCAATTTCTAACACTAAGTCGGAGAAAATGTTAGGTTTGGAGGCCTTGCTGTTATTTCTTGTGAGTGTTTAAATCGCTATACAGATTGTCAAATAGCTCCATGTATTTAAAAATATTCGTTTATCATCAGGTGGTTTAACCAGACCCGTTTTCCAACTGCCTGGTTTTTACCGATATGTAGAAAAAGGTTTCAGAAAATGGTTTAAGAATCTTCTCTTAGTTGAAAATTGGCTATCATTTGAAAGACTGTTGCAGTAATTTGTCTGCAGTAACAGCTCACTGAATGTAGCATAAAAATGAAAATGAGCACTGAATTTATTCAGTGTCTTCACTGTTGTACCTGAATGCACAGCCTCTTTCCTAGCTATGTAGATAATTGTTACAGACTTAAAGGTCAATAACCAATCCCTCAACATGGCAGTTAAGTCGGGTGAAAGCTGCAGAATTTGACGGCAGAGCAAAAGCCTCAGTTCCAGGGAACCTTTCCTTATGTAAGGTGCAGCTGGACGGTTCTTAGAAATAGCTTGCAAGTAAGCCTGTCTGTATATATACTTAGGAAGGCTATTTCTTTAAATTCAGATCCCTTTGTAAGGGATTTGGGGGCTGGACCATGGACAGAGGAGTTTGGGGGTTTGTAAAGCTGTGAGAAAACACCAAGATAAATCAGTCTGTTATTGGCTTGTTCTACTTTGGTTCCATGCTTATTTCTTTGAGGAGCAGCTGAAGCCCAAACCTATTTGGATTCATTTAAATCTAATTTATGTCTTGCAGAAGGTCATCTGAAGGATGTAGATGCTGTCTGCTCTGGAACCGAGTGTGGTGAGGTTAGGCTGGGGGTGAGTGGTGGGTAGAGCAGCCTTGTAGCTGGAGGGGAGACTGTTTACCTGGTGGTGCAGGTGCAGGTCTTTGGAGAGAGGGGATTCCTGACTTTTGTCTAGAGATATAGGTATTTGGAGCACGGGAACAAGAACTTTTGCATTCTGACTTGCTACGCACACGCACACGCACACACACACACACACACACACATTTTCAGGCACTAAAATGTTATAAAGGCTATACATAGGATGCACTTGCGTTTGTGTATTCAGTAAGTATTTATTTGGGTGATTATGGATGTTGGGAAAAAATCTGGGGCTTACAAAGCAGGCATGTCTGTACAATAACAGGTATAGGTTTTAAATAACCTAACATCTGATTAAGGTCAGAGAATATAAACACACAGAAGACAACGCATAGTCATCACATGACACTGCAGGGAAGACCAAAGCTGTTTAAGACACCACTAGTCCTTAAAGGGAAGCTGCCATGAAGACAAATTTTAAAGCCTATTTCATAAAAAAGCTTTTGTTTATTTATTTGTGTGTGCATGTGTAACATGTGGGTATGTCTGTAGGATCATGTGTGTTATGGCATGCTTGTGGAAGTCAGAAGATGACCTGCAGGTATTGGTCGGTTCTCTCCTTCCATTGTGGAGGTTCGAGGATCAAACTCATGATGTTTTGTTTGGCAGCAAGTGCCTTTACCTGCTGAGTTAGCTCCCCAGCCCCTGCAAACATAGTTTTAAAATCCCATTTTACAATTCTTTCCCCATTTTAAACCTGTGAGAAGAGAGCGCTCGCTGCTTGATTGCTACTGGATGCTGACGATCATTGAGTTCCCATGCAAGCTTGCCCCAGCACAGGTGCTCAGCCCGTGTGATCATGCAGTGTCCCTTGGAGGTGTGCATGTCTTTGCTGGGAGAGGGGGTGTCCAGTGCCAATAGTGAATTTTAACCCTTCTTTGTAAAAAGTGTAACTTTTGCCTGGCTCTGCTGGGGACACATAACTTTGGAATCTCTATAGTTTGAGGAGCCTCAAGCCACAGGGAGAGGTCATATGTGTTGTAGCAAAAATCTTAGCTCATCTTTAGAGACTGCTGACAATTATGTGGCTAAAGGGGCCTTTACATGATTCTGGGTTCTAGCTTTCAAGTCTTCAAGTGAGGCATGGCATTGTAGCATTCTGCAAGGCCCTTCTCCTGTACTCTCAGAATTCCTAATCTCTAGAAGCTAGGGAGATACTAAATAATTATTTTTGTAAGTTTGAGTGATTTGTTATTTAACAATAGACAAATAATATTTATTTCTCCCATTGTTACTAACTTCAAGCTTGACTAAGTCGTTTCTGTTAGCTCTGTTGTGCTTCCCGTTCACTTTTAGTTTCTCCCATATTTAAATGTCAAAGCTCCTTAATGTATTACTTATAAAAAAATCAAATTTAAAGATTTAAAAAATAGTTTTTGGAAAAAATGTTTTACTAGGTATTTCTGCTCCAGTTAGGGCAGCTACCGATCTGCCTAAGCTTTGGGAAATGATGGCTGTCGTGTCATGTTCACCAGGCTGCCCTTGGCTCCCTTTTCCTTCCCTTCCCATCTTCTCCAGAGAGTTCATTACTCTTCTTTATAGTTTTCTCCATCGATTTGGAAATTTCTATTCATTTGGTAATCAGTATCTTATGTATTTAAAATGTGAAACGGACACCTGGATATTCTGGGCATGTTCTACCCCTAGCACTCAGGAGGCTGAGAAAGGAATCCTGAGGGTTGGAGGTCAGCCCTGGGGTATATAGTGAGGTTCCCTTCTCAGGAGAAAACCAAACAATCCAAAGGAAGCAGGGAATATGTTCAAATGGTTTTTGAAATGCACATTATATTTGAAAATGTCCAAATATATGGAAGAAAATAATAAAATGACCATAAACTATCTTTTCTCATACTAATCCCTCCATGTTCTCCCTGTTATATCTACCAACACTCCCAAGAGAGAGAAACTGACTTATCTATAAGACATTTGTTTGCTTTCAGTTTTAGATTTTCTTTCTACTTACATTATATTCCCAAGCAACCTAGTATTTAATCTTGTCCTTTTGAAATGTGTGCAAATGGAACAATACCAAGAAAGACCTGTGACTTGCTTTCACACCATCCTTGTTAATATGGATGACAGTTCCTTTGGCTTTACCAATTTGTACATTATTTGATTGGAAGACTTTTTATTGTGCTGCTTTGATATGGGTAGTACGCTGCATTTTGCCATTTTATCCAGAGTGTTTGTTCTTAGGCAGTTTTTGTGTGAATGGTGTGAGCTTGGTGTGAGAGTTTGTTGTAAGGTAGGAAATGTTATCTAACTTTAACAGGTTCATCAGATATATACTCTGACTTCCTCCTAAGCTATTTATCTCACTTCCCATGTTCTCAGCTGCATTTAATCTGCAAACCTTAAGCACTGGTTGCCACCATCTTTGCTGGTTAGTTTATGTCAACTTGACACAGGCTGGAGTCATCTGAAAGGAGGGACCTTAATTGAAAGGCCTCATAAGCTTCCACTGGAGGGCACTTTCTTAATTAGTGGTTGATGGTGGAGGGACCAGCCCATTATGGTGTTACCACTCCTTGGCTGGTGATCCTGGGTGCTGTAAGAAAGTAGGATGAGCAAGTCATAGGAAGCAAGCCAGGAAGTAGCACCCCTTATGGTCTCTGCATCGGCTTCTGCCTCTTGGTTCCTGCCCTGTTTGAGTTCCTGTCTTGATGTCCTCCAATAATAAAGTGTAAGCTGGAGAAACCCTTTCACCCTCAAGTTTGTTTAGGTCGTGGTTTTCATCATAGCAGCAGTAATCCTGATTAAGACAATACCACTAGTGTTTCCCTCTTCTTTATAACCAGAATTATGATTACTTCTTTAAACTTGAATTATGGTCAGTATTCATTATTAGGTAGCTCTGTGAACTTTCTACAGTCATTCTTTCCTTTTGATATGAATTTCTTGGTATTAAACTACATCTTATGTATTTTCTTCAAAGTGAACTCCTGTAAACAAACAACAATCTTTTTTTTGAAACCTGACTAATGTCATTTATCCATCATTTTTTAATAACAGCGTAAGTGTAGTTTAGTGAATTGTTAAATTCTGAGCACTTTGACCATGTTCCAGCATCACTGCCTTGCTTTTGTTTGTATGCATGGGTAACATGTCCTTTTGTTGACGTCTTTGTTGCCCTTTTCTGATTCAGTTCAGCACTGCCGTTCTGCCTCAGACGTTCTGTAGTATCATTTGGGTGCATTTAAGTTTTGATTTTTTTATTCTTTATCATGTGATTTTGATGTGCTTTTGAAAAGGACTGTAGCTTTCATTCTAGAACACTTAAATGCATTGTCTTTTTATATTGATCTTTCTCTTTTGCACTTATAATTCTCTATGCTGCTTAGCATCTCTATATATTTGAAATAGAAAGGATTTCAGACCATAAATCTCTCACATTTCATAGAAGGAAATATAAAATTCCATTTATTCTAACCCACATTATGCTTTCTTAACCCTATTGTGTTCTATGGAACTAGGAAGAACATGAAACAATTGTGATACTTTTCTATGCAGGTGCCTGTGTTGATATTCTAAGGGCTATAGCATTGCCTATGACTGTAGCCTATTCTTTGGTGGTCATCTGTGAGTGGTAAAGGATTCCTTGTTGAAGTTAAGGAATGCTGAGGGAAATAGTCCAGGAAGACCTAAAACCATCACTTAGAATATTGAAGGAAAAAAAATAACAGTGTAATAGTTAACAATTCTCAACCCCTGAAACTTTAGGATGAGTGAGAACCTAGCTACGAATATGAGGAGAGTCAGAGTACAATACTTTGATAGAAGAACTCTGTGGACAATGGTGGATGTGCCACAGCCTTTGAAGCCTTCAGCCCTATCACTTCTCACCAGTCGTCATTTCTCAGTGTTCTCAAGTAAGGAAGGGCTTGATTCGCAATGTGAAGTTGTAGCTTCTGCTCTCCTGTGGGTCTCTCCTAAAAGAAGGCTGAGTTCTTCCCAGAGAAAGGGAGGTTGTGCATGCCTAGGCACCTGCCATCACCTCTTACGGACAACAAATGCTAAGCAGAACTCCAGGCCCGTGTACCTTGTATGAATGGAATCTTGTGGCAAGTGGAAATACGCTGTATGAAAAAGATGATAGCAGGACCTAGAACATAAATGCTTGTTCAGGTTCCCTGTGCTGTGCTGATGTTTAATATGCCTTCCAACCCCACAGTTTATAAGCCATTCACTGCTGAGGTGTTCATATCCCAAAAGGTTTGGCTATAGATTTGGTGAGGTTTGTATGATATAGTGTAGTGTTTTTCTTTGTAACTGTGTTAGCCTGTCTTCCATTGCTAATAATACAATATAGCAGATGGGTCAGTTATAAATATCTAAAAGGTTTATTTGGATAGTGGTTCTGAAGGTACAAGATCTAGGAGCTGCATCTGGCAATGGTAGTCTCATGGCAGAACACCAAGGCTGCTTCACAGATCATCACATACCAGGAAACAGGGAATGTTGATGTGTGTGGACATATACATGATTGTATATATTTCACAAATGTTTTAATAGATCATACTCCTCTTGTAACACACACACACACACACACACACACACACACACACACACACACACA
>JANHMN010000001.1:168009400-168041911 GCA_030674055.1 Rhabdomys pumilio
ACACACACACACACACACACACACACACACACACACACACACACACATTTATACTCTGCCTCTTGTCATCTTGTCATGGCTTTGTGATCTCTTTCTTTCTCTCTATAAAGCCAGCGGGCTTCAAAATTCACTCCTGAAGCCTTTAGCCTAGGAACCTTGTTCTCACCTAATGATTTCTCAGTGTCCTCCCCCTAACCACATTCAGATTAAATTTTCATTCTCTTCATGCCTCATGGCAGAACCTAAATTTTGATACACAAAGCATTGGAAGACATTAAAACCATAGCTGTCTGCGTCTTTGGTTGGCCTTTTGAACAGCTGTGAAGCCCAAGTCAATGATGTATCTAGGCAGCACCACTTACCACAGCATATGGAAATTCTGTTGAAAAACACGGAAAGGAAGCACGGCGCTTTACTTTCAAATACCTTAGTCTTTTGTTTTAATCTCCTTGCAGCCTTGAAGCCCAGCAAAGAAGGGAAATCCACTGAGAAGAGTCTGGAAAGGTAAGTGTATTTATTACGTGGCCTTGACAAACATTGCCTTTACCACATTGATTTTTCTTTTATTCAGAGATTTAAACACTTGGATTAAAGATACAGCTGACAGGACAACTTCCTTAACCACCTGCTCGTCCCCTCTCCTAGGCAAAAGTGCTGAGCAATAGTTAGCGGAGAGCAGGCACAAATACAATGATGTGCTGAGGGTGGCCAAATGCGATTGCGTGTTTGCTGACTTTTGCTTTCTTTCCAGCAGTTAAGACGTTCCAGTAGAGCTAAGTTTACTAAGATTAATGCTCAATGGAGAAAGAATGCACTGGTACCACTCCTGGTCAATATTTAAATAAAAACCAGCTGGCCAAACAAAGCATTTGAAATAAAATGCAGAGCGGCATTTCAGTCTGGTTGGATGAGATTTATCACGGCAGTGAGTTGCGCAGTTGAGTAGAGGCGCTGGTATTGTATCGTGGTGGCCACCTTCCAGTTTGGTGGTGCTACCCAGTCACACTGGATCCTTTCTAAGCAACTTACAGGAAGTGAACTTCCAAGCTCCAAACAATAGGGAGAAATAGCAGCTCAGTCTCCTGTGAAACATTACGGTTGAGTTGGTTTTTACATGGAAAAAATGTAATTGTTTCTTTTTTGTAGGTATATTTATAAGCGTACCTCTGTACAGCAGTGTTCTTTGATTCATTGTTTAATTTCTGTTCTGCATGAAGTATTTTAATTTAGAGAATTCACTCTGAGGAATTATAGGGCTGTGCTTTCATCAAGAGTCTTTGGAGGCCAAGGTGAAAAACGCCATAATTTTACGTTTGTTTTCATCATCAATTATGTTTTTGACAATTTTAGGGGTTTTTTTTCTGTCATTCTTATTATAGTAATTATGGCTGTGACCACTTTGGTTAAAGTTGAAAAGCCAATTTGATTTACTTTCTACTTTAAGTTATTTTTAACTTTATGACAAACTTGAATTTTTAATGATCATTTTGAAAGTAAAGTATAGTTTTACAAAGGAATTGGAGAAAAATCTCTTTTGAATCATTAAAGCATTACCCAGAAAAACTGTTCGGAGAATTTGCTTTCAGGTGACCAAGTTCTGGTACACGGATCCTGGCTGTCTTTGGAATTCTGATGTAGGAGGTGGCCATAGTAAAGAAATTGCCCTGTGAAGATGTAGCTGAGTCTCAATTTCATAGTGTGTTCACCACCTACAACCTTGAGCCATTTCCGGGAACATGGCAGCACTTGATAGCATTTAATCCTATGTGCCCACAGCTTACTGGAGTTATAGATGATATAGCCATCTCGGGGATTTTGCAACTAGATGGTGTGGCTTGGTGTTCGAATTCTTTTAGAGAAGGGGCTGTTTTCCCAGTGTATCTGTTGTCTTGGTGAGAATCCTTTGTTGAGTTGATAGTCTGGAGTCAGACTTGGGTTTTGTCCTGCTTTAGTTAGTGGACCATAAACAAGTTGTTCATTCTCCTTGTGTGTTTATTCTCTTCTCTGTCTGTGAAATGGAGATGAAAAGATAGATTCTGCCTCATGTGGTTACTGTGCAAGAGCATGTCCTGCTCCATGGTAAGCTCATGTCACCTGCTGTTGCAGCTGTTACTATCGATTCCTCCTTGCCCTCCTCTTCCTTGTCCTTACATTTTTCCTCCTCTTTTCCCTCCTCCTCCTTATCATAAGCAGTAGCAGCCTTATGAACTTATTAGATATTTTGAAAAGTACATTTTTATTTGTGTATTTATATGTATATGTGTGTGCACATGTGGGTGTGCATGAGCACATAAGTGTATAAGAGTTGTTTGTGTGCATGTGTGTAGGACACAGGTTGACATCAGGTGTCTTCCGCCATTGCTTTCTGACTTACTTTTTGAGACTTCCTCACTTAACCTGGAGCATACCAGTTGCTTAGCCAGCTAGCTGCAGACATCCTTCTGTTTCTGCCTCTCTAGCAATGGGTTTGCTTATGGCAGCCTCTTTTATGTAGATGCTGGACCAAGCTCAGATCCTACTGCTTATATAGCAAGCTCCTTATGGGTTGAGCCATCTCCCCTGTATTGTCTATTCTTTTCAACTTTAATGACTAAATTTTAAATTGTTTTTAATTATGTCTGTGTGTGCCTGTGTGTGGATATGTCCATTTGAGTACAGGTGCCTTTGGAAACAAAAAGTGTCAGATGTCCCTGAAACTGAAGTTACAGGTAGTTTTCAGTTGCATGATTTGATCTGGGTAGTACAGCCTACTGGATCTTCAGTAAGAGTCCCAAGCACTGCTACGCACAGAGCCAGGGCCAGGTGCCAAGTTCCTGCTCTTTTGTTTGCTTGTTTGTTTGTTTGTTTGTTTGAGACAGGGTTTCTCTGTAACAACCCTAGATATCCTGGAATGTGCTTTGTAGACCAGGCTGGCCTTGAACTCACAGAGATCCACCTGCCTCTGCCTCCTGAATGTTGGGTTTAAAGACATGCACCACCATGCTGGAATACCTTTTTTAAAAAACATGTTTCCTGATAATGTTTTCAAAATGAACACATTATTACTACCAGAAAGAGAGGAATTCTTGCTTTCTCCTCAGGCATCAAATGAGAAGGTTACTTTTAAAAGACATGGAGCATGAGTCTGGGAAGATGGCTTAGCAGATAAAGATGCTGCTGTGAACCCTAATGATGAACATTCTGTCTGCAGGCCTCACATGGCAGAGGGAGAGCACTAAGTACCACGGAATTTCTCTGATTTCTACTTGTGTCCTATGTCATGTGCAAATATACAGACACACACACACATATAGAGAGAGAAGAGGGAGGTGTGTGGATGTGTGGAGAATATCTATAAATATAATTAAAAAAACCCCAAGAAACAAGGTTTCAGAAGCAAAAATAAAAAAAGGTCAGGGCTAAGTTTTGTGGACGGCAGAGAGATGGACCCTTTTGCTGTGTGTGGTCAGTTACTCAATTACTAATTGCTATAATCCTAAGTTATATTCTTAGGGGATTAGTGATGTTCTGCTGGGTAGATTGTTAGGAAGGTTTAAAGAGAGCCTTGGTGGGTGTAGGTGAATGCTCCTCCCTGTTTCCCCTTGGCCATCTGTCTCTTTTCTCTTCACAGCGCTCAGATTTCCTTTGGGTGCATGACGTAGTAGACTCTGCACTCAAGGTGACCACAAGCTAGCTAAAGTGCATGCTTGTTCTCTGGAATTCAGACCTTTATCTAAAGCATTCTCCTTGTTGCAGGTGGATATTCTGCCCTGACCATGTCTATGAGACCACGGCTAGCAGTTTTTGTTGTTAGTTGGCTACCATGTCTGTCATGGCCCCTGATGGGCTCTGTGACATATTTATAGCCTCCAGTTGCCCTTCAGTAATCTAGTTAGCCAGTTGGTTTATCTTGCTTACAATTTGAGAATTTTAAGTAATAGTTTATACATCAGTGCCCTAGATTTAGAGTGAATGGCTATGACTGGAGCTTTATAATGAAGACATCATTACTCATTACCTCCTTTCCATTCTGTATAAGAGCTGAATGTTGTTGGTTTTGTTGTTGTTGTTGTTGTTTGTTTGTTTTTTGTTTTTTTGTTTTTTGTTTTTCGAGACAGGGTTTCTCTGTGTAGTCCTGGCTGTTCTGGAACTCACTCTGTAGACCAGGCTGGCCTCGAACTCAGAAATCCACCTGCCTCTGCCTCCCAAGTGCTGGGATTAAAGGCGTGCGCCACCATTGCCTGGCTAGAGCTGAATGTTTTACAGTAGATCACCAACACGGATCTCTAAAAGGCAAATTTTTGGTAAGCTCCCAATGATTTCAGTCCTGGGTACAAAGAAGTTCCCTTCCAGTGGCTTCCCAAACAATGCAGGATGCTTGCATACCCAGAGGAGAGGCAGCAAAATCATCTGTCTACTGTCTGGGGTCTTGGGCTCCCTGTGGTTCAGGCCTGCAAAGAGGCTGCCATTTTCTTTCATTTATCCCAACATCTCAAAACAAAACAATTGTTTGGTTTTTTTTTTTCTTTTCTCTGAATTTTAATTTCTCTTTTCAATATTTTCATTCCACTGAACTCCTTTTTGTTAATGTGTAAAGTGTGGTTGAAAACATTGTTTGAACCTCTGGTGTTCTTATGGTTTCCTGAGAATGGAACAGCAAGTTTCCCCTTATGTCTTCTGTATTAACTCCTGTTCTCTGCAGGTCAAAGAACAATGTATTTAATGACTGTTCTTTTAGAGACATTACATTTGTTCCCTCCTCTATTGTGACAAAGTAACATGGTTGCATTGCATGCTGGGAAGAGCTTCAGCTAAAATGTTAGGAAGAATGCCTTCAAGTTTGGTTCTGCAGCTTGCTAGCTTTGTGACTGGGCAATAGTCCTAACTCTGACATTTCCTGTTCCTATCTCTTCTATTTCCTTCAGCCGTCTAATATAGTCATATTATGTAATATAGCCTAAACCTACAGGTAATTATCACATTATCACAATGATGTAATTGTTTCCACATGGAGCCAGTTGGTTATTTCTTTTAATATGTAATTTTTTAATGCATTCTATAATTAAAATGTGGGTTCAAATATTATTTTCCCCAATGTCTACCAATACCATATGGAGAAGATGGTAGTAGGTGGATCAGACAAATGTTTCCATTTTATTGATTTGGAAAGCAAGCCTTAAACTTAGTAGTTTGTCCAGAGCACAACTAGTATCAGATATCTGTAGAGTTAATAGTCTTAATCAGGACAGTTGTGATGGATGCTCTCACTCCAGTTGTTATGCTAATCAGGAGGCCTGATATGGAGAGCCAGAACACGCTTGTGTAGCATGCTCAAGGTCCTCACTGGATCCCTAGCACAGGGTGGGTGGTATGCCCCACAGTACTGATTGCAGGCAGGCTCTGAGGAGTTCTATCTGTATCTCGTCATTCCTTTTCCATAGCTAAGTTGGTGGTGTTACTATTACTATCATCATCTGTGATGTATGACTGTGCTGCTTGGGGCCCTCAGTTGTTGAGCAGCAGTCCTGACATCTGTTAATACACCTGCTGTTTGTTGTTTGGTCTGGTATAAAATGATGAAAATTTAATCCTCATTTTAAACCTTCCCTTTAAAGGACTCAATTTCCCCTGCAAGTTCCCTAAAATGACTTGGAGGAGAATCCAGAACTGTAATGACAGAGGACTCCTGATGTCTTCCTTCTGCCTGTCACCACCTCCATGCCTGGCACTTATTGTTTATCAGGCAAGAAGAGAAGTGGTAAAACTTGGCCTGGGGTTTTCTCATCCCTAGGTGTGAAATTATTTCAGAGCTATAGTAATAATACTTTGCATTTCTATCATGGTTTTATTTGAAGATCTCAAAGTGTTCTGCTGGTGTTAATAGAGCTTCACAGCACTCTCTGAAGTAGGTAAGTATTATTAGAGACTATTCCCTCTAAGAACATTTTCACCTCACGTCCCATGTGTGACTTGAAATGCTTTTGTATTGTTTGGGAGTCTCAACAGTCTGAAGTGCCATGCATGTTATGCGCTTCCTTTACATTCAGGCCTCATTAATCCCCACTACATCGAGAGGAATCAAAATCAAGTAGTTCCTTATATGTGGGTGTGACATTTTGTAAGTGAATTCAAATAAAAGGAGTTTGCGATCGCCTTTTGTGTGACTGTTTAGAAATATTTAATATTGTTCACCAGCAATGGAGCTTCTTGTTTCAGAGCTAGCCTTTCTTTTACACAGCATCGGATTGTGTAGCAGTGAATATACTGAATGACTAAGAAGAATTTGTCCTGGGAGTGCAGTGTCCTTTAGAAGCTCAGGATTTGTCAAACCACCTGAAAATACAAATTGAGTTTGAATCCCGATTTAAAAGTGTCATTCTGAAAAACTGTTTTAAATCTTAATGTGTGGCTTTTGTGGTGTAACTTTTCCTGGGGCGATCTTAACAACTATCTACCCTTCCCAGAGAGCGCACCAAGAACCTAGTCTAGCTAGCCACATCATCTTGGAGAACCAGTGAATGTCGAGGGAACACTTTGGGGAGCACAGGTGATATAGAAAATCCTACTGCACCACGGAGATTACTCAGAAACTGGGTCACTGGCTGTCCCCGGAAAACTCCTCTTTACAGGCAATTGTTTGCTGCTTATATAACCTTGGGAAGGGGCCTTGTGAGTTTTGAAGGTCACTGAGCTTTGTGAGTCACATGATCACACCTCTCCCTTCCTCCCTCCTCCAGGAGGAATTGTTTCATTCTGGAGGGAAGAGTTATACAATTTTAATAATGCATGGGTACATGCTTGGCTCTATTTTTCCTTTAAATATTGGAAAAGCTGACTTGGTGCTATCTGGGCTTTCTACTTCCTTGTGGCCAGTGGTGTAAAAGTACAGCAGGCCTGCTGGAGCACAAACCATTCAGGGACAAACCCTTACAGCAGCCACCCCCTGGGGCTTCTTGCCCACACAGTGGCAGAAAGCTTTGCTGTGTCTAGTCAAAAGAGGTTGTGTTCTTTAGTGTCACTTCAAGGTCAAACTCTTCATGGTCCCAGAATCCTGTCACCACCTCCATCTGAAGTTCTGCCAGGACCTACCTTAAGAGACACTTCCAGCTTATCTCCAATGCCAGGAAAACCCATTTCTCTCCTGCAGTTAGAGGAAAAAGGAGTTTTAAGCAAAGCAAAACAGCCTATGCTTACATTTATTCATTGTCCTTTGTGGGGTCTGGCACATTCCTTTCAATGTATTTAAAAGCCTTAGAGAAAAAAACTCCTTACTGGTGACAGGATTTGATGGTTTGAATTGTCTGTGATAACTTTTTCTTTAGACACTCCCCTAAGGCCAAGTGTGTTAAAGCTCTTGAAATGAGAAAGGGAGATTATTCCCAGGAAGGATGACCTACAGTACCGATTGGTGTTTCTAAATGATGTAGCCACGATTCAACATTGAGAAAAGCTGAGTCTTCACCATCCGGTGGGCACTTTAGAGTTCTCAGATGAGTGTCAGCTGGTTGCATAATTCATCTTTTTTTTTTTCTGGCTTCTCAGTTGTCTTTCCTTTTTGGAAAATAATCACTTAAGATCTATCATGTAAGGATTTGGGAGAATGTTGGCAGAATTATGGATCTCTGTACCATTTTCTCTGGAGTCTTTGCTCAAAGGAGGATACATAAATTTCCTGCTAATTATGCAAAGATAGATTTATCATTGAAGACGCTTTTGGCTGCAAATAATCAAAAAGTCAACTTGAAATGCTTTTAAAAAAATAAGGGAATTAAGATGAAAAAGCTTCCCACCCCCCATGTCTACATGCTGAGTCTCTTGGATGTCATGATTGATGGGAAGATGCTCCAGAACCCTGGCTCTGAAAGTTAGGAATCCAACTGAAACTCACTTTCCCCTGATGTCAGGCAAGTGGGGACCCACCAGGGTGCCTTTGATGGTGCTGCAGGGAGAGAGGGATCTGAGCATTAAACTGGTAACAGATCGCTAAGCACTGACAAGTATTTTATGAATTGTTCGACCAACTTTCATTTTAAATTCTTCAAAACAAAACTCATTAGACTAAGAAAAAATGAAGTCTACAAGGGTGTCCCTATAGGTTTTGATAGTTCCCTGGTTCAATGATGCCATCACAGTTTCTGTCTTGCCCTTTTTCCTCTTTCTCCTTCACTGTGTTGACTCCTAATTAGACTGATTATCTTGGTTTTTTTTGTTTGTTTGTTTTTTGTTGTTGTTGTTTTTTGGTGAGCCTCATGCAGATATGACAGCACCCATAGACCAATGAGACTATTCTCAACGTGTCTCACTTTAAAAGTAAAAATTCTTTAATCACCCAGCAGTACCACATATTCTTTTCTGAATCAGGTATTGGTATGTAGAGCAAGATAAAAAGGGCATATAGAACAGAATATCGAGGACCTCACCAAGGGGACGTAGAACAGATTGTCGAGGACCTTACCAACGGTGTATAGAGCAGATTATCGAGGACCTCATCAACTTTCTTTTTGTTGTGATCTGTAGAAAATAAAGTTTGTAGCATACTAGATAAAAAGAAAGCCTATGCACAGTAGGAGGTGGCACAAATACATGTGTGTGTGTGTGTGTGTGTGTGTGTGTGTGTGTTTTAATGAATAGGAGGCTCCTGCTTTAGCAGAACCTGGTCAAACTGTCCTATGAACCTAAAGGGTAGATATTAGAGCAGTGGAGACCCTTTCTCTGTCTTAAAGCAATAGTGATTTATTCCTGATGTGAGATAAATGTACTCTTCCTTGGATTCATGGAAGTACCTCCTCAAAGTCCTTTGAGGAGGGAGGGCACTCAATAAAACTAGGGTTTATGTTCATCAGGATTATTCAGAGGAACAGAGCCAGTAGATTTCTTATCTATTTGCTTACTTGTGATGATGAGTTGGCTCATATAATTAGGCAAGCTGAGAAATTCCATGCTGTGTCATCAACAAACTATAAACCCAGGCAAGCTAGCAGGTCCATTCAATCCCAACTCAATAGCTTGAGAAGCAGTGTAGCTGGGGGGCGGGGGGAATCCCAGTCTGAGGGCAAAAGAGGATCAGTAGATGTGTCCCAGCTCAGACAGTGGGACAGAAGAAGCAGCAATTACCCTTCCTTTGGTCTATTTGGGACTTTTAGGGTTTGGACGTTGCTCCGGTGCATTGGGGAAGCCAGCCTGATTTGCTGAGTCTACCATCTGAAATACTAATGTCATTAGAAAACAATGACACACCTAGAAATAGTGTTTCATTAGGGCACCCTTGGTGCATTTGATGATACAGGGAATTCATCAGCACAGGACTTTGCCTAATATGCAGAAGGAGAGCAAGGGGAAAGTTGCTGCTGTTATATCTAACATAGATATATGTCTTCTGTGTCTCCTATGTGGATGTTTGTTCTTTCTGTATGTACCTAATCTCCTTCCTTGAATGGCTTGGGTTAGGTGAGGCATTTCCCTTTGTTGGAGTCAATTGTGGCCCAGGGCACAGACAGAGTACACCTGGCTGGCTGCCTGCTTAATTATACTTAATTCTACTTGGCAAGCTTGAAAGAGACTTTCCAAGGAAGGTTGAATACAGGGGAGGCAGAAGGATCAACCTCCCTGTTACATGTTGTTTTTCAAGTTTTCCATTGTTGATAACCCTGGTAGATGTAAATGACTTAGCTACCAACTGAGCTGTTTACCTAATTACTTTTTCCAACTGAAGGACGCCACATACAGTGTGCACTTACATAGTGATAGAAGTGATGAAGCTGCCTGAGATATGGCCTAGTTCTTCTCCAATCACGTCCATCAGTCATTTTATCTTAAGTGGAAATGCTTATTTGCTTTGCAGATGGAAAACCTTTTTGTAAATGACATTCTGCTTCTTTAAGTCTCTTATAATTACTTTATTATGTAACTAATGCATTTGCATTTTATAATATTTGAAATCCACATCAGGAAAAGAGTCAAAAATTCTTCTTAATCCTACTCTCCAGAGATGATCAACTGTGCCATCTTTGGTCACTTTTTCCAGTTAGTTCTCTATGTTGATATACGGTTCAGAGAAACAGGTACATCCTGCTTTTTCAGCTAAGCATTATATCGTGAATGTTAACCGCTCCCCCAAACCATCATCATCTAGGTGTGTGCACTGTGTTCTGCCATGGGGAGCTTGCCTGCAGAAAAATGGAAAAACTCATCTGCTTTCCTCAGTCAGAGCTGTCAGAATGCAACCCAAGGTCTGTGTGACTGACTACATACTGCCTGACTGGCTTCCAGAAGACAGGGTGATTAAAGAAGTTGGTCGGGAATTAACTCTCTATGATAATGATCGTGCTTGTCCTCTTGGTGACCACTTTCCCTAGGATAATTTGAATGAGCTCATTTTCTGTCTTGCAAGGAGGACAGCTCAGCCTGAGAATCCCTGTAAGGAAAACAATCAGCAGCCCCCTCGGGGATCTGGGAGCATCTTTGCAACACAGGTCGGACCAGCCCCTGCAGTCTGTGCTTGCTGGTCCTGATAAAGCAAATGCAAGCATGCCAAATTGCTTTGCTCCGGCTTACCCCTTCTTCAGAATGAATCCATAAATGCTACAGAAGGGAAGCATATGAACATTTGCTATACAGAACCGAGAAAATGTCCTGCCTACTTAATCCTCTTCCCATTTCTGGGGGGTTGGGGGCGGAAGTCTGTTTATACTTGAGCTGAGAATTGAAGGATCACAAAAGTGAAGACTGGTTGCCAGGCTAGACATTACCATCTGTGCTTTCTCGGTTCCCTTGGAGCTAGGGGTTGCTCTTTAACACACCTGTGTTGGTGGGAGAGCTGCTGCGCTTTCCCAAGTTCTTCCAGTCTCTTCCAGTTCTGTGACTGTGATGACCACCTTTGGAGGGAACCCAAGCCCCCTGTTTAAACACAGGGTGTTTATTGTAGGATGTTGTGAGGTCTGATAGGTGCCTTAGGAAGGTAATGTCCCTGCCACCAACCCTCATGACTACATTTAAATGATGGCAGGCAGAGAAGGCTGTCTCTCCCACTGTGTGTTTTTGTAATCAGAATTGTACATGAGCTCAGAGTCAGGAACTTGCTGCAATGATATTATTCCTTTGCTGGCACTTTGGCTTGTAGGCACCACAGCCATTGTTATTCTCTGTCGGCATCTTGGCTTGCAGGCATGCCCTACCCACCAGAAGCTGATTGGAAAACTTTCTGACCTGCAGCCTCCTGCACTGGAGCTCTGGAGAGCTCTCTAGCAGGTCTATTTCAGGTTTTCCATCTCAAGGAACACACCGAAGTCTGCCTGCCCATGCCTTGTTTATGTGTCTTAGTCTTCCAACTGTCTTGGACTAGAGGTCTGTAGGGCCTTTTGGTTTAACACTATAGACTTTGTGTGAGTAGAGCCAGTCATGATGAATAACTGTAAACACAAAGATGCCTGCCTGGAGGGGGTGTTAGCAGAGAGGTGTGGGGATCTGCTTGGAGGGGCAACAGCCTGTCGAAGTAGCTTACCATCTCCTAGGTAGAGGCATTGTGGGAGCACTTCCTGAAAACATCATAGGCATAGGTCCATAGTTTCCCTTCCTGAGACTGCAGGTGCTCATCCCAAACTGTAGGCAGCATCTCAGGCTTTTGGTAACTTGATGCAATCAGGCAACAAGTCATTTTTAAAAAGCATTCATCATTTAATCCTTTCCACAACTTGTGGGGCATGTACTGTCCTTGCATGCATAGTGGGTAAAGTATCTCAGAGAACTCAAGTAACCTGACTAAGATGGTGCAGCCAAAGTGAACAAGAAGAAGATGCTTTGACAGACAGTATTGTGAATCTTTGTCCAGGCAACATTAGGGGTGAGCCTGTCATTTCTGCATTAAAGGATGGGGATTTTGATGAATTCATATGGTGTGCTTGCTAACAAAACAGGACCTACTATGGCAGTTGAGAGAAGGCATGACTCAGGCAGACAGGCACTCTACATTATGGGGCAGTCACTGATTCGGGCTGTTGTGCTGGCTAGCAAATGCTCTGCCTTGCTAAGCCATTTTGCCAGCCCATCACTCAGGTTGTAAAATAGATACCTGTTTGTTGAAAGCTAGGTGTTTAGAGCAGTAGAAAGCTACAGAACTGTGAATCTGTAGAGTAGGATGCCCTAAGAGAATTGGAGCATATGGCATGTTGCAGTGAGTATGGTGAGAGGCAGCAGAATGGAAGAGCTTGTTCCAGAGTTCTTGGAGTGACCTCTAGGTAATATGTCATCCCCCGTTGGGAACCTCAGTTAGTATTCCAGAAATTTGGTCTCAGCTCAGGGACCGGCATTTGTTCTGCACTGTCAGCCACAATGAAGAGTCCTATTAGCAGCATGCCATTTCTTTGTGATGGGTAATTTGTGAGCTCAGATATGTATGTCTAAAAAAGATGGGGCAGAGGAGATGAAGGGCGTTCAAACCAAACAGTACGAAGGACCTTCTTTGTGACACATATTTAGAGACAATTCAATTCTGGGAATAAATAATTGTGAAGTGGCCCACAGCCTGCTCTTTCATACCCTTATTCTAAATGTGTGACATCCAATTTATCTCACTCTAATTTGCCTCTAGCACCCAGACATATTCCTTCAGGTCCCATGTACCCTTTTAGAAGACCCTTCACTTTTTAATTTTGTTGAAGGGACAAATTATGTAGAGGGGTTTTGAGAATTTCTTGTATACATGAGATTCCTTGGCATATAGGAATTGTTCATGTTTATGGGTGATATGATAATATATACGTGCATAATTCATTTGTTCTCTACTATGCACTTAGATCAACAGGTCCTCATAGTAATTCATGCGACACATGAGATGAAAATGCACCTCTGCTTAGTCACATAAGAGTCTTTAAGTCTTTCAATTTCTTTCTATTAATGGTAAATGATATATGCTATATACTATATGTAGACTATGTACACATACACATATATACATCTATGATATTGGATATTTACAATGAGTATATACAATTATCTTCAAAAACTTATTTGTGTTCAGAATTGAGCTGACTTAAAAATATTGTATTAGTGATAGAATATTCACAGACATAAAGACCATGTTTGGGCCAGTGGTATCATTTTTGTCTGGGTGTTTGTGAATTTCACGTTTCATCTTTAATGTAAAGCACTGTGCTGTAGACAGCCCCTCTAAAAACTTACGGTTCACTTGCGCTGCTGATACCACCTGTCACTAGCTTCTTCTCTTTTCTTTTACATAAATCACTCAATTACTTAAGTGTGTGTGTGTAACGTACAGAGGACAATTTGCTGGAATTGGCTCTCCCTTTCCACTGTGTGTGTCCCTGGAGATGAACTCAGGCTCTTAGCCGTGGTGGCGAGGGCCGTTACCCTTAAGTCATCTCACCAGTCCTCTTTTTCTTCTCTTTATTTGGTTACACCTCAGAGAAAGCATCCCGTCTTATATTGATGTAAAGCATGTAGCTACAAATTCTACTGCATTAAATGCTCACCTGAGCATGGACTAATGTGTACATGTAAATAGCCATAGTACAGTTAGCAGCCACAATGAGTATCATTGACCATTTAGCCATGCAATTACAGAAAAGAGACGTAATAGAATAAATAGAATATTTATTCCTTGTTCTAAAGATACTATGTTTGATGAATCTATTCCTGAGCTGTTTTTTGAAGGACAAGAAAAACTGTCAAAACAAGGGGAGAGGTTTTTTTCCCTTCAGAATATTTATTAAGCTTAGAGAACAGGAAAGCAGCATCAAGTCTGCTGTGACTGGATTCTGCGAGTAGTGAGCATTCGACTTCTTGGACAATTTGGCAGTTATTTTGATCATGGACTGGGTCTGCCTTTAGGAAGAGTCAGGAGAAAGAACCCAGAGACTATAGGAGCAACCTGAAATGGTAGAACTAAATGATACTCGGAAATCAATACATGAGTACCAGGTAACAGCATGGGCTCCTGATGTCCCTGGCTTCTAGATGATCTCTTCCAGAGTCCCACAATGAAACTGTATTTCCTTCAACTATTGAAAGGATCATCCATCCAACCTCTCCCCAAAGTCTCTAGGTTATTGCTACAAGAGTAAATTTCTATCCTAAGTTGAGACAGATAAACAGGCAGGTAGCAGCATTTCTACAATGTGCATTTGTTTATTTATTTTAGTCTCTTAATAATTTATGATAAAAAAGGCAATGTTCCATTCATAGATTTACTTGTTGGGATTTTTGTCTAGTTCTTTTTGTTACAAAGCAAGGTTCTTTTCTTTCACATAAGTTTGACTACTTTGTCCACAGTAGGTGATTTGCCAAGCTTAAGAAATTTAAGATGCCGGGCAGTGGTGGCACATGCCTCCCAGCACTTGGGAGGCAGAGGCAGATAGATTTCTGAGTTTGAGGCCAGCCTTGTCTACAGAGTGAGTTCCAGGACAGCCAGGGCTATACAGAGAAACCCTGTCTTGAAAAACCAAAAAAAAAAAAAAAAAAAGAATATTTTCTTTTCTACTTTGTATATGTGTGAAAGAAAACAATTTAAGCCTTTGAATTTCATTTCCTTTTCTTTCTTTTTTCTTTCTTTCTTTTCTCTCTTTCTTTTCTTTCTTTCTTTCTTTTTTCTTTCTTTCTTTTCTCTCTTTCTTTTCTTTCTTTCTTTCTTTCTTTCTTTCTTTCTTTCTTCCTTTCTTTCTTTTAAAGAAAAATTAGTGGATGATAAGCTCTCTTGAAATGTATCCATCTTATAAAATGTATTACATGGTAACTTGGGCAGATTAGGCATAAAATGGCAACTATCATTTATTTTTCCTTGTACACATCCTGATTGTCTAGGAAAGGAAATTATTCAAGTTTCTGTGCCTATTGCTCAGTTGGGCAACAGCTGTTGGCATTATTGATAATCTCTTTGCGTTAGAGTTCTGTGAGTCTAAGAAATAAAATTAAGACAATGAATACACTATTTGATACTTTTTATAATCAAGTCAGTTTATGTCTTGAAACAGTGAGGTTTTATTTTTTTTTCCGGTGTGGTAGTCAACTTTCTATTGCTGTGTCAACACACCTGAGAAAATCCACTGAAATACAACCTTCTTTTGGCTGATGTTTTGAGAGTTCGAAGTCATTTAGACCATGTTGCCTTTGAGTTCTCAGTGGATAGAGTTTGGTGGAGAAAGTGCTCACTTCTTGGTGCCTAAGAAATAAAAGGAAACAGGAAGACTTTAGGTTCCTCTATTCCCCAAATGAGCGTGCCACCAATGACTTAACTTCCTCTCCTTAGTCCTTACCTCCTAAAGTTCAGCCCTTCCCATGAGTACCATCAGCTGGTGACCTAGCCTTCATGGCTTTTGGGAAATGTTTAAGGTCACACCAACAGCTACAACCTTGTAGCTGTGATGTGACCAGCATGAAAAACATAATTCAGAATTGTGCTCCAAAGTTCTGCAAATAGCCTGGACCAGAGAAAAATGAAGCAGACTTCTATTTTGTCTATATTTCTCATTTAAGGAAGCAATCAGAAATAGATGCAACCTAGGATTCTAGGTATGAGCCATGATACTCTAAAAAGTGTTTTTGTATCTTAAGGAGAATTGCTAACTAACAGTGATTTAGAAAGTTCCCCCCTTAGCTCTAAACCACTCATTGAGTCTTCAGAGGCCCGCTTCCCAGAAGACATTGTCTGGGGTTTGTAGAACCCAATTATGATTGACTGTGACACTTACACTTTCATTACAAGAACAACTAGAGAAGAATTGCTGTGTAAATTGTGTGTTGCTGTGAGAGAAAGGACTGCTCAGTGATTCTAATCAGACTGTCAGCAGCTCAGCAGTTTGCACAGTCAAACTTCTACATGTTTTTATACTGCCTATTCTCTTGCACAGTATACATTTTGTACAGAAGTACAATTCACCAAGACACTTTCATGATTTGTGTGCGGCAGATCTAAACTCCATAGTGACTATGCCTAAGGGGTACTCTAGAAAAGACAAAGTGTGTGACCTTCCCCGACTATTTTTCAATTACTTCCATGCATCATCATGACTCCAAATCACATATTTGTTCTGTTATAGTTTTGAAATTTTCAAAAATATATGCATGTCCTTTATTTTACCCTGTAGCATACCCCATACTTTCAGAAACCTTTAAAATATGGATGAGTCATCATTTAAAAATTGAAGTTTGTACATTTGGTTCTAATGTTTCTCACAATCTCAACCTGTCAAGGAAAGGGTTTTAGAGGTTGAAATCCATGATCTATAAATTCTACTGTCTTATGCCATGATGGTATCATATGACTTATCCCACAAAAGAATACTAAACCCTCAAACACTCTGGACAATTCACCGCAGCATGTTTTTCAGAATGCCTTAACGAAGGTTTTAGTCTCTTTTGAATAATGTCATATTAATGCAATACAAAAGACATCCGACCAATACAACTGACAACTAAGCAAGGTGATATTGCTTTCATATATTAAGGACTTATGATGTACATGGGATGGTACTTCTACTGGTGGGACTTCTAATGGCCTTACACTTTCTCTCGACTTCTGGTCATCTCAGCTGGTATTCTGTGATGGGAGATGGTGTGGATAGATCTAGTTTCTCTTCAAGCGCTTGAAGCTTTATTGTATTGCATGGGTTTATTAGTTTTTGAGACAAACTCATAGTTGTTCTGCTTCTGCTTCCTAGATGCTAGGATTTCAGGTATCTACCACCACTCCTGGTCTCACCTTGATTATGCCACAGAAGGCACAAATTGCCTTAGCTAGCAGATTGATTTCACTTTAACATTTCTCAGAGGGAAACACCAGAGGGAAATACCCTGTTTACCATCAATTCCTTCCTTCCTGGTATATGGAGCCATGTTGCTGAGACCTAGATCTAAGTCCCGATAAAAGGTTTTTGAAAGTTATATAAGAAACAGAAGCAAACTGTATGGGATCCTTTGTATGTGGTATCTTTGGCTCAACATTATATTTGTGACATTTGGAATTGTTCTTTTTTGCCTTTGAGAAATGATGTAGCCTTGTGGCTGTTAAATTAAATGCTCTGAAATTTCAAGATTGCCTTAAAGACACTAAAATCAATTGGTCAGTTGTGTACTAAAGTATTTGAAGGTATTTCCAGGTATTTGGGAAAATTTTTCGCAATTTTTTTATCTATTTATTTTCCTGACTAGTTCAGCCACAAACTTTGCATATGCAAAGTTTGCATGGACAGACAGTGGATTGCGATAGGTCTCTCATTTAGATTGCAACTGACCAAATGGCAACGTTTTTGGATATTAGTATTTCAAAGGTCATCTTAGAAGTCTACACCCTGAGGGTTTTTTTTTTTTTTTCTTGTATAGGTTAGTGGATTTTTCTCATAATTGACTAATTTGGTGGAAACTAGAGTTTTTTTTTTTCTTTAACCTAAGGCCATGCTTAATATTCCTTTTAGTATTTAACTGTGTAACTGTGAGAATAATCCATAACCACAGTGCGTTTTCCTTTCATTGATACATAATGTGCATAGAATTTGGCTTACAGGTCAGACTACATACTGTATTACCATCTTTTGGAGCCAAAACACATACTGGTTTTCTTAAAAGGGACACTCCTAATTTAGCCAGACAATATTAAACCCCATTTATTTGCCAGCACCTTATAGACACTATGAATATGAAGTTGAGGCTCTCTTGGGTGTGCAAATAATGCCTAGAGAAGCCTCCCTCTGTCCCATGGAAATGAGGATCACAAAAACACATATCACCAATGGCTGCTTGGAATCTCGCAACACAGAAGTAAGTGCCAGGGTCAGAACAAATGTCAACCAAAGCCAGTGGACAGGTACCTAACATTTTCTTTATAATTTATCTCTAGATGAGCAGATGCCAAATTATTGAAATCACACAGGTGTTTTTGGGAAGAGTCTTTAAACTTTAAACTGCCTGTTTTAAATGTCATACATCCACTTAAACACCACCAACCACTGGCTGCATCATGTATCATCTTTTATAGATTTTTGTTTAATTTTACATTTAAAAAAAAAGCACAACAGAAACCAGTGGCATTTTCATGCTGGAACAAACCCAGTATCATTTTTCAATGCCTATGTGATGACAATCTGGTTATTAGGTTGTCAGAAATTTTTGACAAAATGTAGTGTTGGACTACCTAATTACATTGCTTCAGTCCAATGGGGCCACCGATCTGTTTCCTAATAATTTTTGGCCAGAGTTGTTTTGTAAAAGGCAAACATATCAGTCATGTGATAAATGTTTGCTGTTTATGTTTACTAGACTAAAAAAGAAAATCCAGTTAGGCCTGCTCGGGAGGGAATAGTAATAATATGCGTTGCTCAGAGTCCAGATGTCCCATCTATCTGAAAGTTTTAAGTCATTGGGGAGAAATTTGAAAGAACCAGGCTTTCTGCACGTTTTCTTTCATTTCACTGAAAAACATACAATGAAATCAGAAAACTTAGGAATACACATTTAAAAACCTCTTTTCATTACCATCTACCCAATTTATAATTTTTATTTAAAGAGTTGGCATTTTCTTTCAGATTCAATACCTAATTACTGGAGTATACAAAGTAGTCTTTTATATATTCTCTTTTGTATTGAGAATTTGTTCAGGTTTTGTGATATCATAATCATTTAATATTGGCAAAATTAAAAAACATATTCATATAAAGACAGATATAACACTAAAATGTATTCTGATAGCATGATTCCATGGTAAGGTTTTCTTTCTTTGACAATTTCTTCATAAAAAAGGGCTAGGGATGATTCTCTGTGGTAGTATACCATTCTAACTAGTACTCACAAGACTCTGAGTTTGATCCCAAGTAAACAAACAGAACTTGTTTTGATCAGCATGGTCTACATACCTGTAATCCCAGCATTTGGAAGGCCGAGGCAGGAGGATCCTGAGTATAAGATCCGCCTGGACTACTTAACAGTTGTAGGCCAGCCTAAGCTATAAAGATTGCATCAAGACGACAAATACACACACACACACACACACACACACACACACACACACACACAGACGACAAACAGGCAAAACAGATGGAGTTAAGTTCCTGTAGAGATGTGCTTGTTGTTATGTCCTTGCAGCTAAATCACCAATTCTCAAGGGTGCTCAGCACTCCGAGGGCCTGTGTGCTGTGGGCCCTGAGGGTTGAGCTTCATCATCGGCCCATAAATCCCTTTTTCGTCTCCATACCCCTGCTGTTGAGGCAGCAAGGATGTAAGTGCTTAGATTATGTCTGGGAAGCAGAAGGAGGGCACGCAGGTGGAATAACCCGTGAAATGTAGTTTCATGTTGGGCTCAAGGTGGATAGTGCAGGTTTTTTAGTATAAAGTTCTGAAGGCAGTTCTACAAAAGAACAATGATTTGCGATATTTGCTTCTTTGAACAAGTAATTGTAGTGAGAGATGAGTGAGAAATGTTTCTGGTAGAGGGGAGGGGTAATAGTTCAGTTACACGGAGGAGCTCGCTCGACTGCTTTACACACAGTAAGGTACAATGATCTATTCCATTAAACATTTTTTTGAGATTTTATTTATTATTATGTTATGTGTATGGCTGTTTTGCCTGCATGTCTGCACTACATGTATACATGCATACATGTATACATGCATACAGTACCCTTAGTAGCCAGAAGAGGGCGTTGGATTCCTTGGAACTGAAATTATAGATGATTGTGATCTGTGCTGTGGCTGCTGGAAACTGAACCTGCTCTTAGCCACTGAGCCATTTTTATAAAGAACCAAAAGAGAGACATTTAAAGGTTCGAAGCTTTTAAAAAAAAAGGTTAATAGCGTCCAAGGAGATGGAAATTATTGAAAGCTATACTCTCTTCTGGAAAAACCATAGTAAAGAGAACTGGTACCAGTGTTTGCTACAGTGAACTCTGTCTGCGGTCACTCACTGTACTTTCCCTGGTAGTAAAGCAGCCTTTGGCTTGACACCTCATGAGAATCTTTATGATAGCTTTGGAATGTGATGGTTGCTGTGGGTCACCAGTTTCTGATTTGTTGAACAAATGACATGATGGATCTAAACATGTCAATCACCTGCCACTATGAGGTAACTATTTGGGTGAGAGTTTTAGTTCTCAATTGCCCATTAACCCATTAGAAACTATAGCCCAAGCAATCCCTTAGACTCTGTATTGTCATCTCTTATGCAGACAGCTATTACCGGTTACTTTGTTCAACACATTGAGATGTTGATACTTAGGAACTATAGCTTGTGTCTGTGAGGATGAGATGAGATCTTGGCTACTGCCCTGGGTTAGTGCCAAGGGATGCTAAAAGACCAGTAGTTATGCATTGTCCTGGTTTATTGGTGCCACTGTAAGAAAATCTTGCAGATTGGGTAATTATAGCTGCGGACATTCATCTCTCTCAGTTCTTAAGATAGCTAACACCAAGATCAAGGTCCTCGTCTGCCGAGATTGCATTTATTTTATATGGCTGCCTTGTTGTGGCATCCTTTGCAAGAGATGTGTGTTGTGTCTTCAGTGGTAGGAGACAGGGAGGAGGGTTCTCCGTTCACCTGTCACCCTTTTGCTATGGTGCTAATTGTGTTGGTGCTCTACTCCCATGACACCAGAAGGGTCCCAGAACGGGACAGCTTTTAATGCAGGTGCTTTGAGGATTGAGTTGTCACATGAATACTGGGTGAGACACTAATTTAAACCACAGTGCTTATGTTGCAAGATCAAACTAAGTTGATAGTACCTGTCGTATGTTCGTTATTTAATACATTTTTTTCCTAAATTTCTGCTGAGTGACTTTGATGAAAGAGTGTCATAGTTAGCTTCAGTTGTCAACTTGATGCACCTGGGAAGAGGGAACCTTAACTGAGGAATTTCTTCCATCGGGCCATGGGCATGTCTGTGAGGGTATTTTCTAGGCTGTTAATTGGTGGAAGAGGGACCACACCACTGTGGGCATTGCTATGCCTGGGCATCTGGAAATGAGCTGCATAAGAAAGGGAGCTGACTGTGAGCCTGGAAGCAGTAAACAGCTTTCTCTGTGGTTTCTGATGTAGTTGCTACCTCTTGAGTTTCTGCCTTCCTCTTCCACCATAATGAAGTATAAAATGGAAAATTAATAAATACATAAGTTGTTTTCATTTGTAGTGTTTTTCATACCAACAGAAAAATCAAACTGGGGCAAGGTGTCAAATTTCTATCTTGGTGAAGGATAATACTGGCAGAGATGCACAAAAGGATTTGGGGGACATTTGTGATGACTTGTGGATGCATTTCTGCCTATCAGATACTTCTTTAGAGAGAGTTCTTAACCAACAACTTGAATTACATTTAGTTAGCATTATCTGCTTATTTATGGTCTCCTTTTCAATGCAAGTTTTGTGAACCATAATGCAAAATGTACGTGTGTGTGTGTGTGTGTGTGTGTGTGTGTGTGTGTGTGTATAGGCCAGGTGTCATTCTTGGGTGTCATTTCTCAGGTGGTGTCCACCTTATTTTTTGGGAGTCTCTTGCTGTCACGAGGCTCACTGGCTTGGCTAGTTCTAAGGATTTACCCATCTTTACCTGCCCAGTGCTGAGATCACAACGGACAGTGCTAGCATGTCTGGCTTCTTGATTTGGTTTCTGGAACTTAGGTCCTGAACTTTTGGTGGCAACTCCTTTACTGATGGAGCCATGGGAGGCATCTCAGGCCCTATTTTGTAGGTTTTATTTCTTGAGACAGGTAGTGTGTGTGTGTGTGTGTGTGTGTGTGTAGGGGAGATTGGCCTGGAATTTACTATGTAGCACAGCTACACACGGTAATTCTTCTGCATCAGCCTTTGGAATATCAGATTCAAATGTATTGAGTCTTGTTCATGCTAGGTAAACATGTTATTGCTGAGCCTCATCCCTAGTTCTCCAAGATTTTTCTATGTATTGTGGCTTTGAAAGTCCTTCATCTCCCCATAACATCCTGAGCCCGAGCTTTGTAACAGTCTCTTCTCAGCCTTTCCTGTGAGTTCACACCAGCTCCACTCAAATTCAGATAGTCTCCTCATTTAGCAAATGCAAACGCAGCACACAGTTTTGTCATTTCCCAAGGTCCCAAGGTGCTTTCAACCAGGACTAAAACTAAGTGCCTGATTCCTGTTTTAATGTTCTAGAATGTCTCATTTAAAAAAAAAAAAGATGCCCTCACAAGTATCCTATAGCAAGGAGGCCCACAGAACCGCATGGTGACATTTTAATAGCTTATTTATTTTATATAGATATAACTTCTTCAAGGTGTTTAAAATGTCAGAATAGCCTGAGACATGTATGCAAATAACTTCCTGCAATTAATGAGTATAAAGATTTAAAGAAGCACCAGTGTTCTAAACAACTGAAAACAAAGTTTGGCACAATTACTTCATGTGAAAGATTCATTTCCTGCAGGAAATATCTGCCAAGGCAATACTGTGTTTTCCTTTGGAAGTTAACTGACATTTGGGCTGTTAAAGCTGGCCTTGGAAGGTTCCTTTTCCCCAGAGTAAACACTGATTAACTCAAATTTACCAGTGAAGATGGATCTTACAAGTTTGGTAATCCTTTCCCGACGCTTTATGTTTAATGACATGCCTATTTATGTAGAAATTATTTAAAATGATTAGATTTGCTCACATAAATTATATCAGTAATTCAGCGTCTCCTTCCTTGACACCCCAGTATAACTGTTTTATCATGGTAGCTCTGGTTTTGAGATTCTGTAAGAGTTGTTGACAATATTCACTTTAGAGTCACTATAACCACTGGATATGTGTTTTCTGTATACCACAAGCTCTTGAGTTCTCTAATTTGTCTTTAATTTTCCTAAACAAAATAGAGAGCACATGTAGTTGTAAAGACTGATTGTGTACATTAGAAGATGAAGGTGTAAACGGATACCTCTTTTAGTTACTTTGATAAAATCTGAGACAGCAATACTGGTCAGAACTCCAGGGGGGTCGCGTTATTGTAGTTCATGGCCTCAGGGGGCAGGTTATTGTGATTTATGGGCAGAGTTCTTATAGCTCATGGTCAGGGTTATTGTAGCTCATGGTTTTAGAGGCCTTAGCCCATAGCAGTAGGGAAGGCATGGTAAAACAGCCACATGATAACAGAAGCATGCAGCAGACATCACCTTAAGAGTCAGACCATGGACAGAGACTAATCTAGAAACAGAAGTAGATACAGCTTTTAAAGGCCTGTGTGTGGTGACTCACCATAGGTAGGTTATAGGTCTCAAAGGTTCCACCACTTCCTGAAGCTGAGTCACCAGCATAGTCCTGGTATTTTGACACACAAGTCTGAGGAAACATTTCAGACTCAACCAAAGTTGTATGTTTTCTGGCAACTGCCCTTTGCCTTTGATGCTGTTCTGCATCCAGCCCCTACGAATCAAGACTCACACATCCCTGTCAACATTATGTAAGTACTGTGGTGTTTTCAAAGGCATTCTCAACTACTGTAGGCCATGATCCAATCAGAAGAGGGCTTTTCCAATTGCTGTTTGCTTTAATGAAGAAATCACACAGAGTTCAGAGCCCGAGTGACATCAAATCAGAAGACAAGCTGCAAGGGACACTCCGGCTGTGATGACTCTGGGCACTGGGCTTTAAATGAGGAGGAGTGAAGATTGCAGATTAAGGATGCTGTTAAGATGTGGGTATAAAGCTGCTTCTCCTTAACCTGGCTAGCTGCCCAAACCTCCTGCTAACACAGTCACTTTGAAGTATTAAATTTATCCCTCAATTTCCTTTTTTATGGCCTAATAGTCTCTTTAGGTTCTTACAGGATGGAGTGGTAAGACATTTGTGTTTTTTTTTTTTCTCATGAAAATTTTTCCCCTTAAGCTTGTTGGAAAACGACAACTGTATTTTGCAAATAAGCCCCAGAGATGTAATGTGTTAGTACGTATATATATTTCATGAATTACCACCCATCAGAGATTCTACCATCAAAAGAATAAAGTACACTCTAACAATAAAAATCAAAGGTCTTTAGAAACAGCAATGACAACAACAGTTTACATACATACACACACACACACACACACACACACACAAGCACACTCATGTGCACACACATACATGCGTACATACACTTGTGTGGGGATGAGGTTGGGGTCTTTCAGGTTGATTTTAGTTTTAAAATGTCAGTTCAATCATCAGTAAACGAATTATCTGGCACCTTTCAGTGTAGCAGGAGGATTAGTAAACTGCAATCATAACTGATTGAGAGTTACAAACAAATCATCTGACTTTCCAGGGGAGAGGTGGCAGGACAGTCATGCATTCCCACCCAGCTCCTGTGCATCTTGTTCACTCTGCACTGTTTCTTTAAGTGGTTAATTTAAAAGCCACCATGTTAAAACTAAGATGTTTCCAATATGTTGGTCAGTTTCTGATATCCCTGGAAAGACAGGGCAACATTTAGCCACCCATCTCTGTGGCAGTGTCTCCTTGGAATGAAATACTTCCTTTCTGTATTTTTTTTCTGCGTCATTCCAGAGCACACACATACTATTTTTCCTTAGAGAAGAAATAACTCACAGTAGCTCCTGTGCCATCCATGTGTTTTTCCTCTGCACACAAAGTTAAGAGTGTACTAGAAAACAGCGCATGCTCTGTATGAAAGATGACCTTGTTTTTAACACCTTCAGTGTATCCTCTTTCAGAGCTGTATCATAGTTTACTTAACCTGTACTGAGTACAGACATTATGACTATAACTGAGACTGTTTTCAATGCTCTGGCAGTAAAATGCCATGTCTCCATAGTTTTTCAGAGTCTATACACTGATTTTACTCACAAAACACAATGATGAATGTGGCACATTTTCTCTGTTCCCAGCAACTGCTGCCACTTGGGTGATAGTAGAAGTTCTCTCCCTACCTGTATTATTTGTCATAACAGAAACCCCTGTTTTAGTTACTCAAAAGGGAGATGATTGAGGGGATGAGCTTAGTACCAGTTTCACAGGTAAGTGGTTATCCTGCACTTAATTCACACAAGTATCACCAGGGGAGCTTGGGGCTGTATAGGTTCAGCCTCAGCAGGAAGAGTTCAAGAGTCTACATTCTACCAAGTTCCAGGTGATCCCTAGGATGCTTTAGACAAATCACACTGAACAATAAGATTTAGAGGAACAAATTAGCCTTTCACTTTGATTGAATGAGTGGTGCTAGTATTTAGATTTTGAAGGTAGGGCGATGTTTAGATTTTAAAAATGATGACAATCTCTCCTGTTCTACAGGCTGGGGTGTAGAATTTGATTGCCAATGATGGCATGTAGTGGCTATATAAAAACTGGCTAAGTCACACATGCTTAGCTTTGGGCATATTGTGTAAAATACAATAATTTAGGGACATGGTAGCCTTCAGTTGGCTAAAATGGGATTATAGAATGAACAGCTTAAGTTCTTCTTCTGTTGCTATCTTTGATAATGATATCTACTTATGGTTCATAGAAATAAGATTTCTATTGCAAATTTAGACCGAGGGGGCCAGGCTGTGACAATTTTATCTCCTCTTAAAATGTAGGTTATTTGAAATGAAGAATTGTTGAATTCTCAATGGATAGGGAGCCATTAAGAGCACTGGCTGCTCTTCTGGAAAACCCAAGTTTGATTTGCAGCACACACATTCTTATATAATTCCAGTTCCAGAAAATTCTATTTTCTCCTCTGGCCTCCATGGCCACCAGATAGATGCACAAACATACATGGGGTCAAAATACTCTCACACATAAAATGAAAAGAAATAAATCTAAGTATTAAAAAGAATAAATTAGAGAAAGGTAATTGTTAAATTGGATAGTTTATTCCTTTGTAAAATTTGCTGTGTCCTATGACAAAGACTATCTCTTTAACCAAACTTTAAATATTTTTCCAGTACTAGGAATCAAACCTAGGATATTGTACATTCTAGTCAAGTGCTCTATGATTAAATTATATCTCAACTCCTAATCTCTGAGCTTTCCTCTCCTCCGGGTATCTAGTTAGGTCTTGATACCCACACTATAGCCTTTGCTGTGCCTAGTGTGGTGTTTGTAACAAAGCTGTTAAGTGATATTTGGGTACCTGGGTGTTTGATCGGGTTCCTTACCACACTCTCGCTCTCCAGTCTTTCACAGGAGTCCTGTTAGGATTAATCCATCAAGATTTCCTCTACTTCCTTAAGCAATTTCCCATTCCCTGACCCCTTTACCTCCTCTAATATTGCCCATAAATCCTGACTGCCTTGCTGTATTGGAAGTTAAATCTATTCTCTTCTGTGCCAGTGCCCCTTGGTAAACTCCTTCTTATCTCTTGAAGAAATGTCAGAATAAGTTTTGTTTAATATCTGTTTCTTGTTCTTCTGTACAACTAACATCTTGTGATATTTGAAAAGCATTGAAATAGAAGTAAAACATATTCTCATCACCTTTAATTTTTTTTATCGAATTTAGAATTACAATTAAACTCACTCTAAATGTAAATATCGCTCAAAATTCAGTTTGAAAAAGTAGCATTGGAAAGAAATCTAAATTATTATTGAACTTTGGGGTCATTAAAAGATAGGTTTTTAGGAAGGATTAACTCATGACTCATAGTTACAAGAGTGCAAACTGAAAATTTAATTTGATTTATGTCATGGGAGAGAACTAAGTAGATGTAATAACTAGCTCACAGGAAAAGTGAGACAGTATAAACATCGATGAAGGAAAGGGGTTTCAGGATGAGCTGCAAGTTGAGATGAACCTGACTTTACCACAATGGGAAAGAAGTCAGTTAAAGTTACTACCTGTCAGTGAAGAATTTATATATTTATATCAGTTGCATGCAAGTTATAACTATGCGAAATACTTCAAAGACAGTGAGCAAGGGTGAGGTCTGATGGCTGGGAAAAATGCAGTAGAGGTTAGGTGCTGTTTTCTATTGATTTTTTTTTTCCAACAAGGTGATGGCCACCTTTCACCTAAACATGTGCCCTAAGTATTGACTTGCCATTCACTTGTGAAAAATATAAAATGTCCCAATGTTTGTGGATTATTGTCTCAGTCAGGGTTACTATTGCCATGATGAAACACAGTGACCAAAAACAACTTGGGGAGAAAAGGATTTATTCATCTTACACAAAAAGTATAACACATCAGACAGTAGACTATGCTTTTGCATTGGTTCACCTTGCAACGTTTTGCTGGTCTTTGTTGGGCTTTGCTGAGGCTGGTCTTCACTGACAATACTCTTGCATTGTTTCACTTTGCTTTCTTAGCTGATCATTGCCTGTCCTGATTTCGTAGAGAGAAAATCATCAAATAATTACTGGAGGTATTCTGGCTGCTTCTTGCTGCTTCTGTAGACTCATGCACATTGGCAGAGACTAGTGGTTTCTTCTGAATCAAGCCATTGCTATTGATTTATGTTTGGTTATTGCCAAATGGAAGGAATGGACTGGACTGCCACTGTTGATTTGTGTTTGGTGTTTTGATAATGGACTAGACTGCTGAAAATGAAGACTGACTTCCCAGGATCTATACAGAAAAGGAAAGAAAAATGGAAAAGCTAGGTGTAGGTATATGTCTAGGTACAGATAAGAAGAATCTCTAGTCACAAGGTTCTAGTGAGACACCTTGTCCCACACAACAATGTGTGTGGTTGACTCCTGGAGCAACCTGACCTGGGACTTTCATCTGTATACACACATGCAAATTCCCCTCCTGAGGAGACCTTTTGGGATTTGACAGCTATCTTTTGTATTATCTTTTGTTTTTGTCACTCATGCTTAACTCATTGCCCAGTAGTGCTTGCCATTTTATTTCTGTGAACACTTTCATCCATCTCAGAACTTAGCAAACTTTCTCTGACAAAGACCAGACAGTAACTATTAAAGGCACTGTGATCCTAAGGAGTCTTTTACATTTGCTTATTTCCGACTGGCTAAAGTGAAAGCAGCTATTGACAACAGGCAAATAATACTTGTATCCCCATGACACATTATTTACGAGGGTTCAGTTTTGAATTTTTTGTAACTTTCACATCTTGTAAACTAATATTCCTCTTTAAAAGTTTTCAAGAACCTTAAAAGTATAATGATTATTTTTCGATTGTGCCTGCTAGAAGTCAGCTGTCTAGATGTGCTATTGTGTGCATACCTTTATTTACAGAATAAACAGGATATAGCTACTGGATCTTGATTAGGTTTTATGCTGAGGTCTCTCAGTTTCCATCTGAGGTATCTAGGGCAAATAAACATTGTTCACTAAAGCTTTGTTATCTTTGTTGTAAAATGTAGATGACACAAAAAATGGAGTTGGTTTGCGAGCTAAATAAATTGTCCTCAAATATAAAGCTTCCTACTTGAGCCATAAAAAATTCACAGGATAACTATTCTATTTCCTCTTCTGGTCCTTTCCACTACTTGGGATTTTGTTTATTTCAATTTCTATATATGCAGGTTTGGGGCAGTATCAGTTTTACCTTCTTATGAATTCAATTTTTATAGAAAACATCCAACTTCTTGATTTGTATTAAATCTAATATATACAATGCTTAATAGGAACAGAAAATATATTGAGAGGGTGTCATAAAAACTCAGGGTGTAATCTTCGTGTGAAGGGAGACCTTCTTTTCCTCAGTCATTCATTTAGTCAGCTGACAAGCTTTATACTGAAATTTCAGATTCTATTTTCTGTGTCAAGGTAGACTTGCATGTGCTTTTGCGGAAGTGAGTAAGGTAGACTCGTGATCAAATTGTTTGCAATGGCTGTGCTGGGCTCTTCCAGCCTTTATGGAATGTTTCAGTGAGTATGCCTTTATCATGTCTCCTATTGATAGTTCTCTATGGTGGTATTTAGCTCAGTCTCATTACTTTGTTATAATTGGATGACTCCACCTTTTCATGGTTGCACACATCAGTCTGTTCTTCTCATGTTTTATACCCCATACCACACACAATGGCAGGTAAAGTCTGGGTGCTTAATGAGTGCATGGTAGCAGAATTAATGGGAAATCTTTATGAAAGTCACCATCTTTTAGATACAGAGGAAATGGCCCATAGCATTATATGTCTAAGCGGGTATTTGGCAAGTTGGTTGTTAGACTTGTTGGTACTAAACATAGTGAATTGTAATGAAAGAAGTCTATATTAAAAATTAAGCAAACACAATAGAAGGGACAAATTATTGGTAGTAAGGAGTTAAGAAGTATGTCCACTTTCCTTAAATGGGAGACTTGTAAGGACAATCAATCGCAAGCCAGGGCCCCAGGAGAATCCGAAAGAATACTAGGTATATTTTACTCTACAGTACCTCTTGTGAGACTCTGCTTTGAAGAAAGTGATTTAAGTATTAAGTATTAAGAAGTGTAGATGGAGAGAAAACTCTAAGAGGATGGGTTTGGAATTAAGTTCTTAATCCTCAGATAACTGAGTAGACAGGCAGTGGCATGTCGGGAAGTCTACGAGTTTATTAAAGTGAAAAAACCGTTCTCAGATTTTTTTTTGTGAGTATCAAGCAGTGTGAGTGCATTTCTCTCTCTGTCTCTCTCTGTCTCTCTCTGTCTCTCTCTCTCTCTCTCTCTCTCTCTCTCTCTGTGTATGTTTGTGTTTGTGTGTGAGTGTGTGTGTATACTACCTGGTTGTAGTATCTCTTGAGTACCACATGGTTTTATAATCTCTTGAGTAGCGTATCCAAAGAAGTATAGTATGTTTTATTATAAATTACTTGAAAAAAAAATAGTGTCTGGGTAGAAGAGACAACTCAAAAGTTAAGAAGTCTGCTCTTCCATAAGACCTGAGTCAGTTCCCAGCACTCATACACATACGCACGCACGCGTGCACACACACACACACACACACACACACATACACACACACGCACACACACACACACACACACAAACACACACACACATCTTTTACAAAATGGTAGCATCTAAAAATGAAGTTGTCAATTGTGGGAAAATATGAAAGATTACAGGAAATATGCAAGATTCAGAAAGATAAATTGAGTACTTTCCCTTATACTGGAATTTAGATTTTTCAAGAAAAAAAAAAAGTGATGGAAAATAGAAAGAGAACTTTTTAGGAAGAGCAAGAGGTCCACTGAGGTGGACAGTCAGGAGAAAGTTGTGACAGGATGAACATAGTCAAAGTATTTGATATACATCTATGAAGATGACATAATAAAACAATTATTTTGTACAATGAAGATACATTAATGATCATTATAAAATGTGACTGTGGGTAGACAGCAGGAATGGCACATAGTTTTCATTATCTATTGACCCCCTGTCTGATATCCCTATGAAAGCTGTGCTTATTGTACCAGACAAAAAAAAAGATCCACCTTGGTTTTCCAGGTCTTCCAAACAACCTAAAGTGTTGCTGGCAGGTTACCAATGGTAAATAAAGAATCTAGTATTATTTTATCAGGATATTTTTACTGCCTTTCAGTTTTCTGGGCCATTTATGTATGTTGCTTAAGATTTTCATACATCCCTATGAGATATGTTTTGTAATTTTTAATCCCTGTTTTTCTAATAACTGCACTTGGGCCAAACAGACTAAAGTGAATGTCTTAATGTCTGGCAGTCACATGTAGTAGTATGTCAGTGGTTCTGAGGCCTATCATTGGTTTATACCAATGGTGTCTAGCAAGCGCCACATTTGTCTCGGGGCTTCATAATAACTAGATGGCTGGATTCTCCTTCAGAGTTTCTGACTCATTAGGTCAGGGTGAGACATGAGAATTTCCAAATGGAGTTATTAGACATGTGGGGACTGTGTTTGGAGAACCGTGCCTCTTCAGGTTTGCCAGCAATCTGCCATTTTTTTGTAGTACTGTTCCATCTACACAATTCACTCTCAAGAAGTCTGCCATTAGCTGGAGAGATTGCTCAGTGGTTAAGAGCACTGTCTAGTCTTCCAGAGGTTTTGAGTTCAATTCTTAGCAACCACATGATTGCTCACAACCATCTATCCTGGGATATGATGCTCTCTTTGGGCATGCAGGTGTACATGTAGATAGAGCACTCATATACATAAAATAAATAAATAAATAAGAAAATAAATCTTAAAAAAAAAGAACTGTGCCATTGAGTTAGAAACACTAATAAGAGCAGCAACAAAACCATCATAATATTCTAAGTGAGTTTACAGTTTTGTGTTGGCCCGCATCTCCCTTATGCCACAGAGTAGACATACCTGCTATGCTGCCTCTCCTCCATACAGGGCTTAAACTTTCACTTCCAGTGATTTGCTTGGCTCTGGACTAAAATAGCCAGGATTTCTGAATTCTTTAATTCTTACAACTCTTTGGGGGAGGAAGGACAAACCAGAAAGTTTTCATTTAGATTGTGACCCTAATAGCCCATTGTTGGGTCCTCTAAAAATTGAGTTCTGTGGTTTTCCAAATCATGAGCAGTTAGAACACTCATCACCTTTCTCCTTTGCTTTAGTTTTTTTTTTTGATTTGCTTTTTTAAAATTTTAGTAGAAATATTCACTCAGAGCCCAGTCCGCTCACCCACAGATAGGCCTCAGATGTGTGTGAATATCCAGAAGAAGGAGCCCCTCTTCTTTGCCTTAGCTTGACTTGAGGCTATGGTCCCTGAACAAAGTTATAGTTTAACAAGAGAAAAATACATGATTTTTCAAAAATATTATATGTAAGTCTTTAGAAAGGAAGACCAAGAGAAACTGAGAAACATACATGTTTTTATTCTGTTGAATGAATAGTGGATAGTGGTGCAGAACTACAATTGAATTAACAGGAGTCAGTAGTAACAATCTCAGGGCTGTAGGCATAGGAAGGGGCACTCTGGAATAAGGTCTTCTTACCTATTGTAGAGAATTCCTTTAAGACCCGTTTCAGGGGGAATGTTGGAAAGAATTTCCTGCTTGTGTTTTTATCAAATGCCAAGATGTTATATTTTGAGGAAGTATGTCTTGAAGTGTATCACAGCAAATATTATTTGAGCTTTTTCTGTATTAGGCACTTACTTGTTAGAGCTAGGACACAGTGGTTGCACAACTGGGTATCATCCCTGCCACTGAGGAATTTTTGTTCTACTGAGGAAAGCACATCAAAAAAAAAAATGTGATGCATAAATGTCAATGATGGTAACCTGATAAAAAGGAGAGGTACTTGTACGGTGTAAGCACACAGCAGGAGACCTGAGTATATTGGTATGGAGGAAAGATTGTTGGGACTAATGATTGAGCCAAAATCTGAAGGAAATTTAAAAATTAAATAGGTCAAGTAGCTGGAGTTGAGGGAAGCACATTCTAGGCAAAGAAAAGCTGTGTGTAGAGGTCATGAAAGGAAAGAGCATGGCATGATCTTAACAACATAAGACTCTAAACCGGACAAGCCTAGCTCAAGATTTATGTATGTTTTAAAGGATAATTTTTAAAATGGTAAAATCATAATTTATACTGGTATACAATAACATGTTTAAGATGATAACACTCAGACAAATAGTAAGACCAGTATAAAGAGATTTTAAACACACACACACACACACACAGAGAGAGAGAGAGAGAGAGAGAGAGAGAGAGAGAGAGAGAGAGAGAGAGA
>JANHMN010000001.1:168041921-168057647 GCA_030674055.1 Rhabdomys pumilio
AGAGAGAGAGAGAGAGAGAGAGAGAGAGAGAGAGAGAGAGAGAGAGAATTATGTATTTGAAAGGAATAGTATATGAAGTTTCCCCAACAGACAGGGCAGACTTTGCCTGTCTACAAACAAGACTTATCTTACATGTCTATTAGTTAGGCATAGTTTATTGTTATAAATTGAATCAGGACACAATACCTGAGAACCAGGAGGTGGTCTCCTTTATATACAATGTATGCTTTCTCGCAGAATCACATTCATTTTTTCTCCTATATAAACTTCAGACATGAATACATTTTTGAAGTTTAAAGCTAGTTGGATTTGATTTTAAATGGGTATAATACAAAGCTGGACAATTCATACCCCGCCTTGAATATGTCCAACTATGTTGAGCAGAATATCCAGACAGTCATTCCCTATATCTTCCTTTTATACCAGTCTAATAACTGGTTTCTCCCCTGTCACAGTAGAAAACAAGAAAATACTCCCTTTGAGAAAAGACACATAGAAAAATAGGGTAGAACTTGGCTTTTATTCTGGAGTCCCTATGAAAACTAAAGTGGATATCTTTCCAGTGAACCCCCACAAAGCAATAGTGGCCTTGCCAAGAGTTCTGGCCCAGTCTATAGACAGGGTTGGCAAGGAAAAAATTTTCAAGTTGTCAGTCACTTTGAACAGAGAATGATAATCATCCGGCCAATTAGCAGAATGGCTGGTACTGAGGCATTTGAATTGATGATTTGCTTTGGAGAAATGTTAAAACAGCTTTGACAGGTACTACGACTCTTTTATTGGCACTCCCACTCCGAAGTCATGTGTTAAAAATGTTCGTATTGTTAAAAAGAAGGACTCACTCTTGTCTTATGTTTTAAGCTGGGTGTGTTGAGTATAGCCTCTGTTTTCTGTATTGATGTCATATTGTATGTGGAGACAGAATTAGACTAGCATCTTCTAAGGTAGTTGCAGCAGACTAGAATTTAAAGCTGCAGCATTACAAATGTTTGATTAAAAACGTAACTGGTTTTGATTAAGTTGTGTTATTATCCCCCAGTTACAGATTCTCTTTCTTTTTTCTAATTAGTATAAACTCATCTAAGTTCTCAAGAATGCTGTCTCTGGTGATAATGCTGTCAGAAGCCTCTGGCCTGTGGGACAGTGCATAAATACTTTAGATAGACAATGAGTACTCACAATGTAAGTAAGTTACCTACAGGGAACAATGCCACTGGCATTGTTTTCTTCTACAAATGTTCTACAGATGTTAAAACCGTCTCTTAAAAATCTCAGTTTGTTTTCTTCTGCTTTCATCCTAGGTGAAAAAGCTCTGAATCCTATATAAATTTTTGACTTTTATTAGGAAATTTATTTAAAAGAAAGATGTAAAATAATCTCCAAGCATGAAAAAGCAGGTTTACTGTTTGCTAAATCAGGCCTCTAATAGTAAACAGCTCAGAAAGCCTTCTATAATATTTATGAACAGTTTCTCAGTTTTATACCCAGATATTTCTGTTTCACTCTACAGCAGAGATAATCCAGGCTCAACAAAAGAGGAACTTTTTTTTTTTTTTTTTTTAGAATGAATAGACTGGACAGTTGAGTAGTGGGGTGCATGATCACCAATCTTTCAAGCCCAGCTTTTATGTAAGGCAACTTTATAACTTCATCCATTCCAAAGAGACAAGCATTAAAGACCATAGGGAAAATAAAAGGCAAAGGAGACATGTGGAGAAATACCCCATCCCTTACATCTCTGCAGCTACTTGTTTCATCGCTACCCTTGCTGAGTTAACCTACTTTAAGACTAACAGCATAAGTTTTGAAAAGGCATCTCACTCTTCTCCACGGCACTCAGTCTACAAAGCAGTGTGAGGACATGACTACCTCTACTGTTCAAAAACATACTCTATCTTTCACTGGGTATTCTGTGTCAACCATAACAGATATTTTATTATGCACCCAAACTGCCAAGTAACAGTGATTAAAGCAAAAATGAAAAGGAAACTTCTAGTCTTCTTGTGACTCATAGAGGAATCAAGATTGAAATCCCACAGCATCTGTACAATGAAATAAACACCTCTTTGTTCCTCTAAATTCATTGGTCCACATGTGGGGTTCTTAGTTGATGCTTGATTATGGCATATTTCTTAAAGCACGAATTTCTGAACATTTGTCTGAGAATGATGTATGGAAAAGTACAGATTCCTGTCTTCCTTCCTGCAATGAAGACAGGGGTATCTTGGAGCCAAGATGGGTGGGATGTGGAATGTGTAGCTTCCTCAAACTCCCCATGTAGATATTTGATACATTTAATGTCTGAACATCAGTTTAAGGTAAAAGCCTGATGTGTGGAATGAAAAGTGGGGAGGTAGTTAGGAAGAAAAAATGTTCTAGTTGTGGCAGGTGTGTATTGTTAGTCAGTCCTCCGTTCCTCTCTGTGAAACATTCAAGATTAGTCAGCCCTCCATTCCTTGTTGTGAAACACCCAAGGCATAGCTGTTCTCATCTTGACAACAAAATCTTTGGTAGCCTCTACTCACAGAGAGGGTGTGGGCCCAGATATGTCACATCATTCTAAGGAATTGGGGCATCCCTTGAAATCCATTCATAGACATTGCTAGATATTCCATGTGTTCCAAGATCCCTTCACTTATTGGGAATATCTTAAGAGAGAAATGGAAGGTAGAAACCCCACTGAGTAAGGATGGAAAGAAAGCATTTGTATCCATGCCAGCTTGCTGTTGGCTCCTCTGTGCACCGAGCATGGCATTCATTCCTTTAAATGTTGGGGGCATTGATAGAGAGACTGCATACTACTGCCGCTGTGTGCAGTCAGTCATGGGACTTTGTCTCTGCAGGCAAAAGAAGGGAGCATTTTCACAAACTTCTTTCTGTGTACAGTTTCCAGACACAAGCTACCTGACCTACTCCACTCTTTTTCATCCGTGATACAGGTCAACTTTCTCTGTATGCATTCAGTGGATCAAAAACTCCACCCAAACCAAGTGGAAGAGATTAGTTCTATTTATTGCAAATTATCATTACATCTGACCACATGAATAGAGGCACAATTAGTTTTGAATTATTGATTAAACTAAACCACACCTTGGGAATGAACTAAAGTAGAGAACCTTCCCCTCCCTCTTAATAGTGATAGCACTGGGCAATTGTAGGAATGTTGGATCTTTGTTTGGTATAGTAGAAGTTTCCCCAGCTGACTTTTTGTAAATCATCCAACCTTGACTGCAACTGCTGAGAAGGGTTTGTCCCTGGGTCTTCTAATGGACTGCTAGGATTTAATTACATGTTGTTTTATGGTGTCTGGCAATGCAATTCCCATCCCTGACATAGCTTCAGAGATCTTTACAAATAAGCTTCATCTGTCTCTCTTCTCATTTGCTGAAAAGCACTCATTCCTTTGATTTTTGTGGATCCTACTGATGTTTCGTACTCGTACCCAATGGTGCTATTTTGAAATACACGCACACGTACATGTACATGCACGCACACACACACACGTACACAAACACTCACTTAAATGTCATTGACTATAAAAACACTTCTAAAGCAGTTAATGACATAAAAAAGGAGAGAACACTTAAGGTTTGTGTCAGGGGCTCTAGCCTTTCCATTAGAGAAAAAAACCTGTTTGATGTTTGGAATAGGTTGCCAAGGTTGACTCCATTAAAGAGCAACAGATAAAGTGCCCCAGCAAATGCAGAGACATGTTTTGTAAGACATTTCCATTTATTCATAGCTGCTTGAAACAAACGTGTGTTCTCCAGGTTGCTATTCGTTTCTAGTACCCAATTCTGGAAGTGTGTGCCTTGGGAAGCCCTGGTGATATGAGCATCACAATAAAACCTGTACCTTGCCAGACACATTGATGGTTCTGTTGATAAGAGGCTGCATGAAGTCAACAGTTGATTCTACTTCACTGTGACATTTGCATTTAATAAAGTCATGTTTACCGTCATTTCTTTATAATCACAGTGAGCACCTAGTGTACCACAGTTGAGAATGCAAAACGAAGAGAGGGTTTCATTGAGGGCACATAGGGAAGAACAATTATTATGTTTTTTGTTTAAACAATTCGGATCTTGTGTCGGAGCTAGAATAGCTGTAGTTGTTGGTTTGTGCCCCACTGTCACTTGTGATGTATCCAGCCTATGATCATTCAGTGGGCTTCATCCGCTTTCCCTTTGTCCTTCCTGGCTCTCAGAGGTGTTACTAGGGCAGTTCCTACATTTCCTGGGCACATACATGAGAACGTAAAACGGGGCCCTGCTGGCAACCAGAACGTAAAACGTGCTCAGAATAGGGGTATACAAGGCCACACAGTGACTCTACAGACAAGGAAAAGCCCTTCTCCTGAGTCCACTGGCTTTCTCAGAGCAAGTGCTACTTGTGGGCCAGTCGGTGCCTGTCTCATATCCTAGGCCCTAGGAAAATTCCTGGTAATTCCCATCTCTAAGATGCTTCCCAGAGTAATGGTGCCACCTAATATCTCTTCTGAGTATGTTTATCTGGTGGCTTGTCACCTCTGGACTTTGATACACAAGTTTTTTTTTTTTTTTTGAAAATTAAAATACACCAAGAATAGGGTTTGGGAATAGTTACTCTTGTAATCTTTAACAATCTTGTTGATTCTCATCCAAGTATTTCCCTTCACATTTTATTTTCATTCACTGTGGAAAAACTGGTCTACTTGACCCATTTTTGCAGACAAATTAAATGTATAAGACAGTCTGTGTATATATAGATGTATCCTTTATAGCATATGGGCAGTTTGTTTCTTTTCTTTAAAGGATATATGTTTATTCTGTCTGTTGTCATATGGTGTTTCGACAGTTGAATGTGCTTAGCATAATTTCTTTTACATTTCTTGCCTGTAAAATGTAGCTGAAGAATCACAGCCTTGTGAATTTCTTACAGTTGTCCTTCCATTTTGAGTGTCCCCCAAGCTATAGTGACAAATGAAGTTCCCCAGGATAGTAAGGTAGAAAGAGCTGCAAACACACGTATTAGTCATCAACATATCAAGGAAACCCCCAAAGCAGATTTATAAGTTGTTTCGTGAGAGGAAACATTGGCATGTCATTGGTGATTACAAACTAGCAATAGATTATGTGTCGTTGAATGAGCTATAGTACAGATGACACTGTGTGCAGAATTTGGTAAGTGAATGAGTGAAATGGAAGGGAAATGATACAGCATAACTCTTAAGTTGGCGTTGTTGGTGAAGGGAGTGTAGTATTTTATCAGATCTGTTTAAAACTCCTGCCTTCAGTACTTGCTCCTGAAGGAAATATGGTGAGCCAAATAGACATGGTTCCTGACTTGGAACTCAGACCCTCAGCAGAGCATTGGCTGCAGACAGATGATGGCAATGCTATTTAAGGACAGTTTTGATAGATGCTAAGAAGCAGCTCAGAGTGCTGTGGGAGTGGATAGTGGCCTCTTCTAGGTGGGCATTTCTCCAAGGTCAGGTACTTGTGTGAGAAAGTGACTTTAAGTAGACTTAAAAGAATGGGGGTAGATATGTGGATCATGGGTCCCTGATATTATACCAAGATTCAGTTTTTAAAGATTATATGCTAGGAGAGCTCAGAGGACTCAGCATTCAGTTATATGATTGGGCATGATTTATTGCAGCTGAAGGATACAAAGCAAAATCAGCAGTGGAAAAGGTGTATGTTTTAAAGCTCAGAGGATGCCAGGTGCAAGGTTGCAAGAGTTGTCCCCCAGTGGACCTAGGAGGATGCACCTAATTCCTTGAGTGCTGACAGAGAAGCTCATTCGAGGCTCTGCACAGAGGTTTTCGTAGTAGGCTGCTCACAAAACTACCTTATGCCTAACATGATTACAAATGTAGGGTCACAGACTGAAAGCAGCCTCCTAGCATGAGCTCTGCTATCTGAACAATTAGATTAGGCACAGAGCCACCCTTAGTAGTTCTAGAAATGACAGGAGCCCTTCTACAACTCAGGGGTCCCAGATGTTAGCCCCAAGTCAAAAGCAGGCTTGCTAAAGATGGTAAACTGAAGATGCTGAATTGTGTTCTCTAGGGCACAAGGGCTGATAAAACAGCCGTGCTTTCAAACATTTCAACAGAGGAAAACAGGAGCTAATTGAAGGACATGGGTGTGGGAGCATCTTGTTTGTTGTTAGACTTGAGGGCATGGACAGTGGAGGCCCACGCCTTTCAGTCTCTGTGAGAGATCTCTTATTAAACAGAGAAGGTTGGGTGTAGCGGTGGATGCCTGTAAATCTGGTACATTGTAGCACTGCTGAACGTTCTGGAATAGACTGGACTAAATGGTGGTGCTAGAGTAAAGTAAGGAAGAGAAAAAGGGTGAGGGAAAGAGGAGAGAGTAGAAAGAAGGAGGAGGGGGAGGAGGAGGAAGAGGAGTGATAGGTGTTGATCAGGTACAGAGAAGGCTAGATTTTGCTTAGCTCAGTTCAGTTTAAGTTCAGTTTAATTAAATAAATTATTCTAGTACCTATGCTAATTGAGTGAATTAAAGAAGTCTTTTATTGACCACCTAAGACTTACTAGGGCTTTATCCAAAGTCCTACAAGAAATACAAAGATAACCACACAGGTAACCTTGGTACCTCTGGGCAGGACTGCCCATGAAATGGCAGTTGGTCTCCTCACTTGGATGTTGAAAAGAATTGCTAGGAAGGGAAAGGAACCAGCTGGCGCAAGTTTTGTCACAAGTTTTGTCATCAGCCATGAATGTTGCACTAAGTACAGATTTCCATCACAGGGAGGCACGTGACTGCCTCTTTAGCTTAGAAGAATATTCAATGAAGCAGAGCTTCCTGGAGGGAGCGGAAATGATGACAGGGACAGTGCCAGGGAGGATTGCCTTTGGCAGTGGCTTGGCAGGAGAAGAAGGCCTGTTGGGCCCTCCCTTGAGGAGATCTGCATGGGAAGGCCAGGCGATGAGCTTTTATTTAAAAGGGAATAGGTGAACCATTGAGTTGGAGCTTGGAGTTGGCTTTATTTGAAAATGCTTTCAAAAGCTGTTTTGACAAGAATGGGGAGGAGGCAGTGGTATCATTAAATAAGCTGGCAACTTTTGTAACCAGCTTTTTGGTTTTCACCTCTAGGGAGAGTCAATAAACTTTGATTCCCAGCATTAATGTAATTATTTTGATTTTTTTTTTCCACCGGCTCATTCGAGAGAAGGCTGAGAAGCTGCAATATCAGATGGCCGCAAGCAATTCAGAAATCCCGTGTCCCCAAGGACACCCGCTGCCTTTCAGAAGTAGCAGGCAAGGGGGTGGAATAAATCATTTTCTCTGATCTTGTTAGTGTGGGGAAGCAAGTACATTGCAGGGCCAGTGGTGACAGGCTGCTGTAGGCAGGGCAAGCCAAATAACAACAGCCCCCTGCTCCTCAAAAAATACTTTTGCATATATATATTTATTAAAATATATGAGTGTGTGTGTGTGTGTGTGTGTGTGTGTGTGTGTCTGTGCCTATGGAGGCCAGCAGTTGATGACGTCAGGTATCCTCTGTTGCTGCTGTGTACCCTAGTTTTCTGAGGCAGTGTCTCACTGAATCTAGAGGCTTCTGGTGCAGCCAGACTGGGTAGCCACGCCCATGTTTTGGGTACCGGGACCTGACCTCAGCTCTCCAGGATTGCACAGCAAGAACTTTACCCATGGAGCCGTCTCCCAGCCCATGAACATCATTGTTTTCATAGCAACACTAACACTGGGCCATGGCTTACAGAGTGCTGCAAACATTGTTTTCTGGAAACAACTTCAACTTGCTGGTTTAGGCTCTGATGTTAGAATTTCAGAACTTCTTATTCAGTATAGATTTTCCTGAGGAGATACTTTAAATTTTATTTTCTTTAGAGGCATCTGAAGAGATATCTATAATAAATATCTATATTATTATATATCTATGTCTAATATTATATGTCGACATAAAAATTACCCATTAGACCCATCAAAGTCAGTAAGAAAATGTAAACCAAATGATGAGCTGTTTAGAAGTTTGGAGACACAGAAACCCACAATTACAATCTTTTTCAAACCAAATGTTTCCTTCCAGTGATTTGATTACTTAAATGTATTATTTTCCACTTCACAAAATTGTATTTTTCTTATTGTAAAAAGCATGGATTGTTTTTATTTCCCAGTTTCTCACATAATCTCTTACCACTCACATGCTCACCTAGGGTTTTTGTGTGAGCTTGGACATTAAGACAATTGCTGGTCAGTTCATAGCACGGTAGATCTTAGGGGATGTTACTGCTCACACTGTGCCTCTTACCAGGCCAGCCAGCATCACCAATGACAGGGCCTCACTGTCTGTTCCTCTGGACACTGGAATAACTGACTAACTGGTCACCTCAAAGCCTCCGTATTTCTAGTCTATTTTCCAGAGTGAGGTCATCAGACTTTATAAAATAAAGTGGAAATCTTGTCATGCCTTTATATATGCCTGCTGCCTTTTAACATGCAGCTCCAATGTATGGGGGTAGCTTGCTTCTAACTCCTCTCAAACTCTACTCCTTTACCATTCGAATATAACGTACCTTGAAAGCATCCTTCCCTCTGCCTCCTTCACACCTGCTATCTTCCCCGTCTTGTTGCCAGGTAGTCTCATTTGTTGTCCTAGGCAATTTTGCTTCTACTTTTGTACCATAGACATACATACATACATCATACATGCATACATGCATACATACATACATACATACATGCATATATACATACATACATACATACATACATACATACATACATGTTTTATATGTAACATAGGCAACACAAATGAGGGAAAATACACAGTATTTGTCTTTTTGACATTTGAATTTACTTCATACTGATGCCCCAGTTACATCTGTTTTCTCGACAAGCTAAATAATTTCCTTCTTCCTTATGGCTGTAAAACATTCCATTGCATGTATACATACACCACACATTTGAAAATCAGTACGAACTAAGTCATGTGCTTTCACCAGTTGCTACTGCATGCGTGGTAGTTGGTTCTCTAGGTGTAGCTCTTGTTCTCTCTTCCCTTCATGTTTTCTTCTAAGATGGTGTTCCTCTGGCTCACAGTCTGCCCTTTCTGCATCTTCCTGACCCCTCCCTTCACTTAGCTGTCTCTACTGTTTCATAAGTTTCAGGGGAAACATTCTGTGCTTCAAGCAGGATTAAATATTCCATCCTACCAGATTGGCAACCTTATTCTTACTAAAATGTATTTGCTATCCCATTTATTATCACAAAATAAACTTTGTAGGTGGTACCTGCTAGACACGTAGTTTAAGAAAATCGTATGATTGAATTATAACTTTAAAAATGAAAGAAAGTGATTTATCAAGAATTTAAGTATTCTAATGTGAATCTTCAATTCAACTGTGCTTGAAGATGGAGTGACCAGTCAGATACTTATAACTGCTTGTTGTGAACAACTGGGTTTAAGCCAAAAACACCAGAAGCTATTCCATGTACAGGATATGGGAAATGTCAGAAAAGGGATCAAGGGTACTGACTGAAGGTGACAAAGAGTAGCATATGTGATGAGGAAAAATGGCAACCTCGTAGAAGATGGGCTCTTGTACTGATAAGAATACCACCATTAGAGGTGGACAATGTTAGCATGTGTCCCATTCCTGGAAGCTAGTTGGACTTACTTACAAAGGGAGCTACAGAAGAATTCCCTGTGTTATGATAAGGGGCTGGCTTGTGCTGGAAAAACACAAGAAGAATGCACTTAATCTTGAAATCCTCCCTCAGGTTGAGGCATGCATTTGCTCTCCAGTTCTTCAAAAGCCCTCAGTAGGCCCACAGGGAATAGGGAATGGATTGGAGGAAGAAACAGTAATATAAACAGCCATAAAGAGGTTGTATAGGAGGTACCTCTAGGGACAGCCTCAGTGTAAGATTGATAAACAAAAAGCAAGTCTTGGAAAGTAAGGAACTTTAATTGGTGATTTTTACTGTATAGATTTCTCACCTGTGCATTACGGACATTTAAAAATATATTTTAAATTATATATATGTGTATACATATATACACATATATGTATATATATACATACATATATATATATTTGGTACATATAATATTGGTACATATATATTATTGGTACACACACATATGCTAATGTTGTATGCTAAACTTATTTCTGGCTTTTACAGAATTTACATATTTACATGTGACAGATAGGAATGGGTAGCAAAAGCCCCATTGTTGTCGGTGAAGTGATTTTCTGAAAGTGAGCAGCACCAAAAGTGTTGAACAAAACAAAGTACATTATTCCTTCAGCTTACATGCTAGTTGCATTTTTTGAGAAATTCAGTGCGAATTTAAAATGTGTAAAAAATACTTTGGGCTGTTATGTATAACATAATCACATTCTCTTTTTTATGACTGTCTGGTGGGACATTTGAAAGTCATGGGAGGCAAAGGCTCATTTTTCATTGTGTAGGCCTGTCCTGCACATTACAGAGCACCCTGCATCCCAGGTGCCCTTCAGCAAATACCAGTTTCATTCCCCATTAGCGAGACAGCCACTAAACCTTCCTAAATAATAACCTAGGGGACAGTATCACTCTAGTTGAGCCTACTATGGAGAGGGTCTCTCCCCTTCCCTCCATATATTTAGGACTATTGTAGTAATTTGTTCTTTGTTTCTAATTTCTGAGAAATTGAAGGCTCCTGAATGGCATTCAGGAGACATCTGACTCCACTATTGTATTATGGCTTGTACTTGGAAACGTTAAGTATAAGGAGCACCTCTTAAAAAGGTTTATCAAATAACACAAGGTCGGGGAGAACAGATCAGGTTCTGTTGCTGCTACTTGGTAATCTATTGAATCAACCAGGGATGACACATCACTTCTCTGTTTTTTCAGGTTAGGCCTTGGTTATGCACCTGCATCTTGTCCAAGCTACCATTGTTTTTAATTTTTCACAATTTTTATTAGTGTTTGTTCATTGAACGAAATGATGGTTTTATGATGGCAGTTTTGTTCAAGTATGTGATATATTTTTGTCTGTATTCACTCCCCATTACCCTCTCCAATTCTTTCTTCACATGCCTGGGAGCCTCCTTTTGTTTCTTACATAGTTGTTTCAATTTCATGGAATGTATACATATATATAAACATATACATACATATGCACATATATGCACATGTGCATGCCCATATATAGCACAACACTGAATGTTTTGCCCTTCTGGCTATGTCTTATTACCCTTGATATAATGATCTCTATCATTTGACACGATGGTCTCAAATTCTAATTTTCTTACAAATGTATAATTTTGTTCTTCTTTATAGTTGAATAAAGCCTAGTGTATTTATACACTGCACATATTTTTAAGATCTATGCATCTCTTGATGGGACCCACTCTGTAGGCATAGTAGGCAATGCAGCCAAGTCCATAACTTGCTACAGTGAAAAGAAACAAGAATCTCCATGACAGCTTCATTCAAAGTGGGTAAAACCTCGAGAAAAGTCGATGCCCATGAAAGGATGTGATTGTAGACAGCTTGTAGTACTGTTGTGTGCTGTTTCCTATTCAGTAATAAATGAATAAACAATGTATCCATTGTGTGTGGTGTGGTATGGTGTGGGTGCTGGGTGAAAACATTATGTTGAGCAAGAAAACACAACAGAATTCTACACTGCCTGGGGCCATTTATGTGAAGTACAAGAGGCAGGAATAATATTCAGTGGCAATGCAATCCAGATGTTTGCAGATGTCTGGGTCATCACTCTTGTATTCTGCATATTTTACTGTATAAAAATGATCCCTTTAAACTATCAGAAGAGTTGTGCAAGAGTCATCATTTCCATCAAAAGGTACCACGTGTTCATTTAAAAATTAATACAAACTGAATGATAATAATTATGTCTTAGTACATAAATTTTTGGTTAGTTTTCTTCATTTTTGCTTGTGCATAGGTTTAGAATAGTTTTAATTTTAGTTTTTTACTTTCCCTTTTATATTCTTTAAGAACATATTTAGTGTTTACACATCACTGAACTTTTAAATCTGGAACAACTTATTACTACAGAAAAAGAATTGTTGGAGGAGTTTCTTTTGTTCATATATGAAGTTGTCTTGATGAGGATCTTCACACTAAAGACTCATCACAAGCAAGGTGCGGTGCTGCAGTCTATCAAACCCAGCACTCGGGAGCCAGAGGCAAGCAGATCTCTGTGAGTTCAAGGCAAGTCTGGTTTACATAGCAAATTTTATGCCATCCAAGGCTTACATACTGAGACCCTGTCTCCAAATCAAAACAAAAACAAACTCAAAACAGTAACGAAAGTTCTCAGGAGGGCTGGTGAGATGGTTCATCAGGACACTTTGCTGCCAAGCCTAAGGTAGAAGCATAGAACTGACCCCCAAGTCATCTCCTGCTCTCTCTGCACCCTGATAAATAAGTAAATAAATCTAATTTAAGAATTAAGAAATTAATATGAATCTGATAGTCAAAGACACAGATATAGCTAGAATCCAGAAGGGACTTATTTATAAATTTTCCAAGAAAAAACAGGAACAAGCTTCCCTGAAAATAAATGACATGTTCATATGACTGTCGTTATGTTTTTCTGGCCCTCAGTCTCATATCTTGCTCATATCTGGGTTGACACCATGGAGAAATCATCCTAGATCCATTGATGCAAACATTGCATTCTATAATTTTATGTTTTCATGTTTAAATCTCTTTTCCTTTCTGTGTTGGGATCGGACCTGAGCCTTGTGCATGCTAGGCCTCTCCAAATCTCCATCAGATCTCTTTCTTATCCTCAGAGACTATCCATGAAGGTTTCAGTATTGGGAAAGTGGGGAATATTGTACAGTCTATACTTCATCACACACTTTTTATACATATTAAAATTGGATCACGAGATCATTTTTGGAGGAAACTTGGCACTCTGACTCACCTTATATTGAGCCAACATGACAGAAAAACACATCATTTTTTCCTCAGATGAAAGGAAGCAGGCATGAAAGTAATGGAAAGGATATAAAGTCTAAAACAAAGCAACATAATTTGCAGTGTGAATTGTCAAATAGTTATTATCTCACATAAGCTCCCCAGGTAACATAATTGCCAATATTAAAGAATCTGTTTTGTTTTGTCATCTCAACGGAACATTTTGCCTTGAGAATTAATTAATGCATTCTTCTCTTAAGCATGTGTTCAAGACACAATGAATATACCCTTAGTTAACCTTCAGGAACACCACACATTTCTGCAGAGTTTCAAGAGGCAGAGAACAACAAAGAGAGCTTGGTACTCCTTGCTCTCCCTGAGAGTAGGAGGGGAGAGTTTTGTTGCAGTCATCTTTATTAGAAGCAGCTGTCAGTAAGGGATTTCCCCCCATGGATGAAAACAAAAGGAGCTATAGAAGTCTGTGCAGTAAGATAGCACCCACGAGGCATTAGGATAAATAAAAGTAGGTAATATTAATGAAGCTCATTAACAGATGTCACTGTTGGGGATGAAGCAACTTCCATGCCAAAGAGTTTCATACATTACACTTTTCAAAACTGTCAGCATTTTGACTTTGATGTATGTCCACGTGGATAGTTTTAATAAGCTCCCACGCTCCTCTCTTTGCATAGACCTGAAGAATCCTGGGAATTGCTGGCAGCAATGTCATAAAGACATATTTGACCAATGATTGTTGCTTTCCTTCAGTGAGTGAAGACTCAGATCATTACATTCCTACTTACTCATGGTGTAAACATTTGTCTTAAGAATTAGTTTAAAAATATTGAATGACCAAGCAGATTTTTTTTGAGGTTTATTTATAGGAGTCTTCCACAGGCTATGGCCTGTGTAACTAATAGAATCACATCCGTAAACTGCTTTTAAGGTAGAAGCCAAAATGCAGAATAATAGCTTGTCAAACTGTCATTTGCAAGTGAGATCATAGATTTTATAGTCCAAATTAGGTTGTGTTCTTTTCTTTTTTGTCAGGTCATATTCTAATAACCATATTGTGTGCTAAACCCTGTGTTTATCCCAACACTTGACAGATGATAGGCTGTTAATTTCTATGTAGGAAAGAGTGATTGCCAGCGCCCCAACAGTGTCCAACAAAACATGAAATGTCAGGATCCACTTTTGGTTACATTTTACTTGACTTCATTTTAGCAAGGTAATTCTGGGTATAAGAGTTTTAGTGGTGCTGGGCAGTGGTGGCACATGCCTTTAATCCCAGCACTTGGGAGGCAGAGGCAGGTGGATTTCTGAGTTCGAGGCCAGCCTGGTCTACAGAGTGAGTTTCAGGACAGCCAGAACTACACAGAGAAACCCTGTTTCAAAAAAACAAAACAGAAACAAAACAACAACAACAACAACAACAACAACAACAACAACAACAACAACAACAAAGACTTTTAGTGGCTTAGCATATGCTTCATTTTACAAACTGTATGATTTTATCACCATTAGAAGTATAAAGGATTAAGGAAAAAGTAATTTTTCTTGTTTATGTTCTTGTTTTTGCTCTCCTGTAGAGAGTTGTAATCATAACCTAGGGGTTAGTAGAAAGGGCCAAATGCGAGTCATGAGCAGATAGGATTTACACGCTCAGTGTTGAGGCTAATTAGGGTATAGTAGTAGTATATACTGATGCTTAGGTAGGGAACAAAATAATTTAAAAGTTAAGGGCACATCGTCAAATTCACTAAAAACTATTAGAACTAATAAAGAGATTTAGCAGTGTGGCAAGATATAAGATCAATACACAAAAATCAATTTTATTTCTGTATACAAGGAATGAACAGTTTCAAAATGAAATTAAGAAAACAACTTCACCTATAATAGCAACAAATGAGTAACATTCTCAGTAATAAGGTTAACAAAAAGTATAAAACTTGTACACATAAAACAATAAAACAGTAAGAGACAGTAAAAAGAAATAAGTAGAAAGTAGAAGGAGGTCCATGCTCATGGATTGAAAACCTTAATAATAGTTAATGATGAAATAATGATCAAAATGATTGACTTACTCATAAGATTTCTAACATTAATTAATTCTTCTTAGAAGCTGTCAAGTTGATCTTAACTGCACATGTAATACAAAGGATGCAGAGCAGCCCAACAATCAAAAGATGGAAGTCAGAAGTAGAGGATCCATCTTCTGGTTTTAAAGTTTGCTACAAAGCTATAGGCTCTAGTATCAAGACTGGTGTCGTGTTCACATTAAAATAGATCATCAGAATGGAACTGAGATTCCAGAAATAGGTCCAGTGCATTGGTTCAGGGGTTTCTGGGGCCCACATTGTAGGCAGAGAGAACTGACTCTTGAGACTTTTCTTCTAACCCCTCCTTCCAAAAAAATCAACTGATCAATGTAAAACAAAGGAAACACATGCACAGCACACACACATAAACACACACACACACACACACACACACACACACACACACACACACAAGACAGAGACAGAGAGAGTGAGACAGAAACACAGAGAGAAACAAAAGTAGAGATATATAGAGAGAGGTGAGAAGAAACAGAAACAAAGACAAAGAGAGACCCAGACTCCAGAAATAAATCCTCACTTTTGTGGTTTGATTTTTAACAAGAATCCCAAAATTACTCAATTGGAGAAACTATTTTTTAATACATATATATGTGCATACATTCTTCTTCTTCTTCTTCTTCTTCTTCTTCTTCTTCTTCTTCTTCTTCTTCTTCTTCTTCTCCTTCTCCTTCTCCTTCTCCTTCTCCTTC
>JANHMN010000001.1:168058155-168135198 GCA_030674055.1 Rhabdomys pumilio
TCTTCTTCCTCCTCCTCCTTCTTCTTCCTTCTCTTCCTTTTCCTCATCTTCCTCCTTCTCATTCTCCTCCTCTTCCTAATCTTCTACCTCTTGTCCTTCTGATATCCCAAAGAAAAATTTGGGGTTCTACCATTTGACAGTTAGACCAAAATGAAATCATAGATTCAAATGTAAAAGATAACACAATTAAACACATAGGAAAAATTGCAAAAGTTGATCTTTATGGCACCAAGTTAGGACATTCGAAGTCAGCGACAAAAACACAGGTGACAGTGTTCTGATTTGTAAGTGCAAAGATAACAATCAAAGAAAATGTTAATTACACCAGAAGTATAATCATCACTTTCATGTCAAATGATGCCATCAAGACAGTTGAAAAGATGACCTGAAGATAGAAGAGAAACATGCATCCGATGAGGGACTTGTATCCAGTATGTGAGGTATGTGTGTATGTGTGTGTGTGTGTATCTGTCTTGAAACCCAATAATAAAAGAGTTTACACAATTGAAAAAATGAGCAAGGACATGAACTGCTGTTTTTTCTGAAGAAGAAACAAATTCAATGATGTCACAAAAAGATGCTTAACATCACTCATCAGATAAATCAAATCAAAACCACAGCTAGATGTTATTTTATACACAGTGAAATAGCTAAAATGAAAAACAATAAGTATTGATGAGAGCAGGATAAATTAGAGACTTTATATATCTCAATACGAATATAAAATGGTACAACTAAAAATAATTTAAAAATTAGTTTGACAGTACCCCAAAACACCAAACATAGTTATCTTGTGTCTGAGCAACCCTTTTCTGAAACATTGCCACAATGTTAAAAGCATACATCCACACAAAACTTACACATAAATATCTATAATGGAATTATTCATAGTAAGTAAACACTGAAAACAATACAGATTTTTTCCTGCAGTGAATGGATGTGCAAAATAGAACATCAGATACAAAAGAGAATAAAGCATTCTAACAGCATGAACAAACATTAAAAATACTATGTTAAATGAAAAATTCCAGTTATGAATGGGTGTACATGTTGTGGTTTTCCTTATGTGACATGTGCAGAACACACAGACCCATGCACATTGTAGAGTAGTGGATTAATAGGGCTTGGGTAATTAGAGAATGATACAGATGGTCATGGATTTCCTTTTAGGATGATGATAGTGTTATATAATTGATTGTGCTGTTGAGTGAATTTCTTGTAAGTATCACTGTCAATAAAAAAGCTTATGGCCAATGAGCTGAAGCAGGAAATAGGAGGTGGGACATCCAGCAGGGATAGAGAGAATTCTGGGAAATAAAAAGGCAGGGGATTCACCCTGGGAAGCTAATGAGGTGGCCGCGAACAGAGTAGAATAAAGGAGAGATTTGCCCTAGGAACTCTGAGTAGACTCATGTAAGAAGACAAGGAGAGGAAAGCAGCTATGTAGCTAAGCCCAGGCTAGAATAAAGGAGATAAGTTAAGAGCAAGTCAGAGAACAAGCCTAAGCGTGTGGCCTATGTACTTATTAATAAATAATTAGTCTTAGAGCTGTCATTCTGATACTAGTGGCTTGGAGGAAAAACTTGGTTTTCATATTTTACAAGTTTCAGAACTCTTTTGCATATACTTAAAACATAATGAAGCATCTAATTCAGATGGATGAGTTTTATGGTATATGTTTCATAAAAACATTTAAAAGCACATTCTCTTCTATTGCTAATAGGAAAGAAATAGACATTTCCATGTATCATGTTAGCATTACAATAATTACCTACATAGATACTCTACCACTTAGAAAGCAGTTTGGTTTCTCTTTTTAAAAACTCACAAAAATGGATCTGTAAAAATGGTTCTTAGATAATGGTTTTCTTTCTACATATAAGTGAAAAAAAAAAGGGAAGACCAAAGATAGTCAAAAGCTGGTGAGATGTTTCTTCTTCAGCATCACAACTACAGAGAAATGTCAACTAACTAGTGGTCTTCCGTTATGTAACCATTTATCCCCAAACCAATCAGTGTACATGGCACTTGCATAATGTGCATGTGCTGTATGTGTTCTATGCTGTGTGTACTTACAGGACATTGTCAGCCAGTATCTCTTCATCACTGACAAAACACCTGAGCACATCAAAGTTCTAGGGGGAAAGCCTTATTTTGGCCTGATGTTTAGAGGCTAAAGCTCTGGCTACTTGCATCCTTTATCTTGGAGGTGTGATGTGATGGAATACCATGGCAAGAAGCATGTAGTTGAGCAGCAATGCTCACTTCATGGTAACCCAGGTACTAAAATAAAGAGGAAGAGGCTTAGGTAAAAGTATAGGACATGCTACCAATGTCTGAAATCCCTCTAACTTGACCCTGCCTCCTGTAAGTTCTACCAACTCTGATTTGTAACCTCACTGGGGAACTGAGCCTTCAATGTAGTAACATAAGAGATATTTAAGATCCAAGCCATAATGTATCGATGCCTGCATACGATATGAGCAAGTTTTAGAAATTTGTACCAATTTGTTCTCATGACTACTAAGGCTCTCTTATTTTCTGTATTGATTGACTTAATTTCTTGTAGTATATGAACATATAATATATATATATATTATAACATATAACATATAATATATATATTATATGTTCATATACTATGAGAGAGAGAGAGAGAGAGAGAGAGAGAGAGAGAGAGAGAGAGAGAGAATAAAAATATATAAAAAAGAATTGGCCACATATAATTTAAAAACAAGTTGGAGTATTTTCCATCAAGCCTGTATCTAGTAAAGATATTATTGATTTTATTGTTTTGTGGGAAATGAAGAGAAACAGACTATACAGTTTAGAAACAAATATGAAATGTACTGAAGTTCAACCAAGTTCTCTGAGTTGAGTTAAATGCAATTTTAAAATACATTCTAAGTCATGAAATTACTTGTGTTTGATAAGGCAGTGGAAAAGGAGGTTTGATTTTACTATTTAAAACGTCTTTTAAAATTATACTTGAGAGATTTAATTCTCCCTTCCCCAAATATGATCTTTAAAATCCAATGGCCTAATTTTAAATGTCAACAGAGACTACTGGTGTATTTGGATCATTTCTTTTATTATGGCGTGGTTTGAAGAAGTCCTAAGGAAAAACATGAACTAGTTTTCATTTTTAAAATATTAAAAATATTATGCCATAAACATTACTTTCCTTCTTCTATGCATTGTGTGTATGTGTGTGTGTGTGTGTGTGTGTGTGTGTGTGTGTGTGTATTATGTGTAGGTGCATGAGTATGCACATGTGTTTAGAGGCCAAAGGACAGCCAGGGGGATGGTTCCTCAGGAGCTGCCCCCCCTTGTTTTTTGAGACTGGGTTTCTCATTGGCCTGTACTTTGCTGATTAGGCCAGGGTGACTGGCCATTGAATCCCCAGACCTGCCTAGCTCTGCCTCCCTACTGCTGTGGTTCCAGCTTATATACCATAAGCCTAGCTGGTTTTCTATGGACTGGGGAGACTTTGTCTTATTTCCCATTCTCAGTGTCTAGTCCTGTCCTCAGTATAGTTTCCAGGAAAGGTATCCTTTAGTGGAAGAGAGAGAGAAGGAAAAAAAAACCCCTGTTCTCTCCCCTTTTCTGGCATTTCAGGCCTGTGGCCATAGTGTAACCAGAGGTCATTTTGGCTTAAATACTTCTGACATCTCTGCTCTCTAGCAAGGATGAGCCTACTCACAGGCCCAAAGACATTTCTGGCTTCTAGCTTACAGAGAAACTGTCCACTTTGTGGGATCTTCTTCCCCTAAGCCAGCTAGCCATTTTCTACTTGTTACCATCAGAAGTATGACAGAAGAATTTGGGACTGATCTGAGCATCTTCCACTCATGTGTTTAGGGAGTTCCCAGCAGCATAGTGGTCCCAAGTGATAGCCAGGTCTCCCCATTCCATGTCAGCACTCCTGTGGGTGTCTAGAGATACTGTTGACTTGATTCTTTTGCATACATTCTCAGAAGCACATGCCATTACACATGTTTCAAGGTTACATAGTCCTTGCTGGAGGGGAGCAAAAGATAAAATGTGAAGGTTTAACCATAAAACTTACTTTTGATCCAGCGGATGAAGCTTTTAGTATCTGGGAGAAGAGGGAACTGGAGACATAGGTTGATATTTTCTATACTTAAGAGTGAAACTAAAATGGGAAAAAGATATAATCAGAGCCTACCACCATCCTATTTCAGCACAGCATGTAATTCTCAGTTAAAAACAAAAAAGTTTTTTTTTTTCTTTTTAAAGGAGAAAGCATTTTAAGATAATGTGCCCACAAGTCACTTCTGTGACGAGCATGGAAGCTTAGGCTTTTCCTGAGAAATTGCTTTGCAATTGTAAAGGTGCAGACAGAGCAGGCTCCGGTAGATGGGTAGATGGACTGATCATATGGGGCCTGTGGATGAGCTAATCTCCATGAAACATGAATAGTAATGAGAACACACCATGGGCCCTCTGCCTTCTCCTCACATCCACGCCCTATTGCCTTGGGGTGGGATAAAAAATGTGGTTGCTGCTTTTAGGAAGTATCATTGTCAAGAATGGGAGAAAGCTGTAGTACCTTTGCATAAGTCAACGGATATAGCTGAAAGTGTCCTCTATTTCTGACTGAATCAGTGAACCTTGTGACCACCCTCTTACCCCACCCCCAAGCCCTGCAGAAACTAATGTTTTTTTCACTGTTTGTGGTTATTGTCTTGCTTGTTCCTTGACTATTAGCATCTATTGTATTGCTAGTCTCTCAACCTAGAACTGACCTTAATACTTGCATTTAATTCAAATAGTATAAAAGCAAAAAGGAGGAGGGGGGATGGGATAAGGAGTTCTAGGGACGGGAAGTGGGGAAAGGGGGTGGCATCTAAAATGTAAATAAACAAAATATTTAATGAAAAATAAATAATAAATAAATAAAAGCATGATTGAAATTAAAAAAAAAAAGATCACTAAGCTACATCTAGAGTGACAGTGCCAGCTTCTGTGTTCTGTCTCTGAGACCAATTCTCCCTGCTTCAGTGGAGTGGCTGGGAGAGGGTGCTTGGCACTGACATTCAAATGAATGTATCAAATATCTCTCTGGGCTACAGAATTTCTTTATCTGATGTTGCCACAACAAACAGTTCAGAGGTGTTTGTCTGAATCACTCTTGGCTTTTCATATTCTGACTATTGAATGAAAGGAACCCTCTATGAAGATTTTCCTTTGAAAGGAGAAGTCCATTATGAGCATCTTTGAAGCTCTGAAGTGAATCCTTTCTACTTGGATAAAGCGCCACAATAGGCAGAAGGAAGCAAAGACAGCCTTATAAATTTTCGTGTGAGCATGCTGGCCTATTGTTGTCTTTATTAAAATGATGCTTCCAAGTGGGTAGTCCTATTCTGAGTGATAGCTCCAGTAGGCTTGAAAGAAATCATCAGAAACTTCACACGTTGCCCTTAAAACAGCTTAGGCCATCCTGAGAAATTTGAAAGGGGATGGTTTGTGGTGTTGAGTTGACAAGTATGTTGAACAAATAGACTTTCAAATCTCAGACCTTGAAATTGGCAGTTATATTAATAATGGTGTGGGGTTTGTGTAGAGATGGCCCCTACAGACTCATGGGCATGAATGCTTGGCCTATAGAGAGTGGCACTATATGGAGGTATGACCTTATTGGAGTAAGAGTGGCCTTGTTGGAGGAAATGTGTCACTGTGGACTCAGGCTTTGAGGTTTCATATACTCAAGCTATGTCCGGTGTAGCGCAGTCTCCTGCTGCCTCAAGATGTAGCTCCTTCTCCAGCACCATGTCTGCCTGGATACTGCCATGTTTCCTGCCATACCGTAATGAACTAAACCTCTGAACTGTATGTCAGCCCCAAATTAAATGTTTTTCTCTGTAAGAGTTCTCGTGGTCCTGGTGTCTTTTCACAGCAATGAAACCCAAACTAAGACAAATGGTAAGCAAGTGCATTGACATCAACACATGCATTCTCATTGTCCCTCCCCAAAAGGGCTTCCACCCAGATTCCATATGTATCAAGACATAGGTGAGAATGGCATACACTTACCATTAGAACACACCAATTAAAGCAAAAAGTGACACTTTAATGTAATGAAGCTCTCCAGTGCCTCAGTGTAAAACACTCCACAGTCAATTTTTAATGAACTGGTGGTGTATGTATGTTTGAAATATTATTTTGTTTTGAACTTCTGTTTTTATTATTTTCTGTGATGAGGATGAATACTGAGGCAGGGCATTCTTCTAGACAAATAAGGAACCAATGAGACCTGTCAATGCACTGTCTGTAGGTTGTAGTTTCATGTGGAGTGTATCTTTGTCTTTTTGCTTTCATTCACACTTGACAGCATGCTTGATGTTTTCTATTTCTTCACCAGATGTGCTGGTTACTAGGACACAGGCAGTTCTTACCCTCCAGGACCCTACCTTTCTTTCATTTGATCCAAGCTGTTTTGCTGTTTCTTTTGAATTGTTGGAGAGTAAATTATCCCACCCTAAATATATTTCTTTGTCATATTTTGAGTTGGTTATTCAGAGAAATTGCTGACCTCTGTAGACACAAGAGTAGCATGAAAAAACCACTATTTTGCAAAGAAAAATTTCTATTGGCCCATGTCAGTAAACAATAGATACAGGCTCAGTCGTTTTCTATTTCACATTAGCCCTCTTGCTTAGGAAATGTCTTCCTTCCTTCCTTCCTTCCTTCCTTCCTTCCTTCCTTCCTTCCTTCCTTTTTTCTTCCTTCCTTCTTTCTGTCCTTCCTTCTTGCTTGTGTGTGTATATATGTTATGTGTGTGATGTTTGTGCATATATCTTTCTTGTGTGTGGTGTGTGTCTGTTGTACGTGGATGTGTGAGGTCTGTGCATATAACTTTCTTGTTTGCGTATAATATGTATGTGTGATGTCTGTATGTATATATATGTATATTAGTGCAAGTGTTCATGTACCAAAGCATACACATAGAAGTTAGAAGACAACCTTTGATGTTGGTCTTCACCCTCCACTTTGAAAAAAAGGTCTTTTGTTGTTGCTGCTGCTGTTATTAGTAACTGTGTTCACCATGCAGCTATCCTGTCAGCTTCCAGGCACTCTCATGTCTCTGTCTCCCACTTTGGTTAGATTACAGAAGCCTGCTTCTAAGTCTGGCTTTACAGAGGTTTTATGGATTTGTACTTTTTGTTTTTGCAAAGTAAGTACTTTACCCACTGGACCATCTTCCCTAACCTTAGTAAATATCTTTCTATAGGAAGAAGAAGAGATAGAGAACCTAACACCTGTCTCAGACATGACCACAAGTGATGTGACCTGGAAGAATTTATCCTTCTGTACTTATGAGCCATCCCTAAAATTCAAGCCCTATCTCTATATATTTCTTGTATAAAAGTTTAGCTATCTTACTCCTTTTGAGACTCAGACTCTGCAACTCTTGGATGGTGTGGTGGTTTGAAAGAAAATGGCCCCATAGGCTCATACTGGATGGCACTGTTAGGAAATGTGGCCTTGTTGTAATAGACATGGCATTGTTGGTGGAACTGTGTCACCAGGGGCAGACTTTGAGGTCTCAGATGCTCAAGTCAGGCCTAGTGTGACCTTTCCTTCCTGCTGCCTGCTCATCTAGATCTAGAATTCTCAGCTACCTCTCCAATGTCTGCCTGCATGCTGCCATGCTTCCTGCTATAATGATAATGAACTAAACCCATGAACTGTAAGCTAGTTCCAATTAAATGACTTTCTTTATAATAGTTGTTATGGTCATGATGTCTCTTCAGAGCAATAGAATCCTAACTAAGACAGAAATTGGTACCAGGGGTAGGGTATTGCTGTGAAAGCTTAGACCATGTTTTTGTTTGAAGGAATGTGAACTTTGGGACTTTGGATTAGAAAAGCAGTGGGCCACTTTAAGATATAGATTAGATATAGATATCTAGATAATAGATGTAAATATATATTTGAAATATACATATATACTTCATACACATGAAAAATAGAAGTAGAAAAGAGATACCTTTCAACTAGGAATATCTAAAAATTATAATCACTGATTATATTTTTTGATTTTATATATATTCACTAATATATATTTCATTTTTAGATGCTTTTAGTTGATAAGGTATCTCTTTTCTATTTTATCATACATTTTCATATTTGTAGCTGAATTTGGGTTATGAGTTTATGGCCTGGACTGTTTTTTCATATACCAGTTCTCTTGCAGGTACACTGTTGATACCATCTGAACATTCTCTCTTACACAATTTACTCCTCCTTCTATATAACAGGAGTACTAAACCCTGAAGTCTAGTACTTAAGTTAGGTATCGGTACTACTCTCTTAAATGCTACTGGGACTTCAGTTTGGACTTTGTAGTTGTGAAAATGTTCCAATCAAGCCAGTTGCTATTGGCTATAGTAACGCACAAGAGACCATATTCTTCCTTAAAGATTATCATTTCAAAGTGATATTTGGCCTGAGAAGTAGCTGAGACACTAAGAACTTCCTTAGACGTTATATTGAGTGGCTTAGACAGGGAGATAGAGGTTTTATTATAGAACTACCGCACAGAATTTTTAGAACAATTTCTGTTAGAAGAGAAGCAAGATATAGATTATGTCTTTATGTTGCCTATGTACTATCTACATATCTATATCTAGGTGATAAAACAGACAGATCACTGTTATAGTTATAGTCCCTACCACCACCACCACCACCACCACCACCACCACCACCACCACCACCACCACCACCATTATAGCTGTTTTTTATTAAGCACAAAAATTTCTTAAGATGGGCTCCATTGTCATTTAAGTTGTATAGGTCATTGAATAAGTTCAGAGTGTTTAAATAGCTTACCCAATCCAGAGGGGTGGTAAAGCCACAGTCAAGACTTGTCCCTGGCACACCACCAGCAGTCCTGGCTGCCCCTGAATTGTTTTTCCACCTGTACACACTCTCACCTCTCCTTGTCTTTTCTGCTTCTGTTCTTCCTTGTACCAGGTCTTTATCCTTCTAAGTGGTGATGCGTTAAGTACTCAGGTTTTCAGTCATCTGTGAGTGAACACTGCCATTTTCTTAGTCTGTTTTCAGATAAATTTCTTAAAGCAAATTTCAGGCTTTCAAATGACTGTCTGAGGGTGATGACTGATGTTGGATAGTGCTTGCTATTCAAATCTGCTTAAAGTACCAGCATTTCTTAAAGTGATGTGTAGCATAGAGCCTACTTAGAAGATTATACTACCGTGTATACATGAGCCAGAATTCAGCATTTAAAAAGGAAATCACTCTTTATACTTCAGCAAAAATTTATGGAAGTGTCTATTATATGTATGCCCTGCTATTCAAGTTCCTAAAAGAAATCCTAGCTATTTATTTACTTTCTGACTGCGCAGTCAAAGGATTTGAGGTAGTAATAACTATTTTTATTTGTCACTGAGAGCTAAAGATTCAAAGGCAGGATATTTATATAAAAGACAGTGATGTGAGACCTTGATTCTGGTTTTGATTGGATATTTGTAAAAACTAGCATTAGTGATTTAAAGTCTAGAATCAGATATTCCTAGCTTTGCATCTCTACATGGCTGCAGTCATACCTTGGACAAAGCTACTGTCTTCAGGATTTAATTTCTTGAGTTGTTTTTTTAAAGATTTATTTATTTATTTGATGTATATGAGTACACTGTAGTTGTCTTTAGACACACAGAAGATGGGATCAGATCCCATTACAGATTGTTGTGAGCAACAATGTGGTTGCTGGGAATTGAATTCAAGACCTCTGGAAGAGCAGTCAGTGCTTTTAACCACTGAGCAATCTCTCCAGCCCTAATTTCTTGATTTTTAAACTAGGGATCATAAAAGTTGGTCATTGCCATGAGAGTCACCTGAGCTGAATCCTGAATAGCACTTAGCCTGGTGTCTGGTACCAAAAAGGTATTCAACATATGTGACGGTGGTAGAGGAGGAGGAGGTATGGTGGTGGTGGTGGTGGTGGTGGTGATGATGATGATGATGATGGAGTTTCTTGTCATAGTAGAAGAAGTAAGGTACCATTCTGCTTCATTTCCCGAAGTGAAATCTGACATGGATGGTAAATATATAAATTTGATTAGTTAGGTGTGGGCAAAATATGAATGTTCAAATGTTTGAAATTAGAGAGAGCAAGTGACAGCAGGGAGCGACAGAGTCAAGCAAGCATCAGGACAAGACATTTATGACTTAGTTTGGAACCAAAGCCTCTACTGCTCTAAACTAACATTAGCTTACACAGTGGCCTTAACCTTTCAGAGCCTCAGATTCTCCTGCCTGAAATGATAGCAATATACACTTACCAGGTTGTTTCATGGATTTTAATGGAATTCAAAAGTTAACTTATTTGGGCTGTTGTAGTGGCCTAGACCACTAGGCCAGATAACACTCACTTATTTCTTAGTTCTGAAGACTGGAAGTCTGAGACTGAGGTGTTTAGGAAGTCTGATGTTTGGTGAGGACCAGCTTCCTTATTTGCAGATGGAAATTTCCTTCTCATGTGAGGGCAGCAAGCATCACCATGAAAAAGAACCATTTGGAGACCTTTTTATAAGGCATAAAATCTACCCTAATTATGTCCCAACAGCCCTGCATCCAAATTTTTTCATATTAGAGGTAGAAATTTTACATATAAATTAGGGGGCACAAACATTCAGTTCATAATAATAATGCTGATTTACAAATTTTGGGTTTATTTTTTAAGGTGATGGCACTGCAATAAAAATGTTGATATGAAATTGCAACTGGCATTTTATATAGGGACTAGTAGATGCTTACATCTGAGGAGCATGCATTTTAAAAACTAATTTATTATTATTTTTATTATTGTATTATTATTCATCATCTTCTTCTTCTTCATCATATGCCACAGTAGAGAGCACATAAGAATATGACAGCCTTATTGTGTGGGTTCTCTCCTTGTACCTTTCTGTGGGTTCTGGGGATTGAACTCAAGTCACCGAGCTTTTGTGGCAAGTGCCCTTACTCACTGAGCCCTGTTGCCAGCCCTGTTTGTATACATTTAGAGCTGCATCCTCTTCAGTTGCTGTCATGTGTTTGGAGACTCTAAAGCAGTTAACTTGCTTTGGAGAACTCTCCTTAGCTCTTGGATATTATGCTTTGGCTACTGTTCCTGATGCCATGGCAGGGCAGAGGAAGCCCTTGTGTGACAATGTACTTAGTGGGGCATAAATCTATCTAATCAGCAGCCAGATGGAGCCTATGAGACTAACCCCAGAGCCAAGCCGTGTTAACCAAGTTAGAAAGATGTGCTGAATTTCACTCTGAGCTCAGGGGCCCAGCGGTGAACGCTGGGAAGCAGTTGTGGCCCATGGTGTGGCCTGTTGTGCCACCTGTTCTTCTTGTCATTGTCACCAACATCACCTTAAGCCTTTATTAAGTGCTGGCCTGGGGAGGTCCCCTAGGTGTCACTACAGGTTGACAGGCAGCTCTGTGTTTTAAATAAGAGCTTTTGCCAGGCTGTGAGGTGAAAATGCCAGCTGTAACCCACAGCAAGCCCACTGTGTGGTCTCATGGGTTTTAGAGAGGGTAGCAGGTGGTTGTAGTAGGGTTTGGTAGGTTTGAGATATCGGCTTAGTCCACAGTCCACAGCTGCTTTCTCTAGGAACTGCTAATTTTTCCCTCATCCTTGAGGAATACCCTGGTGGGCTCATTTTCCACTGGTTTTCTGTTGATATGGATGTGTAGGGTTAGTTTATAGAGGGGCACGGCTGATTTAACTGGGACACAAGGATTGTTTTCCTCAGAAGCTAGACCTGGGACTAGGCCATGTTAAACATGCTAGATGGGTCCTGTAAACTTGGGAGCTGAGGGCAGCCATGTGTGCCATTAACCTAGTTGTCCTTAGAACACAACAAGGCAGACACAAATCCAGGCAGTTTGAGCTTATTTGTTCAGCTGAGTAGGGGTGAGGAAGGTAGAGAGAAAGAACAAATTGAACAAGGATGCAAGCTGACAGGCTGTGTGAGGAACAGGAGTGCCGAGAAACAGTGAATGGTGTTTACTGAGGAACATCCTGATTCTTGAGTCTTTCTCACTCTAGATATCCAACCTCACCGACCACATGTTGTACTCCTGGGTTCTGAGAAGCATCTCTATGTCCTTATAAATAAATTCTACTTTTCTGCTCAGTATAGTTCCAATGAAAGTCTATTACTGCAAGCCAGGGTCTTGACAAAGTGTCCAAAGTCCACTGCAATTTGGTACAGAAAAGGATAACGGGTCACTCACAGAACTCTGCATCCTGAGGTAGGTAGGCTAGTGCAGGAGAGTAACAGGAGCTCTTAAAGTAGTAAACATTAGTCGCTATAGGAACTTAGAGGTGTGACCTATACCTCCCCCCACCCCTTAACACACACCTAAAAGTAAAAGTGAAATAAGCAAAAAAAAAAAAAAAAGTGATTGGTAGTGTGTTGGTAATGGGATTTGGGCAGCAAGGGGGGATATTGAAAGAGCAGAGGCATTTGGTTGAAGGAGAAAGGCTAGGAGAAAAGGCAGTCCAGGCAGGGAGAAGACTGAAGAAAAGCGAGAACAATTATTTAGAAGAGAGGCAATTCCGTGTGCTAGAGGAAGAGGAAGGTGGTAGGAGAGGCTCTGTGATAGAGATCTTGGCTGGACCATATGGAAAGGGATTTCAGTGCAATGGAAGTGAAAGGAACCTCTTCCTATAAGCTGGAGGTTTGTCCATTGCCCAATTCCCTCCCTCCAACAGGAAAGAATTTACAGACTTTGAAACTGAGAAGATGACATTCTGACTACATTAAAGACAGTTTTAGAACAGACCCAAACAAACACACACGGCATCTCAACATCCAGGAGCACCGTTTTCATTTTTGCACATGATTTTCCATTGGCCTCAAACATGCCTGTGTTTGTCCGTGCTCACAGCCCATCTACATATCATTTTCACGTCCTAATGGACCCACAAGCCGTGCTGTGTCTCTGTGATGTCCTCTTATTATGGTAACAGCAGGATAATCTTACATTTGACAGAAGCTCTTCTGAGAACCCACATTGCTCCAGGCGGTGCATTCACCTCTGATGAAACAAAACTTTGCAAACCAGAGTCCTAAGCAACTCAGACCTGATACCATCCATGGTCTTTATGGAGGTATTTAGTAACACACATTTTAAAGTGGGAGGGTTTAGAATATGTATTCAGAATTAGATGGGCATCCTGCAGCCTAGGCTACCTTGGCACTCACAGTATAGCCATGAATGACTTTTAACTCCTGATCTTCTGTCTCTACCTTCCAAGTGTGTATTCAGTTTTTTTGAGGCTCCATCTTTGAATCCTTCCTGTCTGTACTTATTGTCCCCCTTCCTGCAGCCCTCAGAATTGCTTCTGTGGTAATACACCCTCCTGTTCACATAGTGTGTTCAGCCACTATGTACCTGGTATCTTGCCATGTCTATGCTTTGTAAACACAGAAAACAGTGGGATGGCTGTCCACAGGCTCCAAACTGAGCCTCTGAGCTGACTTAATTTGGTTAGGAGACATTATCTTGATTGTGGCCAGTGTCCCATAATCATTATTTTAATAATACAGGCCTCTTCAGCCTAAACTAATAATGAATCAGCTCCATGTCAGGGTGTTGTCATGGCACAGCCAGGCTGACCTGAGTGTCTGTGGGCGTGGAGTGTGAGCACGTCTCTGCTCTTCCTTTCTCTGCTCCTCAGTGGGTTCTGTCTGCGTCATTCTTTGTCCTTTCTGCTCCTGTGTTAAAGAAAATAGGATGATTGGCCAAAATTGCTTCTTAAATTAAATTTTGCCTCCTATCTTCAGCATGATAATGAGTCTCTAAATTAAAGATGCAGATAATTTTGCAATTGGATTTACATTTTGGTCTGTAATGAATTTAAGGTCTTTAAATTCCTTAGTTTTCCCCCTTATGATGCTTCTTGTCAACATAACTTAATTCTGTGGTATGGACTTTTTTGTTGTTGTTTTTATTGTAGATTCTCTGTTTAAAAGCTCTTATTTTTTTCTGTTTCTCATCTTTGCTATTTTTCTGAAAAGACACTGAATAATTGATATATATATATATATATATATATATATTAAAGAATTTGATTTATTAAAAATAAATATAACAGTTCATGTAATGAACACAAAGACAAGGGAACTAAATACAGAAATATTCTTTGGAAATCATATCTGGTTTTACTCTGTGTGTGTGTTATGCTCAGATGCAAACATGTAAATATGAGTTATTGACACACTCTTAAAATATGTTGCTATCAAAGACAGATGTCATAACACCTCTTGAGTCCTCAGTTTCCTGCTCTATGGAACAGGAGCACTAGTACTTCTGAATACACGAGCTCGCAGGGATATTGCACTTATTGGTGTCTGCCAAATGCCTGGTGTAAAATACATGCCCAGTTACTATCTGTGGTTAATCATGACTCGGGGGAGTGTAAAGCTTTCCTTATGATTTTAGGGTTGAACTTAAGTCCTTAAGTTCATGTCTTTACAAAGAGGCCCAAAGCATTGAAAGATAAGTTAGATCTTAGAAAGGAAATTCTCAAGCCTCTTTACTTTAACATTCCTTTCCTCTTTGCTCAGATTAGTCTGAGTTGTCTCTGCCTGATCCATACCAATACCACCTATGTGGCAGACGTCCTTGATGGCCATCACTTCCACACCTATGTGAAATTGTCTCCGATTTCAGAAGCAACTGCAAAATTAATTTGTTGAAGTGATTTTTATAATGCTAGTTCTCTTGCTCTTTTTCTTCCCTGGTGTCAGGTCCAAAAGAAATTCCGAATAAATGGCTAACTGTGGTGCCCACTAGCATACCAAAGCACATGCTGGCACATGCTGGTTCTCTCTTCACCCTGCCCCTATCCTGAACTTCTCCAGCTCATGGACTTTACTCCTTAAAGTTGGTCATCTTTGCTCCCTCTCCTTTCTCTTCCTCTATTCCTTAGCCCCATCCCCCTAACTCCCATGAGCCACACTTCCAGTCTACAGGCCATGTTTAGTCTACTACTTTCCCTGCTCTAGAAGCTTCCAGATGCTTCTAGCTTCACTCCCCCACATATCTACAATAAAATCCTTCTCCTCAGTCACACCTTGGGGCACATCATGTCTCATTTCATATACTCAGACCCTTCTTTCCTGCTGAGAAACTCGTTGCCTAGGACTTGCAATTGTGGGAGACAAAATGCCCTTAGGAACTTGCAACAGCTTAGCATGCAAACTCATGTACGAATGGTCTAGCCTTCCATAGTCAAGGGACAGTAGAAGTCCGTCACAAATCAAGTTCTCTGTGTAGACATGATAATTGTACCCTATGTGGAGTTTTATCCTCCAGGTGTGACATTGACATTGCTGTCTTGAAATCTGCTCAGCTGTGATTACCCACAGGAAACCCTCACAAGGCTGGGTTCATTAACTTTACCTATGTTGAAAAGGAGGACTCTTGAGGCCATGAAAAAGCTCCCTGGAGGCCCATCTCCTTCCTGAGGACATACAAATGGCTGTTGCTGTTGGTGGGAGACTTTTCTTGGTGGTAGTCGGGTAGCTGTAAGCTGCCCGTGCATCTACAGGTATCCACAATTAAACCGGCTTATCAAGCTAGATTTGATTAGACTCTTTGTTTTGGAGGGGAAGGAACCTGCCATTGGTAATTAGGGGTGAGTAAATATTTATTTATGTTTCTCACAGGAACATTAGGACATTACACTCTTGTGTTGACTTTCATGCCTTCCCTTTAAAACAAAACAAAACAAAACAAAACAAAACAAAACAAAACAAAACAAAACAAAACAAAACAAAACAAAAAAACAGAAACTGCTTCTTTCCTCAAGGCCTGTACACAAGTCTTTTTCTTATGTGCTTGCCACAGACCAAACCATAGCACTCCTGAAGTCCTTTGTGTTCTAGATACCTGTAGGCCCTTATCCTGGATCATTTCCTTTCTGACTGAGAAAAGAGGCCATGCTCCTTTTTGATCTTGATCCTATTCCTTCTCTGCCCTTTGAGCCCAGGTCATCTTATTCTGTCTCTAACAATACTATACCTCTAATGTAGACTGCCTGGCTCATAGTAACAGTTAACAAATATTTCCTGACTGAGCAAAAGAGTGAGTTATTTCTGTTCTTCTATGTGTCTTTTGATTCCTTCCTGTGTATAATTGCTGTCTGATAGGTTGGCTTCTCTCTCTCTCTCTCTCTCTCTCTCTCTCTCTCTCTCTCTCTCTCTCTCTCTTTCAAGTCCTGAGGTCTTTCACTCCAAAAGTAGTGATCATTGCCTTAGTCCACCTCTTGCTCTTTTGAACTCTCCTTACTTGATCTCTTAAAAGCTCTCTCTCTCTCTCTCTCTCCCTCATTGTTCTTTTCTTGACTCCAAGACTTTCTCTCCTAATGTTCTTGTGGCTTACCCAGCTGGGTTGGATTCTACATTTGGTTTTTGCTATGGCCCCATCTTTGACCCATACCTCTTTTGGAGCTGTGAACTCATCCCGAGTAAAATGGGGACTCTCATCTCCTTAGTTTCATGGGTGTTTCCCAAATCTGTAATATTCTATTTGACTCTCTTGAGTTCCAAGCTCTTGGAAATCCCTGTCTGAAAAGTCTGCAGATAATTCTAATTTATTGTGTTCAAGATGGGATCAACCTCCATCTCTCATTTGAACCCCTTCCATACCCTGTCTTACTCAATGTTATTTCTATCTACCCTCTATTCAAGTATGTAAGTATTTGTCTTTCACTGCTTTCAAGAAATAATTGTTGAGTTCCTGTTGTGAGCCAGGGACTGTGTTAGACAGAAAGAATATACAGTCAGTAAAACAGGCATCATTATACCTTTCAGTGACTTATAATGTTGTAGCTGATGTTGATACTAATTCGACCTATCAAAAAAATATTAGAACCAGGACAAATGCTGTAAAGAAAAGTACAGGATGCCCTGTGAGCTGTCACGGAAGAAAATAGCCTATCCTCAGGATTTGAGCTGCTTCCAATAGCAAGTGGCATTTGATATACAACGGAGAGAATTGATCGGAGTGAGTTAGGAGGGGGGGGCACTTTCTTCTTTATCGTTATGTACCCTAGTCACCAGATACCATCAATCCACCTATTCTTCCACTTTATGTTCTCACTGAGGACTACTGCAATGTCCATTTCCACCCTAAAATTCCATTCTCATCTGCTAACTTTAAGCTAATGCCAGAGTTCTTTAACAGAACACAATCCCATAACATATTTTCTCCTACCAATAACTTAAAACTCTTAGCAGCTCCCCATGTTTTCAAAGTCAAATCCCAACCCTCTGTCATGGTGCCAAAGACTTTCAAAGTCTGGCTTTCATCTCCTGTCACTCAACATCATGCTGCCTGTTCCAGGGCCACTATGGCTCTTTGTACTTGGCTGAAGACACCATGCCCTTGAAAGCTTTTATGCTTTGTCTTTATTCATTTAGTTGCTTTGAATTCCTCTATCTTCCTGTTGTATCTGACCAGTTCCTGCGACCATCTTAGACTCTGCATAATTGTCACATCTTCCGCAGGACTTTCCTTGACCCATTATCTGTGTCCCCATAGATTTTATCTGCATGCTACTTTCACCAAGCTCTCATGTGTTTGCATTTTACATTTTTTGTTTGTCTAGAAAATGTGGGACCAAGATGGTTTTGGTATCACCCCTCTCTTCCCAGGGCTTGAAATATAACAGGTATTAGACAATATTTATAATCAATTGTCTATGTGCAAATAGGATAAGAGAGGCAAGGCATGAGTACAGAGGAACTGAAAGAAACAAAAATCCAGACCCTTTTCAGTGACGAGAGTTGTTGATTCCCAGCAGAGTTTGATCAAGGTATAAGGGTGACCCAGTCAAACTAATAATTTGGTGACTCAGTAGTTGTCAAGTGAAATAACATATTGGACAGCTGCTGATGGGGAGAAGCAGGGTGAAAGGTGGCATTCTTCTGGCTTCCACACCAAACCCAGCGAAAGGGAAGCCTTCAGGTTGTTAGAGCCATCCAAGATGAAGGCTTTTTATTGGCCTCATTTTGCTTCCAATAAAATAAGCCACCACAGCCTCCATTGCCACATCCAAGTGTTTCTTAACAACAAAACACAGTTCTTTTCTGGAAGAAAGTTCTGTCATATCCTGACTGTTTCAACCTGTCAGTTGTCTAGGGTCACACTGGTACCTCTCCTAGATAGCACAGCTTCTGGCCAGTCTTATTGTTAATTCTCTTCTGATACTCAGGATGGGAGACTGGCATATGTAAAGCTATTATGCCACATAACTATAAAGTGTTCCCTTCCATGCCTTTCTTGTATGCATTTAACAAAGAAAGCCCTTTAGTATTTAACAAAGAAAGCCCTTTATATTTCACAGTTATTAGATCATGTGTGTGAAATGCATGTCAGGTAAAGAGTCATATGTAGGTTTGTACTCTCATACATATGACAGACAAATAGCAGTGGCTAAGACTTCTTGGTGCCTGGTCTACGTTATGGGTTCAGCATTGATTGATACCATTCTTTCCTGAACAAGGTTGTAAGGAGTAGTTAGGGTTTGAGTATGTATGCATGGGGAAGATGCGTGGAAAGGGTAAGAAGTTCTCAGTTGAGAGAAGTTGCTTAGGACTGTTGCTTGAGTGTTCCCAGAAAGGGAGGTAATAACAACAAAAGAAAGATGGATGCCCATTTGACTCTGTGACCAGGGTTGGTAGCATAAAAATTCTGTTTGCTAAAAATGTACCCAACCATTAGAAGTTGCCAAGGGACAAGAATATGAATTATGAGATCAGTTGGACTTCCCAGAGATTTCTAGGATTGGTATGAGTGTTGGAGGATCAAAGGCAGAAAGAGTATTGTCCCCTTCCTTGAGGAATTATTGTTTTTACGAGGAGTTATTTAGATCTCTGTTATTCCCAAGGATCAATGGAGATGACAGTTTGGGATCGGTCATTTGGAAAATTCTGACTTAATATCTTGAATCTATACTTCTGTCATGAGAACTTTGTCTGATTTTCTCAATGCTATGTTTTCTATAAAATATTTTCGAAGGTGTTTCCATTTGTCTTTTCTTGTTTGAGAGTCTTACAGGATTGGGATCATTACTTGGTATTTTAGTGATGAGAGTCATGGTACTCAAAGGGCTGTATGTCTTAATCCCCAAGCTGTCTGTGGTCCTTGGTCTTCCAATTTTTTTTCCTCTTCACACATCCACCTTCCTGCCTAGACCATTTTTTTTATGATTCTTCTATACCTGCAGTCTTTACGCGTTTTAAACTCCCCTTTTTCTTATGCCCCTCCCATCTTTCTCATGTGTTAAATGTTAAGTGTGTGATGTACTCCTCTGTCTCATGCCCTACAACCAACTTAGAGAGGTGCAGAGAAAACTAACCATTGGTGCTTCTCAGCCTCAACATTATTCTCCTCAGTTTCTATAGACAAAGATTGTGGGAAACAGTGCATGTGCTAAGTAAGGATGCAGAGACCAAGGGAAACAGTGCTTGTGCTAAGGATGCAGAGACAGTGGGAAACAGTGCATGTGCTAAGGATACAGAGACAGTGGGAAACAGTGCATGTGCTAAGGATGCAGAGACCAAGGGAAGCAGTGCATGCACTAAGGATGCAGAGACAGTGGGAATGCGCTAGGATGCAGAGGTACCATGGAACTAAGAATGGCTTTTGTATTTGCCTTCTTTGGAGATGAGCTCTGAATTTAGATTGGTTGACTCCTTAGGGAATTGTAAGGAAGTAGAATTGAAAATTTTACACAATATCACGTGGACTCAGTTGAGGATGTTTATTTAAATTTAACTCATAGAACTCATGAGTGACAACACAGAGGTCAGGGGTTGTCATGCAAACAGAGAAACTTTTTTAAAAAATCATTTTGAGTAAATATATATATATATTTAAAAAAATACTTAGGTCAAAAGACAACAAGTTTAGCATAAGATCAATTTCCATAGCTATTCTTAAATATAGCAGTGAGATGCTTCATATGAAGGAGATTGAAGGACAGAAAAGTTCAGTAACTTGCTTAGAATCACACAGCTAATTAGTAGCCAAGCCAGAATTCAACTAGATGTCATGTCTGACACCCTCATTCCAACTATGACTTTCTTATACAGTCCGATCCCCACAAAGCCTAGTAAAGAGGGAATTAACGTGAATCTGGGAAAGCAGAAGGGAGAAGGGAATACATGTTAGAAGGTAATTTGTGTAAACTAAGATTTGATTCATATGCCAAGCCAGGGGCCAATAAACTTGTTTTGTGTGTGTGTGTGTGTGTGTGTGTGTGTGTGTGTGTGTGTGTGTGGCCAGTTAATAATGTTGTAGGCTTTACAGGTTATATAGTTAACTCTACAGTAAATGTGAAATAACTAGATTCCAATAAAACTCCTTTTTAAAAAAATGAGGTTGGGGAATCTTAGGATTTTTATTTGGAATGCTAGATTTGTATAACACCCCATTTTATAAAATAGAATGAGCATTTGGATAAGCTGAGCAGGAAAGTTGGCTTTATAGGAAAAATGTTGGAAGAAACCAGGGATAGAGCAAAAGGCACAGTGGTTATCTCATTTGTCTTTCTTGTAGTGCCAAGACAGAGACAGTCTGTGCCTTGCATGGTCTGCCTGCAGGGGCTACCGAGTGCAGAGGAGTGGTCTGACACACAGGCCCCCCTCCCCTTTGTCTTACCATCCCATGGTGGGCACTTCCTCCTCTGGGTTCCTATAGCATTTATTTGCATCACTTTTCCATGCTTGTAGCACCTCTTGCCCCATGTTTTAGTTTCTGTTGTTAGCTTCTCCATTGCTATAGACTGGGAACTTTTGAGACCAAGGCGGTTCCATGGCACCTCTAGCATACAACTTAGGATGGAGTGCTTAACAAATTCCCGTTCTCTGGGATTTCCAGAGACTTGTACTTTCTCCTTTATGCAATACTGTTTCATTTGAATATTTTACCGTAAGCTTGTATTACTGTGCAATCAAGGGAAAAAGGTAAAGATATAGTGTTTTTGAATGACTAAGTGGATGAGTGAGTGATTAAGAATTCAGTGTTGCTAAGGAAATTCAGAAGCAAGGTATCATTTACTGAACAACCAAATCTCTGGTTTTCCAAGAAATATAACATTTCTCACACTTACTACTCTAATTGCTTTTTAGCATCTTGATGAAATGGAAAGGCATAGACAGGCCCAAAGTAGCCAGGATATCCATCATTTGAGACAGTTACCTCTTTATCCTACATTCTTGCCTCAAGCTGTGGAGAACTTGCTTCTGGAGTTTGGCCTTGCTCATCTGTTCCCAAATGATTTTACAGAATCAAGAGCTTTTAATGTGGCCAGGTTTGAGTGGCCCTTCATCCCCATGCAATCTCTCGCTATTCACAGCAGTGTTGCTATCTCAGGTCACGCAGAACCAGAGCCCAAACTAGCTCAGAAAGAATGTTTGCATTTACATAACCACATCACCTGGCAGTTTCCTCACTGCTGATAACCATAATTGTTTCAACATTGGCAGACTCTAATTTAGCAATGACATGGTTTGAATGTTTGCTCATTTGCCTGTCCTAGATTGGCATCCGTCGTCATGTCACACGACACAATGTGTCATATAGGAACCCCCACACCATATCTGGAAAACACAAAGGCAGCAGAGATTCCCAGTTCGATATTCAATTATAGAATACCACAGTGTTTTTTTTTTTAATTCAAGGGTATTGTTTGTTCACAGTTACTGAGCGATGTGGCACTCTGAGGAAACTGCAGATAATCTTGTATGGCAGGTTGTACAGGATGCACACAATTCCGCAGTGCCTTCTTGGGCCTCCTCTTGTGCCCACCTTCTGGTTGATGTGGGCTGTAGCTATTGGAACACGTATCAGGTCCATAGTTATCCGTCACAGCAAACCTTTCTAGTAACTTTGAAGTAGAACACTGAAGAGGAAGGAAAACAGGTAGCTGATAACCCTGAGTTCCCAGAATAAACATTGGTGGTTGAGAAGAAAAAGGTGTTTTTCTCTTCAAGCTAAGTGTTTCCTTCTTGACCAGTCTGTAGCATATATCAGTCTTTCAAATCTTAACACATTGGTTGAAATACCAGCAGTGCAGGGATTGGAATCAACAAGCCAAAGAGGACTCAAATGGTAGCAGCCTCCATGTTTTGGATGTTCATTGCTTTGGCACACTCTAAGACCACTCAACTAGAGCACGCCTACATAAAACCATGTGGGTTGAGACACTGCCATGATATTTGTGTGACTAGTAGAATAATTGCAAGTCTTGTTTTGGCTCTGAAGATGCTGTGGCCTGTATGTAGTTGGAAGTTAAACAGTTTGGAGCAGAGTGCCCACGTCCCTTGAGTTTCTCCCACTTACCTTGCATTGTATTAGACTGTGTAACTTAACCCCCTCAAATGTCTCAGAGACTTTTACCTTCATCTCTCACCACAATTGAACTTATGACTGAGTTTGATAGAGTATGCCCTTCACACAGCACTTGGGAGGCAGATGCAGGTAGAGCTCTGTAAGTTTGAGGCCAGTCTGGTCTAGACAGCAAGTTCCAGAACAACCAAGACTACATAGCAAGACCCTGTCTCAAAATAAAGAAAAAAAAACCCTCAATAAATCCTTGGAAAACTAAATTTATTATGTAGTGTCTTTTCATGCATACTTTGCGGTCTTAACAAAGCTCCATTTGCAATAATCAGGTCACAGTCTTTTAGATCATCTGCTATGTGGTTGGCAAAGCAGAAAATATAAAGAGGTATTTTTAAAAAGTAATTAAAATGTATTTATTTTTATGAATATGTGTATTTTGGCTATATGTAAATCTTCATACCATGTACATGCAGTGCCTGAAGAAGCCAGAAGAGGGTATGAGATTCCCTGGGATTGAATTTATAGACAGTTGTGAACTGCCATGTCCGTGCTGGTAATAAAGCCCAGTCCTCTTGAGGAGCAGCACACAGTCACTCTAGCCACCTCTTTAGCCCCTAACGAGGTATTCTATAAAAACCTTACTGGACCCTTAGGGTCTTCATTATCTGTTCATTTTCAAGTAATCAATCTCTTGTTTATTGTGATTATTGCAGAAAGAATTTTGTGTGTATATTAATTAATTATTTTGGTGTCTATATCCACATGTTTTGTGCCTGTTTATGTCTGTAGGTATGGGTGCACCATGCTCAGCACATGTGTGGAGGTCAGAAGACATGTTTTGGGGTTGGTCCTTGCCTCTCAGCCTCTTTGTGTTATGCTCTCTTAGCTGCTGTGCTAGTCCAGCTAGCTGTGGACTTCTAGAGACTCTCCTGTCTCCACCCCCATCCCCCATAGGACACACTGGCATTACATGTATAGCACACTGGTGCCACTATAGATGACTTTTAGATGGGTTCCAGGGATACAAACTGAAGCCATCAAGCTTGAGCAGTGAGAATTTTGCCCACTACCACCTCTCCCTGGTCCTTCATGGCATTTTATTTATTAGCCTTTTCATATTAAGCTTTTATTTACTTATTTATTTATTCATTTATTTATTGCCACATAGAAATTTGAAGTACTTATTTCATCTACAGGTCTTCTATGCCAACTTTTTCTGAGGCAGATATATTGGATTATATCTCAGTTAAGTGGAAGAACAAAATATACTGCTTGATGTCAGGCAGGGTCTTGACTGATAGGCCCCACCACCTCCCATTGGTGTAGAAGGCTGTGTTTGGTCTGCCTGCTTCTGTCTTGCTGGCCTCACTTAGTTATCTACTCACAAACCAAAGCCTCTCTCTCACTTCCCCTTAGAAGGAACTCCAGTAGAGACTCCATCAGGGCTGTGTCACCCCCCACTGCCACCCAGCCCAGGGCTCTGCCTTTACCTATTCTGTGTTGGCTGGTCGCCTCCAGGCCCACCGCTGCTATCTGTCCCTTTCTGGTGCTTTTCCTTGCAATTCTCTCAGTTCGAAGCCTTGTTCCCAGGAACTTGGAGGAGAGCTCTTTCTTCACCTTCCTCAGATGACTTTCTAGAGAGCCAGGTGATGCACTGTGTGAGTGTGCTCCCTCCTGTCTCCCCATGCCTTACCCGTTCCAACTCTGCTGCTTCCCTCAGCGCCTACCATCCTCTCACATGCTAAATATTTCACTAGTTAATTTTATTTTATAGTGTGTCATGGAAGACGTGAAGACGTGAAGATGTGAAGATAAGCCTTTTTTGTTTTTGTTTTCTGTCTTGATCACTGCTGGCTCCAAGTACTTACAATGGTGTTTGGCTGAAGTCAAAGTCTGTTAAATATTTGACCAAAGATGAAGTGAAGACAGAGCTGCGAGACTCATGCATGCCATAAATGCCACATTCAACTCTCGGAACATTATGGACTTTAATGATTTACTCATTCAATAAATACTTCTTGAGTGCTTGCTGTATGGCAAATTATGAGCTGTGCCCTCAAGTATAGTGGCCCACCTGGAGTTTACTATTTAGATCAAGAGACTACCGCCATGAAACATAAATAAGTGTATAATGAGCCAGGGCTTCCCTCGTGATCTGTGAGCTGAGACAACAAGGAACCTGCCTCTGAGAAATTGTTATGAATGAGATCAAGAGTAAGGGTGGAGGCAGGCAGCACACTCCTGCTTCTATAGATCCTGAAGAACCTGTGGGTTTCCCACTTATATGAGAATCACCTTCAGACCCATGAAAAAGGTTCTTTTATCCCATCTGTAGAATCTCTGCTTCACTAGGCGTGGGGTAGGTCCTGGCATCCGTGTGTCTGTGCTGCTGATGCTGATGTTGCTGGCCCAGTGGCCACCGTTTGGTAGTCGATGGGATACAGTGTGAGTGGCATCACTTTAAATAACAGTGAGGGCTTGTTCTCAGGCATGGGCCCCAAAAGGACTTTGGTCTCAGAAAATAAGGCCATCTTCAAATGCCAAGGGAAGCTGAAGTGGGCATGGGAGCTGGAGAGAATCCACCCCACAGAGCTGAAAGCTCAATCCATTCATTACTGCTATTTTCTTTGCAAGAAGCCAAAGCTGTTTGGCCTGCAATGCTAAAAGTTTTGCTCTTCTGGAGTCAGGTAGAACTGGGTTTAATCTCTCATTCTTGTCACAATAGAGTCTGAACAGATGCATAGCTCTGCTAAACTAAAGATGGGGGAACATTTATTTGGATGGAAGCCTGCTCTACAGAAATGGTACTTTTCTGTCTCTGTATACATGTTGGTGTGAGTATATGTCTGCATGTATATGTACAAACTGATGTAAGTAAATGCGTGTATATAATATGTGTGTACGCGTTGGTGTGTGTGTGTAAGCATACACATATGTTCATGTACCTTCATGTAGAGGACAAAAGTTGGTCTCAGGTAACATTCCTCATGAGAATACCACCATTTCGTTGCTGGTGTCCATTTTGTTGCTGTTGTTTGTTAAAGACAGGATTTTTGATAGGCCTGAGCTTGTCAAGTCACAGATCTCCAGGCCTCTCTCTTCCTCACAACTCTGGGACTACAAACTCAAGTCACCATGACAAGCCTTTTACATATATGCTCATCGAGTCAGACTCTGGTCCTCACGTTTGCTCAGCAAGCTCCTTACTAACTGCTCTTCACCTGGAGGGCCATAGTCTAAAGTAGAACATTTAATACATCTTTAATCAGTCTAAAACCGACAGGTTCATTGTTCACACCTTAGTTTGAAAAGGGAGGTTATTTGCCAGAAAGGGTTTTTTGTTAACTTTAGAATTTTTAGTTAACAGTGCCCAATTGACGAAGTATTGGAGGTCAATGATTTGATGTCAAGAGTTAAAGAATCTTTGTGTCTGGGTTCACGCTGATTGCCTATAGATGGGCTGACTACCCATTGAGTTACTGAGAACTCTTTCCTGAGAATTACTATGTATTTGTAAAAAACAAAACAAAGCAAAAAAATGAATTAAAAACACAAGAGTTTTTCCCTTGATTTTTCCTTTCAGTTTGCATTTGATTTGCAGGCCCGCTGGCTCTTACACTCTCAAGTATCCTATGCTGAAAACGAGGCAGCTTTTGTCTCCTTACAGTACAAATATTTTGATTGAATGGGTTAAAATACAAATGTGTTCATGTACTCAGATGTATTAATTTTTTTTGCTCTTTGTTCAGTAAAGAATAATACTTTTTAAGTAAAAGTAATTTCTTATTCTTGTGTCTAAAGCCGTTTTCCTTGAAACATAGTTTTTTTTCTAGTTTTTTGATTACTCCGAGGGGGAAAAACCCCTCTCTTTTGTATCACATTAACCTCATACTGTATTTATGTTAAACAATATTCTTCGGAGAAAGAAAGGTTTGGTATACTTAGTGAATTCGTCACCCCCCTGCAGGCACTGCCGGCTGCTAATGCTCAGTGGAACCCAGCAGTCAAAACTGATGAAACATCAGCATGGCGGCTATGAAATAAAAAAGAAGTAATTGGGGACATGTTGGGAGCTGGCAAATGGAAAACACTAGCAGATGTGGCGCTGAGAGAGAAAAGAAAGCTTCAAAATTCACATTCGCCACAAGAGCAACTGGCACAGACACAGGATAGAAGCTGCCACCCCAATCAGAGCGAACGTGGACAAGAAATTGTCTCCCCTCCTTTGTAAAGTAATAAGCCAAGAAGAGAGTTATCCAAGAAGCAGGTGCTGTACGTGACCCCCAAGAGAGCCCGCCTTCTCTGGGAAGACAGGGTGTTGGTACGAACTTTCAGGATTTTCTACTTCAGAACCCACACCCTCCTGTTCACTGCGGCACTTGGCTCTGCCCCTGCTCAAGGAGTCCCTCCTTATTTCAGACAGGCAACTCACAGCGCAAGTGAAACGATGACCTAATCTGGCCCTTCGGTCTGATAGTTTAGTGTGGGTTCTGTTGTGCCCTGTAGACAAGGACACAGGGACTCAGATTCTCTGAGGAGTTCAGGAAACAATAAGACAATTTCTCCCTTCACCTGTAAAGTAAAATACACTTCAGCAGGTATGAGCATTGAAGTATTTAGTTAGTTTAGTAACTACAGTTCCCTGTTATTTCCTTCTTCACCAGGCTGAGCAGCCACACCCGCCCCGCCTCCCACCTTTAATTTTAGCTGTCTTTCCCTGTGTTCTCCTCCTCATCCCTCTCTCTCTTCCCATTCACCACTTTTGCCACTTGATCCTCCTGTTCCAGTCTCTTCATACATCCATAACTGTCTATTGTCCCACCAACAATGGAGGAGTGTTCTCCTTGCTTCACGCCCTCAATCTCAGCCCTTCTGAGATGTAAGATGGAATCTCAAAGTAGTTTTGATTTTTAATTTGCATTTCCCTGCTGGCTAAGGATGTTAAACATTTGTTTGTTTTTCAGCTATTTGAATTGTTTTCTTTTTTTTATTGGATATTTTATTTACATTTCAGATGCCATCCCTTTTCCCCATTTCCCCTCCCTAGAAAACCCCTATCCTGTGCCCCCTTTTCCATTTTGCTTTTATACAATTTTTTTTAAATGTTAATCAAAGGCTTTATAAGTATGATAATGCTCAATCATAAGTGTATCCCAATACCCAACCTAGATATGTAATCTATCTTTGACTGGTGGAGACACGTGAGCTTCTGCCTCCATGCCCCCTCTCTCTTTCTCTCTCTTTCTCTTCTGTTTAGATCTGTATGTTCTCATTTCTTTATATTTATTTATGTTTATTATTATTTTTCAACTTTTTATTGATTCTTTGTGTCACATCGTGTACCCCAGTCCCACCCATCTCCCCATTCCTTTATATCCACCCCTCCTCCCCAAACAAAAATGAAAAGCAAACAAAGACAAAACAAAATTAAAGCAAAAACAGAGCATAAAAAAGTCTTGGAGAAGCTGTAGTGTGTCACAGTGTGTCCCACAGCACACTCCTCTGTCTCCATACACTCATGTGCAAATATCCTTTGCAGTGAGTCACTGGTCTGGTTCGAGACCTCTGGCTTCTGCCACACCATCAATATTTGATCCCAACCTGGATTCCTCTAGGTCATCCTGTTGTGGTCCTGTGTCATGGAGGTCCTATAACTTTGGGTGAGGACTGGCCTTTTCTGCCCCTCCAACAGTTCACAGATGATGCAGCCTTTGGGGTGAGCAACTCAAAGCACTGGATCTGGGCCTATGTGGTAGGTGAGCTGGTTAACCTGCTGGTTCTCCCATATCTACACCACTATGGTGATCTCTCCAGCACTGCCCCAGCTAGCCTACCCATTGCCACCACTGGCAGGAGGCAGGTCAACTCTCCTGCTCTCATGCCCTCTGGCCAGCTCACCCACACCCAAACCTCCAGAGCCAGCTCCATTGTGCTGCCCAGTTGAGGGTCAGGACCCACTCTCCCCAGTGCTATAACTGGCAAGGGACTGGGACAGCTTTCCTGCTCTCAGACTCTTGGTGCTAGCCTGTGGTGCCTTTGCCACAAGGGTCAGCTTTATCGTACTGCCCAGGCAAGATGCAGACCCACTCTCAGCTGATAAGAAGTGGAACCAGCTCTCCACAGTGCCACAGCCAGTTTTGCACAACCCTTGGACATCAATGTGGTTTCAGGCAGCTTCCCAAACTAGGGGTGTTTGCATAGTCTATAGTGATAATATGAGCCAAAGACATAGACAGTGACCCCGATGCTTCATGACCCAGACATGGCCCTCAGTGGCAGCATGGGCTGGGACTTCACAGTGGCCTCAGAGATGGGGCTGTCTACTCACCACAGGCTATCCCTCTCCACATTCACATCTCCAGTTCCATCTCTCTTCATAATGCCCCAGCTGCTCCATGTTTCTTCCTCTCCCATCTGTCCACCACACATTTGTACTTTGTAGTGACACTGGCTGCAGATGGCCTCTGGGTGATTTTTTTCTGCCCATGCCACATGGCATAGCTGCAAGCAGGCCTCTGGATGTCTACAGCCTGTGTGATTGGTGGCCCTTTGAATATCTTTCTCCTTCTGGGCTGTGTTGCATGTCAGCGGGGTGGTCTCTGTGTGTCCTCTACCCACCAGTGATGCATGGTGTGGCTTCAGGTGGGTACTCCAGTTTTTAGTTGGATCTTTTGTTTTGTTTGTTTTTTTCTTTTGGTGTCTAGTTTTCTTAGTTGTTTGTATATTTTGGATATCAGCCCTCTATCAGATGTAGAGTTGGTAGAAAAAAAATGTTCCCATTGTGTAGGCTGCTGCTTTATTCCTACAGTAGATGGTATCCTTTCCTTGCAGAGGCTATTCAGTGTCATGAGGTCTCATTTATTAATTGCTCATTTTAATGCCTGTGCTATTGGTGTTCTGTTCAGAAAGCTGTCTCTTGTGCCAATTCATTCAAAGCTATTCCCCAGCTTCTCTCCTATCAGGCTGAGTGTATCTGGTTTTAGGTTAAGGCCTTTGATCCACTTGAACTTCAGTTTTGTGTAGTGTGGCAAATATGGATCTACTGCATGCTTTTACATGCAGCCATTCAGCTTAACCGTCCCATTTGTTGAAGAAGATGTCTTTTCCCCAGTGTGATTTCTGACCTCTCTATAAAAAATCAGGTGTCCTCGGATATCTGGAATTATGTTTAGGTCTTCATTTTGATTCTGTTGATCAACATGTCTGTTTATGTGCCATTATGTTGGTAATTACATTAGGTCTGTAATACAACTCAAAATCAGGGATAGTGATGTCTTTCGCAATTTTTATTATTCAGGATTGTTTTAGCTATTCTGGTTTTTTTTTTTTTGTGTGTGTGTGTGTGTGTGTGTGTGTGTGTGTGTTACCATATGAAACTGAATTGTCTTTTCAAGATCATTAAGAAGCGTGTTGGAATTTTGATAGAGATTGCATTGCATCTTTAGATTGCTTTTGGTAGGCTGACTGTTTTTACCATAGTCATTCTTCTCATCCATGAACATGGAGATATTTCCATCTTCTTGTATCTTCTTCAGTTTTTTAAAGTTTTTATCATACAAATCTTCCATTTGCTTGGATAGCGTTGATACTTTATATTATCTGGAGATAATGTAAACGGTGTTGTTTCCCTGATTTCTTTATTAGTCCATTTGTCATTTGTGTATAAGAGAGCTACTTACTTTTGGTTCAATCTTGTATCTAAGTTACTTTGCTGAAAGTGTTTATCAGTTATAGGAGTTCCCTGGTGGAAATTTTAGGGTATACTGTTATTTCATCTACAAACAGAGATACTTTGACTTTTTCCTTTCCAATTTGAATCTCTTTGATTTGCTTAGTGTTATTTTAATTTTTTTGAAATTTATTTTTAATGATGGTTTTTAAATGTTTTAAGCCTATCACCCATCAGAGGTAGTGGAAAAACAAGGATATGGGGAAATGGACTTGTTTAGAAAGATTTTTGGAGTAATTCTCATCTGTGTTGTCTGGAAATTAGCAGATTAGTTTATGGGTCAGTAGTGGTGGGTCAATCTATTTGTAAATAGTTTGGCAGAGTTGGGAGAGTAAATAGGAATCAGTAATGGTGGCATTATCTAGTAGAGAGAGCCAGGCCTTAGCCTGGGCATGAGTTGGCAGGAGGGACCCAGCAGAAATGTCAGGAAAAGTTTTCTGTTGTCTCTCTCAAAAAAGCAAAGATCAGTGAAGATGTGAGACCAATAAATGCTCTATAGTTAGTGCTATAAGTCAAGCTCAGCCTTTGTCATTGTCTGTTGAGTCTCATTTATATCTTTTAAAATAATATGTGTCTTCTACAGGTCTTGTCTGAGTGTGTAAGTTTGTCTCAGCTGACATCATTTTGTTAATTAGCTCATGTCCTTGCAAGTAGAACAAAATTGTGGCACACCACCAGAAGATTTTTGGCGTGTTTCTCTTTGTGGAGTTCGGACAAATGGAGTTCAGCTACACAATGTAAGGCAGAGCGATATATGTGTGTCGGTAGTGCAGAATCCATCACATGTCCTTTCACGTGCTTGCTTTAGCAGACCATCCTCTCTCCTGTGTCTGCTTTAGGGAAACGGTACTTCATGAGTCTGCCTTAGCCTTTCACCCATGTCCACTTCAGGAAAACACTCCTTCACGTGTTTGCTGCAGCAAAACACCTTCCAACACAACTGCCTTTCCAAAGAACCCTTAAGTTTCTACTTCACCTTAGGTTACCTTATCGCTCTAACTAAAACTATTGAATAGGTATGCAAAGAGTGAATAACCTTGTCTTCCTGATTTAAGCAGAATTGTTTTGAGTTTTACTCAATTTACGTTCATGGCTTGCTCTAAACTGCTTTTATGTTGATGTATATCTTTTGTATCCATAATCTCTCCAAGACTTTTACCCTGGAGGGGTGTTGGGTTTTAACAAAGATCTTTTCTCCATCTAATGAGACGATCATGCGGGTTTTGTCTTTCAATTTATTAATATGGTCAATTACATTTACCAATTTATATATATTGAACAATCTCTACATTGCTGGGATGAAGCATACTTGATCATAGTGGGTGAATTTTTTGATGTGTTCTTGTATTTGGTTTGCAAGTAATTTATTGAAATTTTTGTGTCTATGTTCATAAGGGAAATTAGTCTGTAATTCTCTTTGTCATGTCTTTATGTGGTTTGGGTATCAAGGGAACTGTGACCTTGTAATATGAATTGGTCAATGTTTCTTCTATGAAATTTTGGGAAATAATTTGTGAAATACTGGCATTAATTTTTCTTTGAAAGTCTGTGCTAAAACCATTTGGCCCTGGGCTTTTTGTGGGGTGGTGAGAGTTTTAATGACTGCTTCTATTAGGGGTTATAGGTCTGTTTAAATTGCACATCTGATCTTGATTTAACTTTGGCTAGTGGTATGTATCAACTGAAGTACCCATTTATTTTAGATTTTCTAATTTGGTAGAGTACATGTTTTTAAATTCTGCCCTTATAATTTTCTGTTTATTGAGTGTCTGTTGCTATGTCCCACTTGTTTCGGATTTTGTGAATTTGAATATTCTCCTTCTGCCTTAGTTAATTTGAATTAAGATTTGCCAATCTTGTTGACTTTCTCAAAGAATAAACTCCTTGTTTCATTGACTGATTGTGGTGTTTTGTCCTATTTTATTGGTATCAGCACCGACTCCGATTGTTCCTTGCCATCTCCTTTTGGGTGTGGTTTTTTTTTCTTTTTGTTCTAGAGCTTTCAGGTGTGCTGTTAAGTTACTAACACAAGATCTCTCCAGTATTTTTAGGTAGGCTTGTAGAATATGAAATTACCTCTTAGAACTGCCTTCATTGTGTCTCCTAGGTTTTGAAATGTTGTGTTCATTTTCATTCAGTTCCAGAAAGACTTTGATTTCTGTCTTGGTCCATTTTTCATTTTCTAATGAGTTCTTCAGTTTCCATGGGTTTATAAGATGTCTTGATGTTGATATCTAGCTTGAATAAGTGGTGGTCATTGGGGTGTAGATACTTGTTTCACTTTTTTGTATTAATTAAGACTTGCTTTGTGATCCTACCTTTCCCTACCTCCTCTTTCTTTATTTGTTCATTTGTTTGTTTGTTTTCTCCCTTCCTTCTTTTTTGTGGGGACTTGGGGAACAGTGTCTTGTTCTGTGCCCTGGGCTTGTTGAACCCTCCCTCTGTTGTCTCAGATGGATTAACACTTTCGCAGTCACCCTCTTTCTCCTCTAAAACGCTTGAAATTATAGGTGTACATTGTGACACATAGCTGCCACGCCTATCTCCTATTAGTCACCAGCTTAATATTTTCGTGTTAATAATTTACAATTTAATAAAATAGCTGATGACTTCCTAAGACATTTTGGTAAATATCATGTGTCTCAACGTTGCAGGTAGGGTTAGCCTTATAGGAATGCCAAGAGAGGACATACTAGCTCATCTACAATTGTTGATTTGTTGGTGAATGAGTATTTTTCTGTAGTCTGTGATTCAAATATAATTTTTACTTTGCTTGAGGACTTGATCTGTTGATTGCCTTTTCATAATGACCATCGAATATAAAAAAACTTCTAGTGCTTATATCCCTAGGATATATCTAAATATAATATTGTATACTTACTGACTATTTTCTATGAATGTAGTTTTATAAGCAACCCTTAATGTTATGAAATCTTTAAGATATTTTTTGAGTTTGCTTTTATTAGTTTTAGAGGGTGATTGAGACTTTGTGTGTAAAGTAGCATGGGTATCTCATAACAGAGCCCAACATTTAATCTAGATGCTTTGAGTTCTTAGCCATCTTTTGTAAACCAGAAGCTGTATTATATTAGTCAGGCTTTTTCAGAGTCTAGAAACAGCTCAAAGTGACTTATATGGAGAAGTTGGTTTAAATGATTATGGATGCTGAGAATTCCTGGAGATGCAAGGGAGCCGGGGGTCTAATTTCTACAACCTGAAGGTGTGAGAATGAGAAATAGCAGTGGTGAGAGTTTTCATCCAAGTATAAAACCTAAAAAGACTAGTCTAAGTTCTAGTCCCAAAGTCAGAGAAGACCAGTGTTCTGCCACAGAACAGAGATCACATTTCCTTTCTCTGTCTATTTTCTGGTGGTTCTTGGTGGATTAAATGATGCTTCCCCAGTCGGAATGCACTGAATCCAAATCCAATGTCTCTATAAGCACCCTGCAAGATATCTTCAGAAGTAATGTTTTTCCAGCTATCTGTATATCTCTCAGTTTACTCTCATTGACACATAACGAGTAGTCAACTCAGTACCTGTAAGAAGCTAAGCTCTCGTGAGTGACCTTACTGATCATCCATGACCCTGGTCTAGTGAAGAGAGGCAGTGCCAGAAAAGTGTGTTAAGGCATCACTGTAGTGGAGACTGGTAAGTTTAAGGTATCTGTCAATTAGATGCAAAAACAGGTATAGAATTGGGAGCACCAACTTGTGTGGCCTCCAAAGGGCTTACTGAAGCTTTCCAATGAGAAGTCTTTTTCTGGTCACTGCTTTTTACATTTAATTGCCTGTTTGAAAACTGGTAAAAAATTATCTTCAGTACTATTAATAGGTCTGTCATATTTGAGCAAATTTATCATTAATGATATGGTTTAAAATATTCTTATAAATGGGATGTCCAAGATGATGGTGTAAATAACAGGAATGAATAGTAACCACACACTACCTTGGAGAACTTAGCATATAAAAGATACAATTTCCCATACTTGCATTTCATTTTTGAATTGCTGTTAAAGAAAGGTGTAATGAATTCTACTTTATACATGTGGTAATTGATATAGAGAATTTAAAAAAAAATTTGTTTTGTTCAGAGTTATTAGTGATAGAGCTGAGGACTGAGCCTATATAATCTGGAGCTGGAAGAGCTATGTGTCACCCTAAAGGTGTACAATAGACAACACTGATAAATGGTGTATCTGCAGTACAGATGCCAACCAGCATGGACCAGAAGCTTTTCCCTCTTACTTTTGGCTCCAAAGAGAGGATAACCTGCAGATGGTTTGAGTTTAAATTCTAGGACCCCAAACCAGGCTCATCTGTCGTAGCTGCAGTTCCAAGGGAACAAGAGCCTTTCTTGCTGTGCATATTTCTTAAACTGCAGGTGCTGTCCACTGAGGCCAACTTTCCTGGGAATCTTCAGGAAATAGAAATAAGCAGGGGAAAATGAACAGTAATTACCTGGCATTAAGCTGAGACCTTTTTGTGTGAAAGGCATGCAAAGATAGGTCTTTCAGCGACTTAATGAGCCTTATCACAGGCCTTCAGCTTTGCTGAATAGATTTGGAGGTAATAAAACGTTGGGCCCTGCTTTCCAACCAAATTATACTACAACATTATTTTGAAAGACCTTCGGAACAAGTGGCTGAAAGCCCCCTCCCGCCAACCTTCTTAAAGATAGACTCAATCGCTCCTTATTAATAAGAACTCAGAGTAATTTCAAATGATGACTAGTAAATAAAATTATGTAATGAAATGAAATAGAACCTGATTTGTAAAAATGAACTCAAAGAAACACTGCATCCCGTGTGACAGTCATAGCTGTGTCTTCGTCTAGCAAATACTTTGTGGTCTCTCCTTACTGCAGACAGGCACTGAGCTAGGCACCATGACACTGAGAAGAACAAGACAGACAGAGGGAACCTGGTCAATGAGCAAGTGTACAGACAATATATTGAGAGCCTTTGAAAAGCACTGTGAAGGAAGTAGTAGGCAACCTGTGCCAGCTACGATGGGAAGCTGAACGGTCACATAGCACTGAGGCCACCTCAGGAGCGTACACAGGATAAAAGGAAGCATCCGCAGATGTCCATGTCTGTGGAAGAAAGGTGAGTCTTTCTGTGTTGTTCCAGATCACAGCTTTGCTATGGTATGTAGGGTCAGGCACAGACTTTGTACTAAAGACTATAGAGACAGTCTTTCCAAATCAATTTCTGGCATCATTTCTCATGGCTCATTTGTTACAAAAGTAAGGTGACTTTAGTTAATGCAGGGCAAATTCCAGGATAGGGATGTGTCCTGTTTTCTACTCCATGGTACATCTGATGGAGCAGGCTGATTTTAAATGGAAGGGACCTGCTCTTATAGCAAGATGGCTTCTCTGGTGAAGTAAATCATGCCTGGGGTTGCTTAAAAGATGTGAGTCTAGTGAAATGTCCAAAGACAAAAACAGTAATGGCACTCACTTCTCCATTTTCTACTTCATCTCTTGGAACAACTGAAGTGAGTCATTTACTGTTTAAGGAAAGTTTAAGAAAAAATCATTGGGAAGTTCCTTTAAAGTTGGCTTATTTTTTAAAATTATGTGGTAAATCTAATTTAAATGCAATTTTTGTTCAGTAATTTATGATGATACTCATTTACTTGGTAACACCTGACTTTCTATACCCAAGATATACAATTTGCTCATGGATATTATTTCCATTAAGTAACATTGTATTTGGGATAATAAACCTTCTTCCCCCATATCTGAGGCCAATATTCTAGTTTTTATCCTTGATTGACACCAAGAATAATCCCTAAGCAAGGTTGGTGTGATGAGTGTGCTGCTATTGTGTATCAGGGAAAATAGCAGTAGATGCTATGCAACTTTCTGGGCTCAAATCATGGCACCTGCTTCATGGACTTTTGGACTTGGGGGAGGTACTTTAAGTCTGGTTTTCTGTGTTCTCATCTTTAAATTGATACCTACACTGTTTCACCAATGCCCCCATAGGAGCCATAGCAACCACCTCCCATGTGAGAGCATGAATTTTAAATGCGCCTTTTAATTTTAGTATTATGTTATTATTAATAGATGAAGAAATGAAGTGTGACTTCCAGTGGTCACGACTATAGTCCTCACCCTGATTAATTGCACGGTTTCCGATGCAGCTAATGAGTTTAGCCCTTCATGTGGGGTTGTGGGTGAGGGCATTCCCAAAGTAACAGGTTAACAGAAGCTCACCCACGGCACATTGTTTTTGCTTCAGTATAGGAGGGAAAGAAAACTACATGCAAATACTAAAAGCAACATAATTGTATTATGCAGCAGCTTACAAAATTTGCATGAATTTATGAAAGCATTAGACTAGACTTCAAAAACTGCTTACAATGTATAAAAGGAAATTTAAGATTTTATCTTCTCTACTCCAGGACACTATGCTCGTTCTTTGTTATTGCAGGGACTTCACTGGATATCTTTGAGAATACTAGAAAAATTGATGGATCATTGACCTGTTGCCATGTTCCTATAAGAAAATTACAGGATTTTCTTCAGTCACACCTCAAATCTAGGAATTTCAAGGAGGAGGGGCACGTTTGTGATGCCAGGTAGTTTGGCAGATGTGTTTGTAGCCTGTTTATAGACTCACATTGGTCCTGAAGAAGAATGCTTCATGGCTGGTTTTAGAATTTAGGTATTGCTTTTTTTTTTTTTTTTTTTTTTTTGCATCTTATTCATCTTATTACAAATGTGTTGATACAGGGCTTGGAGAGATATCCCAGAAGCTGACAACACTTACTGCTCTGGTAAGGGATTAGTGTTCAATTCCCAGCAGCCATATGTGTCTGTAACTGCTGTTCCAGGGGATCCTATGCCCTATTCTGAGTTCTGTGGTATTAGGCATGAACATGGTATGCAGACACACATATAGCCAAAACATTCATATATGTAAATAAGTAAATCTTGTACAGTTAAAACAAAACAACACAATATGTTTAATGCACTTCTTTTCAGGACTCCATGCTTTACATAGGCATGAAGACCGGATAGATCTGTTCTCTAAACTGTGTGAACTCAGGAAGGAAGCTGTTTCCTTGCCATCACCATTTGAATGTCTCAAAGTATTGTTAAGAACAAGATTAGTAAATAGCTTATCTATCTACTTGGATGAAAACCATAAAGTTAATCAGACTTGGGACTGGCCTCAGGCCTTGTAAAAGTCACATTTTATTTCTCCAAATATTAATAATAGTGTTAATACTGAATTTAAAAGTGAGCTTCGAATTTATACATGAGTGGTGGTTGCTATGGCTCCTATGGGGTATAGTGAGATGAGGTAGGTATCGATTTAATGATGAGAACACAGACAACAATACCAAAGTCCAAAATCTCACAAAGCAGGTGCCGTGGTTGCAGACCAGAAAGTTGCATGTGAGTTACTACCATCTTCTCTAATAAATGATGCTACTCTCATCCTGAGAGTGCCTGCTGAGGGTTTGTGATCAGCATCAAGAATAGAACTAAACCATTCATTTACTTAATTACTAACACTTGAATTTATGTACTCACAATATCCAATGTGCTCGTGAATATTATTTGAGTTGAGTAAAATTGTATTTGGGAAAGCTAAATCCCACCCTCCCATGTTTGAAGCATGCTTTTCTCATGACTATATCTTATCACTAACCAAAAATGCTCAATAGTTCTGACTGAAAAAAAAAATAGGTGATTGGTCAAGATAAAACCAAACAAGTTCAGAAATAGATGGAAATGGAGTATCTTTATGTACTCATGATGAGTTATTGGAGTAAATTCTTATTCTTAATGGAAAGACTTTTTTAACCATGAATTGAAAACAAAACCATTGGAACCAGATGTTGGGCCTCAAGTTGTAAGCTTAGGACTTTAAACTTTGTGTTACAAACATTGAGGCATTGGAGCAGGTTAAAGTCTCCAGCCCCTTCATTTCAGAGCTCATAGGTTCCAGGGATGGGGCAAAGATTAATGTGAGTTCCAGCATTCACTAGGACTATCAGGACCACTTGGTCCTTGAGAGAGGCAAGACTCTTCTGTATGCATATGCATAATGTTTTTACTTTCAAGTGAAATAAATACCATCAATAAGAACCATGTCCCACAGCCTCGCGTTGATTTGAAGGGAACCAGTGTCCAAAGCAGGTATATGCCATTCACAGCTGACTGCATAATGGTGAGGTGGAAGACAATGGAGATGGAACCACCAACTGTTTTTCTTTCCGTGTCAATGACAAGTTCTATACCAGGCAGTTATATAAATTATTAACTTTATGAGTGAACAAGGAGGTTGACATTACATAATTTGGCCCATGACTAACAGAATGGAAATTGTTAACCTGGGATTAAAATTCAGGTCTGATCATGCTCAAAGTATAGCCTTGTGGCTGCCAATGGTCACAGTAGGACAAAAGTTGATAGTATTTTAGTATGTGTCAAGCAGAATTTACACTTGTCTATTTATTTTCCTCTTTCATTCTCTATAAACCACATATAAAAACATTTGTTACTAGGCTTTAATGGTTGAGAAATCTGTGTTTCTCCTGACCAGTAGTATCCTTTGGGTTCTAAACATTCAGGTGTCACAATAATAATAAAGTTGATACAGTGTAGCAAATGGAAAGAGACAGGTAGAAAGACTCTTCATGGACTCAAAGCTTTTCTTTGTACCCAATAGCGTTTACTCTGCAATGAGTCCTTAATTCAGTAGTGAAGAAGAGTCCTATTTGTCTTCTCACATCTCTATAGAATCATTGCTCTGGCTTGTTCTCTGCTGTTCTAATGTAGAAGACTATCCAGCCTAGAGAGCTTGTCCTGTGGGTTAGGAACACAGGCTCAGGTCAAATGTGGCATATGCTAATTGTCTGCAATCTAACTAGGGTTATTGCTTAACTTTTATATGTTTCAATTATTCACTTATAAAATGTTTTAAAGACAGCTCCTGCAATCCTGTGTGTGTTAAAGCTGAGGTTATAGCACCACAGTAAAGTACATGTGGACCTGGTTCTTATTATAGCTCGTGAACTTCACAGCTCGAGACACAGTTGTCAAAAGATAAACAAGTTTGTGATGACCTTAGTGACAGAGAGGTATTGGTGTTGTGGGATCATAGATAGGGAGTTGACCAAGGCTCAGGCTACATGGTTGTTAGTTAATGAGTGAAAGCACTCAGCATGATACTTTGTGTGTCCTAATTGCTTAGTGTTGATATCTGTTGTTATTATTACATTTAATTTCTCAAAGACTTATAGATGAAAATACGCTTAGTAGAAAGTAATTAATAAGGTTGACATCAGTACTTAGATTTTATACTAATACTTTAATTTCCTTTACCTTCTTTATTTTACTTAGAAATGGAGGCATTATGGTTAATTGAAAGAATTGTTTAAATACAGGCCATTAAGTACCAAGGGGTAAAGGCAAGTACTATACTGCCATGCCTGATGATCAGAGTGCCATCCCACAATGTGGGTTCCACAAATTGTCCTCTGACCTCCACACTCAAGCTATGAAAATCTCCTCCTCAAATAAATAAACACAATAAAAAGATTTAAATGTTGGTGTATAAGTTGTTCATGCCACACTAGATGTCCACACACTCATGTGTATATGGGCATCACTGGTTGGTTTTGGGATTATTAATAACAACAAAAATAGGACCTGAATTGGGATGGCTATGGGTAGAAGGCACTACGGGGAGTTAGAAGGAGGTTGTAGCAAATGGATATCAACACAATACATTGTGTAAATAAATGACAACTTCAAAGAATAGAAAAAGTTTTTATTTACAACACTTGCCAGCAAGACAGATATTTAGCATGGTCATTTTGTTTTATATTTGGTGCCAATTTAAAGTGAAACAGAGGCAAGTTGAAGCCTGGGCCTTTGGGGATTGTTTATTTGGTAGGTTTTGATTCATAGTCTCATTAATGTCTCATCAACCTCTTGACCATTAGTCTGGGCAGGTAGCTCTGCACAAGGATCTTCATTCCCTGGCTGCTGAGATAGGGTCATCCTAATGATGATTGGTCTAAGTGTCTTGGTAACTGCTAGTCCCCAAACGCAAAGCACTGTGCATATCTAAACAAGTTCTCATCACTTTCAGCCTGTGTGCAATTTAGCAGCAAGAGATTTCATATCTCACAGCATTTGATGGTCTCACTTAATTAGGATCTGCTTCCAAATCAAGCCAGCTGATGGCCGTAATGACTGAAGCGAACATGTTTGCCCCCCAGAAGGAGAGAAAATAAAAATATTCCAAGAGTTGTTGGTTAACAGAGATGGGACTGGAGTCTTGTTTAGGGAGTGTGTCTTCTCATTTCTCACTCCAGAGCTGCTCGACAGGTGAGGACCAGAGTTAGACCACACAAGCAGGGGCCAAGGTGGGAAACAGGATATTAAAAATGTGTCTTCCTATGCTTGTCCCATTGCTTGACTTTTTCTTATTCTCAAGCATAGATGTACATGTGCTAGGAAAAAAAAAGACATTGGGGCAATGTTGGTAGAGTGTTAAACAAATTGTTGAATCAAAACAAAACTACTGAGATTACTCAGTGTACATTCTCAGGTTATGTATTATATATGGTGAAGGGTGTGGTCTTTGAAGGCAGTGGAATCTTGATTGTACTACCTGGTAACTGTGATCTTGGAGCAGCTTCTTTGAGTCTATATTGTCTGCAAAATGCCATGCAGATGCTGGCAGGAGTAAATGATGAGTGACAGCTGGATCCTGTGTGGGTTTTGTGAACTCAGTTTCTGACTTTTTCTGGCAAGAACTTATTCCTACGATGAGACAGCCCATCTGATTCAAATTTGACTATAAAGGGAAAGATTCTATTTTTCTCCCTTGGACATCATAAGGTTTCAATAAATAGTTTCTTTCTAGTTCTGAGCTGGTACTGTATAAGACAGTCATTGCTAAAGTGGGCAAATGTCAAGCAGATATTCGATCATAGTTGGTAACATGAAGACTTTGGGAGTTAAAAATGCTCTTTCAACATGCCTTGCTTTAGAACATTTTTAGAATTTTTGTCATTGCTGTCTTTCATCCCTATAGTAATTGTGGCAGGTGGGAGGGTGGGAGGCTTGGGTTTTGTTTTATTTTATTATTTGAATCATCTTTCATATAGCATTACCTTCATATAATTAACAACTACATACTGGTACCTGTGATGGTCCTCATGTCCTGCTCATCCCAGTGAACCAGAGCCGAGCTCCCTATCTACACAGTCTTGACTCAGGCAGTGCAGTCCTTTAACTGTAGCTTAAGATTCTGAAAGGACTGGGTAAGGTCAATATTAAGAGTGATAAATATATCATGCATGAAAAGTATGGTGAATACAAGTCTGAAATGTCAACCCCCAAATTCTTGCCACTGGATCCTATGATTTGCCTTGCTGAATATGGAGTTTGTGACAAATGCCAGAGATAGCCTGGTATAGCCATTCATTTCACAGATCAAGCTGAAATTTAAGTGGATGAATGATATGCTTCGGGTAATCTCTCCTTAAGGGTAGCTATCAGTTTCTGATAAGGAAAGTTTGGACAGTTACAGCTTATTCTATAGTAATGTGATAATTGCATTAAAAAAAAAACCCTCATGTTGTCACAGATTGACTATAAAATGTTCGTTTCAGGAGATTTAACTAAAGGCCACTGGAGAGCTTTAGGTTGGAAAAATCAGCGCTGCTTGCGGCCCAACTTCTAGCCCAGCAAGAATTGAAAACCTAAGTATACAGTTCTATAGCTACACAACTACCAGGAACACATGCTGCATTTGATAACATCCACATTTCCTCCTAGAGCAAAAGACTTTTACTTTCCATCGCCCAGCACTATCTTTATGTGGTTAAGACCTTGATATCCTGCTGTTACAGGAGGCTGAGCCCAACCCACTCAAGCAGAGTGGCAGCATTTTGAGCCGCAAGGGCTTCTTCCTCCTGTGGTGTGGTTTCGGTGGTGGCTAAGTTTTTATCAGAGCAGGTGGTGTGCCTGCTTTAGACTGGGCACTATTCTAGGCACAGGAATAAACAGAACAGATCATGCCCTTAAGCAGATGGTGCTTCTATATTCTAGGAACAAAAGGAATGTCCCTTCTCCACTCTGAAGGGTCGCTAATTGGAGTCTATGAAGTAGACAATAGACAGCTTAACAGTAGAAAATATTAGCAAATTTTAAGCATGCATCTTTATGGTAGGAAACATTGAAAAGTATAATGCTTGAAGAAAGGCCAGAAATTGAAGCTTATATATTGTTCTAAGCTGCAGAATAAAATAAGAGGTTGGGATATTTATAGGATGGTGGTCACAGGTTATGGGAGGGTGAACTGTCTTGTTATGCAGATAAAGTAAGTATCAGGTGTCAGCCTTTAAAAGGATAAGGAGTAGGCTGTGCCAAGTTCTCTCTGAGGGAGGTGGGCATTGATTCTTCTTCTCTTTTTATATGCTATGAACTAATTTTCTCTGGAGAGAGAGAGAGAGTTAATGAAAATTGACTTCAACTATAGGAACTGTTTTCAGTCAAATAAGGAAAATTGAGAAAGCTCTTCTCTATGTTTGTGGGGAGAAAGGAGTTACAGACAGGAAGTCAGGTCGATCTTGATTTTCTTTTACTTCAAGTACTCAGTGTGCCGAAGTGCAGTACTTTGGGGTGTTGTTTTCTGGTCCCCAACATATTCTGCCAACAATGGTTAAGGAAAGAAAAAGGAACAAGAAAGAAAGAAAAAAAAACTGGAGGAGAGAGATGGAAGAGTAAGTCACAGGAGCCAATGTCACAAGGAATTATCAAAGTGAAACAGAGCAAAGAGTGTGGAAGTAGAGCTGAGCGACCTGCCATTCTAGACAAAGTGATCTAGGACTTCATCAGACATGGTGCTGGAGAGTGGAAGCAGCCATGTGGCTTCTTGGAGAAGAAGTCCCCCAGCTAGAGGGAGCAGAAGGGAAAAAGTCTAAAAATAAAAACATTCCAGCCTGTTGGAGTCAATTACAGAATACTGTGGGGCTGAGGGAACAAAGCGCAAGAGGCCCGAGGCATGGCTGAGGCCCGAGGCATGGCTGAGGCCCGAGGCATGGCTGAGGCCCGAGGCATGGCTGGAGAGGTCTGTGAAGGAACTTGTGGGGTTTTACTATATGTGACATGGGAAAGTGTTGGTAGTTCTTGAACAAATAGGGATGTGATCTGACTTAGGTTTTCAGGAGCCTCTGAACACCTACGGCATCCTGAGTAGGATGTGCAGTCAGGGATCCAACAGAAGATGAGGCTCTTAAAGATTCTTGAAGTCCTTCCAACCAAGACTTGGTAGTGGTTTGCTTTGGGAAGTTCTGGTAGAGTTGACGAGAAGTGCTTATATTCTGTTAACGTTTGTTTGAAGGCTGGACCGAAGGAATTTACTGATGGACTCCAGGGTGTTGTTCTGAACACTGGAAGACCACGAAGGCCAATTGTCAGCAGTGCGGTTTATGGGTTCAGACACATGTCTGTGTAGATGAATAAGGAACATGGAAGGAACTTATTTTTTTCATATTAGAGGTCTGGAAATGACTTATTACACATACTCAGATTTGAATGTGAGTGGGATCCAAAAACTGGTTCTCCCTCTCATGCATAGTCAGCTCCCCTCCACATACTTGCCACTCCTTTATAAGATGTACACTTGAGAGAGATGAATAATTTACTCCCTGCTATGATTTTAAATGAGTATCCTACTTTTCTAGTTATGTTAAAGCCTTAGTAGGAACTCTAAGGCAACAATAGGTTTCATTTTTTATACTGACTCTACTCACTGGCACACTTGCTAGAAAACCATGCTGAAAATCTGCATAAAGTTGGTTTCAGGTTTAGTAAGAAAAGGAAAACTTGATTATATCTGCTATTCTAGAATCTAGGAAAGGTATATTATATGGGCTTGGTGTTTGAATACCTAGTACTGGCTAACACACATGCATAGACACACACACACATACACACACACACACACACACACACACACACACACTCACATCCTTAATATCTCACAGACAGAGACAGCCATTCACACATACCTCCATTCCATACACACAATTTTTATACACACAGTTGTTCAGATCTTCCTAAATTTGCACAAACAGGGTGTAGAACTATTTTTTCTCTCACTTTTATGTGTCCCACTTGTCTCTGAAATCACATTAAAGGAGAACATGGACCCAAAAATCAGCTTGTAATATCTAAAGGTCTTGATGAGTTGTGTGATACTAAGTTCAAGCAATCTGGGACCTAAGTCCTTTACCATGATGACAAATGCCTTTGCCTCATCATAATCTACTTTTCTTCTGTGGCAGTTGTTACTGTCAAACATTCTGTAGTTAAAATTAATTTATTATTTATACTCCTTCATTTCACCGGAATGTAAGTCAAAGGGTGTGGAATTTTCTCTGTTACTCAATGCTGTTTCTCTGGTTCTCACAAAAGAATTATACTCTAGAACTAAAGTCCATAATATTTTGAAGTGAAAGACCCCTTTGAGAAGCAGAAAGCTCCTGTGATAATAAAAACCATATCATTAGTAAATGAAACTGCAAAAAAATAATAAAAAGCATTTCTTTAAACAAGATGTACAAATGGCTTGCAGGTATGTATTTCTTAAGAAGCTTAACATTATAGTCATTGCAAAATGCATATTAAAATCTGACTTAGGAAGCAGAAGAAGATGGCAGACTAGTAACTCCTTTTATATGACCCTATAAAGGTGAAGTGTTGGAATAAGGACAAACAGATTATCCCAAAGACAGAAGGAGGAAGAACTTTGGGAATGGTAGGAATGACAGGACAGTGAGGAGTATGTAGGAAGAGAAGGGCAACACCAGGGAAGACATCTCTGGCAGACATGAAGAAACCCTAGGAATGAAGAGTCTGTAAGGTCAGCTGTAAGGTCGCGCCCACATACAGTCGGCAGTATTTGCTCTTCCTCTGCACTCCGTCCTTCCCTCATTTTCCTTTCACTTCTCCTCTCCTCCCACCTCCTCTCATCCTCTTTTCTCCTCTCCATTTCTTCCCTCCCTTCCCCTCATTTTTTCTCCCTCGCTTCTTCTGTCCCGCCTTCTCTCTCCTTCCCCCTTTCCTCTTTCCCTCCTCCTCTCTTCCTCCTTCTTGCCCTTTCTCTTTTCTTTTTGTCCCATTCTGAATCCCCTTTTCCTTTTTACTATACCTCTAGTAAAATAATTTTTTTTCTAATTTTGTTTAATATTTTATCGGGTAATTTCTCCTTTTTTTTCCTGTGCTTTATACTTTTAATAGTAACTTGGCTTTCTCTTGTAGGGTTTTAAATGTTTCTTTCCTCTTTTTAAAAGAATAAGTTTACATGTTTTAGGTTTTGAGTCTCCCTTCTTGCATTTGTCTAATGTTAGTTACAAATTTTCTTATTACTGGATTTTTCCAATTCTTTTTTACTTTCTCCTTCATAATGGTCTTTGTTCTTTCCTTTCTGTTATTTGATTTTGGTCTGCTCTGTTTCCCCCATCTGTCTTCTCACTCACGTTCTGTTTCTACACTTACTCAGATGATAGCTGATCCCATGATCTATTCTACAAGAGCTCGGCTGTTTTCTACTTTATGATCATTGATGGTAAGCTAGGGGTATGGTAGGGCTAAAGTGACTTAAAGAAAGTTTTTAGAAGTTGTAAGGCTTGATGTTGTTGCTGTTGCATGAGCTTGTTTTATCTTCTCTGAGTAGTACTAGGAATTAAATGCACAAGGATAAGTTATTACATAACATAATCTTCAAGTAAAGCCAGAAATGGTATTCAAACACACAGATACATATTCTGCAGTACAGAAGTGCAAGAGACAGGCAGAAGATTGTCAGCGTGTAGTTACAAGATCAAAGATGATAGTTGTCAGGTGCAGAGTTCAGAATTTACCAGTAAAAATGATTAATGATCTCAAAGAAGATACAAAGAGGGAGATGGCTGAAAGGAATTCATGTAGATTCTGGGGAGGAAATAAAGGGGAAAATTAGCAAAAAGTTTAGAAAATTAGCACTTTTTTTCTTGCTGAAACAGTCAGAAAGAAAGTTGAAATTTTGAAAAAAAAATTAAAAACTCAATGAATCACATAAAAAGCATCATGAGTGGAATGTATCAGATAAACTTGACCAAGCAGAACTAGAATGTAAGGTTGTGATAACAAGGTTAATGAAATACTGTATCCAAACACCAATAATTAAAAAGAAAAACAAAACAATAACAAGTAATGATTATAATATCTAAGAACTAAGTTCTGACCAATAGACCAAACTAAAAATAGTGGGTAGAACAAGTTCAGATAAATATATGTATGGCATACTTATTGAAATTATCATAGAACAAATTTTAAACATAAAGAAAACATTTAAACATAAATGTTAAATTAAACAATTAAACATTAGGTCTCATATAGAAATGACTGGAGAAGACCCTTTTTATGAGTCATTCTTCTCAACATGTCAAAAACACAAGGCAAAAGAACAATACTAGAATCTGTAAGGGAAAAACATTAAGTCACATACAAACACAGACAATCAGGAAAATATAAGATTTCTTATCAGCAACCCTAAAGAATAGAAAATACTGGAATGAGCCATTTAAAGCCCTGAAAGTAAATAACTGTCTAGCAAGATAGCTGTCTCCAGCAAAGCTATATTTTATAAGTAATGGAGAAATAGAACAGTTCAAAATAAATACAGAGTAAGGAAGCTTATGACCACTAAGTCAGCACTGCGCAAGATATATAAAGGAATGCTATACACAGAGGAGAAAAAAAACATTCTTAACTACACGAGCACAGAGGTAATACATGTCATGAGAGGAACTGATAAACAACAGTGTAGGAAGGACTGAATCGCATCTAATACAGTAAACCATCAACCCCCTGAATACTAATTAGGAGAAATAAAATAAAATAAAATAAAAACTCATGAAGCTAAATGTAGTGGTATGCACCTGTTCTAGCATGGGGGAGGCATATGCAGAAGGATCACCAGAAGTTCAAGAAAAGTTTGGTACCATTATAGGCACACTAACAGATAGTGACATTGTCTCAAAAACAAAACAAAACAATAGCTAACTGTGGTGGCACACACCTTTATTCACAGCACTCAGGAGGCATAGGCAGTGGACCTCTGTGAGTTTCAGGACATCCTGGTCTACAGAGCTAGTTCTAAGACAGCCAAGGCTACATATACAAAGAAACTTTGTCAAAAAACAAACAAACAAACAAAAAACCCTTAAAAACAACCAACCAACCAAAACACAAATAATCCAACCAATCTTGAAAAACAATCAAGACTATTATAGGAATTAAAAACCTCTCAAAAAGAACTCTAATTATAAATGACTTCAGCTCACCAATGAAGGAATGAATATTTGTCGGGTTGATTAAACCACAATATCCAACTATCCATTGTCTCAAGAAAAACACATCTCATTGGCAAAGACACAGACTTAATGTCAAAGAATGGAAATCAGTTTGGTGACCAAATGGAAGCTGACAATAAGCTTATTTAACTATCCCATCTGATAAAATAGACAAGTAGACTTCTAACCATAGTTAGAAGAGATAAAGAAGAATGCTGCATATAAATGTAGAATTCACTGAGAAGATATAACAGTGGTAAATATATGTGCACCTAAAATTGGGGGTCCCAACAGTATAAAAGAAAAACTAATGGCTGTTTAAAAGGTCAACAAATTTTCAAATAAATAGCAAATAATACATTCCATGTCTTAGAAATCACAATATAAGCTGAGCCCCAAAGTAGCATGTAGGAAGAGATAATGACATTAATGAAAGTAAGACTATATAATTGAGATTGGAACTAAGAATAATACATATAATCAATCAGTGAAAGGGCTTTTTGTTATTGTTTTATTTGTTTGTTTTTAGAAAATATAGGAGAATAGAAAATCCTAGCTTATCTAACTGAAAGAGAGAGAAAACTCAAGTTAGTAAACTTAGACATAAAATGGAGGCTATCACAAGAAGACTATTAGGGAATAATTTTTTTTAAAAAAATTATGTTACAATAATGGAAACTACAGAAGAAATGAGTCAATTCTAAGACATGGTTGAAAATTAAATTAAGATGATATAAACAACCTAGACAGTTGTATAGCAAGCCATGAGGCTGAAGCTGTGACAGACTCCCCCATCAAGAAAGCAGAAGCTACGTCAATATAGCAGAGTTCTTTGCATGGTCATGCATGGTACTGGCCACAATATGGGAACAGACAAGATATGTCTTAGCATCAGAATGAATAATGAAGATGTTGCACATTGCACAATGCACTTTTAATCACTGTAAAGGAAGATGAAATTATGGCATTTGTAGGAAAGTGGTTTAAATCGGAAATCATATATTAAACAAAATAAATGAAACAGAGAGATGAATGTGCAATTTAGATGCTATTTCATGTATGTACATATGTATGTGAATACACACATGCACACACACACACAGAGGTGTGAAAGTTGAAAGAGGACTGAGAGGAAGGATATCTTAGAAGGGGAGGTGGTAATGAGATATAAGAAGACAGGAGGACTGTTTGTGTGGAACAAGGGGTCTAGCAAGAAGAAGAAAAGGGAGACGGTGGGCAGTGGGGATGAGTGCAGGCAAAGTCTAATGATTTGTACATAGAAAAATGTCATGATGAACCATGCTTCTTTGTGTGCTAACAAAAGCAGCCCCAAAATCAAACATCTCACGCCTTTGGAATTGTCTATTTCTAAAAGCTAACAAGGGCTTCTGGAATGTGGAGAACAGATAGCCCTTGAATATTGTGGAGGATACAAATCATTGTGACCTTTATGGAATACAGTGTGGAGGTTCCTCAGAAGGCTAAAGGCGGAATTATGGTAGAAGTCAGCAATCTTATATGTATACACTCAAGTGAGTTGAGATCAGTATGTTACACGCCCATGTTCATTGTAGTGTTATTCACACAGCCTAAATACAGATCCAACATGTGTCTACTGAGACAAAGCACATAGAAAATATTAAATGTATGTCTCATTAATATGTATATATGTATATCTGGTAGAACATTATTACATTCCTTATCATTTAAAAGGAAGATAATCCTATTATTGGATCAGTAATTGTGAACTCACATAGAAGATGATATAAGCAATCATCTTCTGAATGGAATCTGAGGACATCAGACGCAGAGAAGCAGATAGAGGAGTAAAGGTTATCAGAGGCAGAAGGGTCAATAAGGCAGCAGTTAGAGAAATACTGACCCAAGTGTACAACATCATATCATATACAAACTACAGTCAGTTCTAGTGCATTATATATTTAAAGTTGCTGTAACTCTTATAGATTTGAAATATGTGTTAGGGAACTAAAAAGTTGGAGAACTGAGGGAGATGGCAGCTTTTCACAGCAGCTTAAAACTTTGAGACGCATTTGAGCAAGCAATCTTCCACCTCCTTGTTACCCATCACTGATTAGTTAACACGATCCTTTGGAGCCGCTAAACTGGCCACAAATGTGAAGGGTAGCGGATGCCGGTAAACATCATTAGCTGTTCATTCCTGATCTGACACTGATAAGAGGAAAACAGAAGTTGCATGTTTAGCTTATCTATCTCCTCTCTCATCACCCATCCTGAGTTTGGGGGTACACAGAACAAAGTTCAGACAAACAGAAATGGAATGCGCAGAATGATTCGTTCCTCTTCTGGTCCCTGGAGGCAAAACACCTCACACTATCCTTGACAAATCACGGTTTTCATGCCCACCCCAATAAAGGCTGAGTGGATGGAACTGTAGATGACTGTCTCTCTCAGTCTCCTCTCACCCTCTATCGGGTGCTTTGGCCTCATTCTGTCTCCACTTTCATTAAACTTGCTTCATTTGTCTTCTGGTTTCTTTTTGGTCTTCATCTGGGACTGTGGTCTAGGTGATGGATCTTCACTCCAGGAAGAAAGTGGCTCTTCAGATGTACAGTAACAACATGGCCCAGTTCATCTGCTCAAGTTGTCTACTTGACAGTATTTGCCCGTTTCATATTATTTGGTATATAATAGGAACTTACGGTTTTCCTTTAATTAAAAATAAAATGTACGAAAAAGAAAACAGGAAATTTTTAAGAAGCAGAGAGTAGAACAGTGGTTGCCAAGAACTTTGGTAGAAATGAGGAAGAAGTTGGGTGTGTCCCATCAAGTGATATGAAGTTTTGGGTGGACAGGAAAATAGATTAAAGAAACCCTTAGCATGACAAAGCGGTAAATAAGTAGTGCTGAGCTGTTGTGAATTGCCAGGATAATGACTCTTTTATTTTTCTCACAATAGCTAGGAAAAAAATAAGCACCTGAAGGACATACTAGTCAGCTCGAGGTGGAAGCCTTTTCAAATTGTATATGGGCACCACAACAAACTAATAATAGTATCTGTTCTTGGGCACTTGTGGACATCTGACCTTGGAATATCTGCTGAGTGACTGAGACAACTGTCTTCACATTCTCTAAGTGTAGGTACTCAGGGTCTAGACAAGTGCCCAGGGATGTAATACAAGCTAATACATATGGAGGGCCTGAATTAGAAAAAAAAAAAAACCACAAAGATTTTACTATATAGGAGACTTGGCCTTTTATCCATGAAATTGGCTCATTTTCTTTGAGAACCACTCAAGACCAATGGAAGGAGCAGGCAGAGAACACCTCTGAGCAGTGGGGGCATCAGTTACCTGTTACCATTTTTACAACCCAAAAGGGCAGAATTCTGCAAGGGCTTTGCTTGGTTCCTTGTTTTGCCTCCCCACCTCCCCCCTTTTTAAACTGCTTAGTCTTCAGTGAGAGACAAACAGACCTTTACCACACAGACAGCCTTTTCCAAAATAGATGGGCTAGTGTACTGGGAAAGATTCCCAGTGTTTGTCAGGGTAGTGGAGAGGTACAGGACTTTTACCCCTGATGGAGAAGAAGTCCATAGGAAGAACTGCAGCACAAGAGGAGCTGATGCTATGTTCACTGCACACCAACACCACACGCCACCTTTCTCATTTCATGCTGGTGCTTTTGTACAGCAGTTCATATCCATTTACATAAATTAATTTGTTAAAACAATTTGTAGACTGCCACCATGAATAGAAGACCACTAATGTTTATCATAAATGGAAACTGACAATATAAGGTGAGAATAAACTGCTGCTTCCATCTTAGGATTAAAGAATCAGAATGAATAGTGAATAGGTTGATGCTTTAAGTCCACGGCAGCGTACTTGCATGGCGTGCACAAGGCTGAGCAGTCCTGTGCACTGTGAAAATGGAAGACCAAGTGTTGGGAATATAGTTTGTGAAACACTTGCCACACCATCCTGAGGACCAGAGTTTTGTTTCTAGAATCCATGCTAAAAATAATATTAAAAATTCAGGTATAGTGGCATACACTTATAGTTCCAGGCTAGGGCAGGCAGAGACAGCAGATGCCTAGGGCTCATTGGCCAGCCAGCTCAGCCTTATTCATTGGTTCCAGACCCTGACACAAACAAAACAAGGTGGATAGACTCTAAGCAACAATGAATATGTTCACACACATGCACAAATGCCTGATACACACATATAGTAAATTTAAAAAAGGTAAAAATAGAAAAAATCTAATTAATTTTATAATACATACTGAACAATAAATTTTTCTATGAGTAGAATGAAAGTATTTTGAATTAGTTATCAATAAAGGTAAATTTAGCCACTTGTCAGTTTAAAAAATTTAAAAGGATGGTTCTATTTCAGTTTTGATATTAGTACTAAAAATCCCAACATATGTGCAAATATATGTATAGATGAAAATATATGGTATGTATAGAATATATACATATAGAGGTACTGTATATATGAAATACACAGTAATTTTATGGTTAGATTGTAATTTAATTATTTTTAAAATTTTCATTATTGTTGTTATTGTTATTACTCTTACCTACAATTATGCATGTGTGGGAGCATGTACACATTGAGTGTAGGTACCCCCAGGGGCTAGAGGTGTAAGATATCGCTGAAGCTTGAGTTACGGGTGGTTGTCATCTGGGTTGTGGGTGCTGGGAATTAAACTTGGGTCTTCTGGAAGAGCAGTACCTACTCTTAACTAATGAGCCATCTCTCAAGTGCTGGTAATTTAACTTCCAATAGTGGTTATAGTTACAGGGATCTGGAAGAAGCAGAACACGAGGTCATCAGTTTCCATCTGACTCGTGCCAGCATGTCTGCTGAATGCTCCCTTTAGAAAAGCAGACTTGAAAAAGTTTGTGCCAGCTGGCTGCTCCTATTTCCTCCACTTTTGTCTACTCAAGCCCTTCTGTATCAGAGCACAAGGGGAGCTGATGCTAAGTTCCCTGCACACCAATACCACATGCCACTTTTCTTATTGTACGTTGATACTTTTGTACAGCAGTTCACATTCATTTACATAAAATTAATTTGTGAAAACAATTTCGAGACTGCCACCATGAATAGAAGACTATTAATGTTTATCAAAAAAATGAAAACTGACAATATAAGATGAAAATAAAATTCTATTTAAATACTCGGTGTCGGATTTGTAAGTGGAAAAGGTTTTATATATCTTTCGTGATTTAGAACCAATCAGGGAGAAACCCTGTCTCAAAAAGCAATATATATATATATATATATTCTGTACATTTGTGTTTGCCTGCATGTATGTCTAGCTGTGTGGATGCAAGAACCTCTGGAATGGGAGTTATAGACAGTTGTAAGCTGCCCTGTGGGTGATGGGAATTGAACCTGGGTCCTCTTGAAAGAGCAGCCAGTGCTCTTAATTGCTGAGCCATCTCTGCCATTTTCAGAAAAAATGACACCCAGCAAAATCCAAGCCTCGAAAGCACAGTGTCACCCACCACCACTTCCCAGCATGAGTCCTGGCTGAACACCCTAAAGGCAAAAGCAGCCTAGAAGGCAGGCTCTCTCTCTCTCCACACTGCATAGGTTTCCTCCACTCACTGTACTTCTGGAGCACCATGTCAACTTGTTCCCTGCCTCTTTGATGTCTGTGTGGCCCCAGCTTGGCATGGCTTTAAGCAACTATAGTATACTTAGTTCAGTCTTGCCCACCTGCATCCCAGGTCGTCTGTCACACTGCCACTAGGAAGTTCCTTTGTATAAAATTGAAATGGGTCCTTAGGAGCACTGACCTTGGCATACTGGAGGAATCATCTTTGTCAGATTGTGGCAGGATCTTTATGCTATTGTCACACAGTCAATTAGACATTTGTAAGGTGGAGGCATTATTAGTGTCTCAGGCAGATGGTGAAATGTTACTCCATCCTTCTGTGCCTGCTTTAACTTCCTTGCACATCATTTCAGGAGTGTTCTTTACAAATTGCAGTTTATTTGATAAAGATTTAAAGCCCTGAGGGTTGGTGAGAAGTTGTTGCTTATAAGTGCATCTCCTTTGTCTGTCAGCTGTGCAAAGGGCACTCTGATTAATTTTGATGTCACTCCATGCACACTTAAGTGTGGTAACTTCCCCTGGCACACACACACACAGGTGCCACGACTTCCACCTTCACATAGACAGGCAAAGTAACTTCTGCCTGCACACACACAAGCACAGTGGCTTCCCCTTGACATACAAGTGCAGTGATTTCACTCTCCCAACACACTCAAGCATAGTGAAGTGATGTTTCTTCAGTAGCATTTTAGAGTTAGAGGACCTTAGAAGGCAGTCTTTGCAAGGTCATTAGAGGACCATGAAGTCCTTGGAAGAAGCTTCAATGAACACTGAGGCAGGGGAAAAGATATTTGTGTTGACTTGGCTGAAGAAGTTGATGAAGAATTCCTTTCCCAGCATTCTAAAGGGCTGCTTCAAAAGAGAGAAAGACACCCAGGTCTGTCTGTACTTGCTGAGTAGATGTATTATTTGAGAGGTGAGCTTAGAGTATGCGCCCTAATGAACAAACAAGCCATTCTTGTGTTTTATGTGCCAAAGAGTTCCAGGGGACTTTCCAGACTAGGGAGTTTCAGTGAGACTTTTAGATGTGAAAGTTTGAGGTTAGTCATAGCAGTTTGTCTCATTGGCTTTGACATGCCACATAGGTTTTGTTTCCCCGGGCATGCATCAGGATCGGTGAACCTCCTGGCTGAGCTGGTAGCAGAGAGATTAGTTGGCAAATTCCTGTAATTTCTTTGATAGTGTTTATTATGTGCAGTTAGAGAAAGCTAAAGCCATCTACTGCCAACTGGATGCAAAGTCTGTAAGCCTGTCCTCACAGTCCTCATCTTTAATGAGTATGCATCATGTATTGGGCATTGTACTAAATCCTTCCTTCCATGATGTTTCACTTTACTGTTCTAAGATCCCTCTAGGCCAGTTTTCTCAACCTGTGAGTCATGACCCTATCACAGGGGCCACCTAAGACCATCAGATGACACAGATATTTATGTTATGATTCTCAACAGTAGCATAATTATAGTCCTGAAGTAGCAACAAAAATAATTTTATAGTTTGGTGTCCCCACAACATGTGGTAATGTATTAAAGGGTTTCACTATTAGGAAGGTTGAGAACCACTGGTCTAGGTAGATTCTCTTGAGTGTTGCACCCTTGCAGGCTCAAAGTACTTTTCTAAGCCATATTCCTGGCACATAGATTGGAGTTCATAACTACTACCAGATACTACACTGTGTAAACTTTACACAGTGGTCTTTTATGAAATTCTATATCTTGGTTACTTATTGGGAAAAGAAGTAAATCATTGGTCTTTAGCCATTTTTACATGATCATCAAAGAAACACACATGAACATTTACACATGTGTGGGTATATATGACTATATGACCACATGACCATATATGTGTACATATGTGTGTATATACCTATATCCACTGCTACAGATGGGAATGTACATCTATATAGGTACATACATATTTATTTTAAAGAGTTATTTTGAGGCTCTCAGGCTGATAAGGATCTCCCTATAGTAAAGATTAATTTGAATTTAAAATCTGGATGTTGATTTCTTCTTGCCAAGAAGCTAAAGAACCCTCCTAAGTACAGATATTTCCCATGAAGCCTAGAACCATATTAAAACTGACTGTATGTTTATCTTATATTAAGAACAGTAACTGCATATAGTGGTACACACACTGGTCCATACCTACTGCTGATAGGTAGTGGGTAACCACAATAATTTGGTGATGGGTGATTGTCAGGTCCACTGACAGACTGTTAGGTTGGTGATATTGTATCCACTTACAAATGAGAGCCTTGAGACTCACAGGGCTTATCCAAGAGATTGTATGTGCCAGTCTAATTCCCAATTTGCTGCTGTGAATTCCTCTTCTGTTCTGGTCCTGGATGTACTTCCTCTTCCAAGTCTGTTACAAGTTCTGCACTGCTATGTATCAACTCCCACCCATTCCATCTCTGTCTCCCTCTTTCACCTTTGATACTGTCATTTTGACTCAGTATTTTGCCAATTAGTAACATGCTTAGAGTCACCAGGCTGGTATAGGTGGAGCTGAGTTGTCTCAGCCCTGCATGATTGCAAGACCCAGGGCTTTATGAGACACATTTTCACTGAATTCAGTAGATGTTCAGACTCCAAATTAATCAGCCTCTGTGTGTTTCATTGTTTGGGATTTGTTCAGCTAGTAAGCCGGAAGAAAATATTAATGGAATTATTGGTCATATAGCCCATTATTATTTATCATTATTCTTACATCATTGGTTTTTATTGTTAATCCTTTCACATTGAGGCCTCATCAACAAAGTTTATCAAAACAAAATTTTGCATTTAACTCTAATCTCTGAGCATAATTATCATCTTACTGGATATTAAAAAGTAAAATATATTTTTACAAGACTTTATTTAAAATAAATTTTTCAACAGATACTTTGTATGTTTGGTTTTTGTTGTAGCACAAACCATGCTAAATAACTTGACTTTCCTAGAAATTATCAGAAAGCTTTCAAAAACATACTTTCTTTATAACACAGAGCAAATTTTTATAAAAATGGTACATAAACACCTCAGAACATCAGAGCCTTTAATTTTTTCAAAATAGTTTCAATTGCAATTTAAAGTTGTAACATATTAAAATCCATATCAAATAAAGAGACAGATGAGAGGAGAAGAGGGTAGAACCCTGGCTGCCTTTCATCCAGTTGGTTTTCAGGCTAGGGTGCAGCAGTAGCTGGTGTTTGTGCCTGCTCAGTGTCTGCGCTTTCCTTCTGTGCATGTGGATTTTTTCTTAGAGGAATGTATCCCCTGCCCTATCATAGCAATATCGGGACTGTCAAACAATTTATTCTCCCCTTGACAAGAAGTAGTGTGTGACTGAGGCAAGCCTCATCTTTCTGGCTTCTTTGCCGTTTTCTTCCACCAATCTCAAATACATCAACTCAGGGACAAGAACTTGTTGCAACTGATTCTTCTGTTTCCTGTTGCCCAACTGGTTTTCTCAGCAGTACTTCAGTTTGCCCTGCACACCTTCAGGCAATCCACTTTCTCTGTTTTTAATTCAGGAGAGTGATTTATGTTACTTGCCCTTTAAGAGCCCTAGGTGACATTGCTGGATAAGGACAGTGGGTGGTTTAGGAGGAACAGGATGATAAAATAATAGCAGCTAACAGTTGTTAATTATGTAATTTTATCTTAGATAAATTTTTCTGTAGATCCTGGTACAGATACCCATTTTACAGATCAGGAACATCAGACTTAGAAGAAAATGTGTTTTTCCTGTGGTTATGCAAAGGCAAAGCCAGGATTTGAATTTAAGTGTAATTTGCTATCTCAGACCCCATCCATTGTTCTACAGTGTGGACAGGAGGCACCCAAAGTGCGCAGTCTTACAGGGCCTGTTTTTTCAACTTAATGAGTTGTTTTATTTTTTTTTTTCTCAAAAGTGGGGGCATTTCCTTTCTCTATGTTCCATGGTGAAAAACAAGCTGAAAAAGGTGAATGTTTTTCCTTCCTGTCTTCATGTGGTGAATTAGAATAATTATTGTTAGTTAAGGGATGTGAATGAAATGTCTTTATCAACCACCAAGTTGAACAGAGTTTCTCTTTTTAAAGCACAGACACAATGCCGTCCTGACAGCTTGTGAGTGACAGAAAGAGAAGTGTTTTCCGTGAAATGCAAATGCAGATGTTGCAAGCTTTCTAAAGCATAAATAGTAGGATTAAAAGCTAGGGTGTGTGGTGGTGGGGTTCTACAGAGGGATGTAATTGGTGCCCTTTTATTCTTTTGTCTCCTGACAATGAGGTTATTTGGTACCTTCACTCTTTTCGTTTGACTTTAAAAGAGCAACAGAGAGAGAAGACTGAGCACACAGACACGATGTTTCTGCTGGCAATTACAGGGCAGAGGCACTCATCTTCCAGGCTTATCTTGATTTATCATTAAACGATCTTGGATATAACTCTAAGTGAATATCTCCTCTTCTCCTCTTACCATGGTCATTGTCTCTACCTGTATTTTCAGTTCTTGACTTTTTTTCTTCATGAGCACACTGATGAGTGCGAATACATACACATTCAAGTAACATTCATGTAAATGTTCTCTCCTCGATACAAGGTATACTGGGACTGAGGCCTTCACTGAAGGCCAGTGGTGTTTGGCATTTGCTTGTTTGCCTCAATATTGAATGTGGCTCAGCAATTCTAAAGTAAAGTTCTCTCCGTATCATTGATAAACATTCCTGAGAGTCTGAGGATATGATCTGTATCGTTTGTGATGGCAGAAGCTTTGGGGAGAGTTTTGCTGAGGTTGCTTTACTCCACATAGGCAGTGGAAATATGGGTAAAAGGAACACAAGATGCAGCTTTAGATAAAAGCAACAGCCCTTGACCCTTGGTGACAGCCCTTGACCCTTGGTGACAGCACCCTTTTAGACTTGTTGGCTTGTTTTATCCTTGTAACATCCTAAAGAAGGTGTAGATAAAAATACAATTGCCATTTCAGATGAGAGAGCTGAGGTCCAAAAAAAAAAAAAAAAATCAAATAACATCCAAAGGCTACAAAACTAAGTCTATGTGATTCTCAGACCTTATGATTAGTGTGATCATCCTTCCTAAAACTAAAGGCCAGCCTGGCTTTATTAAGTTTTTATACCCAATATACACAAAAGTCATGGGAAATGGCATCATAAGTTGATACTGTTTCCAATGGGATCAGTCATTTTGTCCCCATTGTGGAGAAGAAGGCATCATTTTAGGATTAAAGTTATTATATATTGAGCCTTATAAATCCCTCACAATTTTCTCATCTCATCATATACTGCAAAGGAAGTTGAATGTGGGACTAGCCTGTTAAGTGGCTTTTAGGAACCACTAATGTAGTCCAACCTTTATCCAATTCTGCTTCTGAAACTATCTCTTGTGAGAGAGAATATTTAATTTGTATTTGAATATATCCAGAGAAATGAACTTACAGTGTAAATTTAAAAGTCTACCTTATATTTGGAGCGTACTGTTGAAAGTTCTTAAATCAAATGAAGTCTTTCTTTCATGACTATACTCATCGGCCATGCAGAGATCGTATGAGTTTGAATACAGCAAGGGTTGGTATATATTTGCAGTGACTCTTGGAACTGACTACTGCTGTCCAGTCCCTCTGACTTTATCCTCTTTGAGTAGGTCTTTTTATAATTTTCTGGATTATTTGATTTAAAACATGTCATTGTTTTAAAATTGTGGTGAAATATGCATAAACATAATATGAAGTCATTCTACTGGTTTAACAAATTCAAGCACAAGGCAGCACCAAGGCTTTACGTGTATTCACATTATTGAGCACACCTCACTCACTGTTACCAATCTATAGAATTATTTTTTGTTCCGTAGTCAAACCTCTTATCTGTCAAGGTATCCCACTGTCCCCTTCCTGGACTTTGTATAACGACAGTTGTGGCAACCTTGTCTAAATCGAACACTATAATATGGCTGGCTTATTTTATATGGTGTATCTTTGAGGTTTATCATGTTTTTATGTGTTAGAATACTTTTTAATAACCCATTAACTCCAAATTCCACTATCCATAAGCTTATAGATATGGCGCAATCTACTGGCACCTGGCCCACCTGCCAAGAACCACATCCTTAAAGGCTGGCTATCATTTTTGTCAAAACCAACAAATGCCTATGAGGCTCCTCAGTAAGGTTTGGAGCTTATAAAGCCCTTTCCACTCCATGCTAGAATGTTGACTGGATTTAGTTTTTGAAGGTCTTGTGCAGTCAATCACAGCTACTGTGAGCTTATTAGTGAGACAGTCTGTCATGTCCAAAAGGCACAGTTTTGCCATGGTCCTTCCCAACCCCTGGCTATTAAAGTCATTCTGACCTCTCTTCCTCAATGGACCTGAAGCCTTGTTGATGGGGTGTGATATAAATGTCATGTTTGGGACTTTTCTCTTTGTCACCTATTCTCTGCAGTTTGATTAGCTGTATATTTCTGCATTAGCAACCATTGATGACATGAGGAAGTATCTTTAATGTTGTCTGAGAGCTGCACAAATCTATAGGTAAAGAGTTATGGTTTGATATTATGTCTAATTTAACAAACCAATAGTAGACTCATTCTGGGGCCATGTGAGATCTCCAACAATGACTTCTTGCTAGATTTGAAATACCAGGCACATGTTTCCTCCTGAAATCAGGTTTTAAATCCAATCAGAAAGTCGTTGCTTACAACCATAACATTTGTGGCACTATTTCATCCCTCGGTGTATCTTGCTACATAGGTATTAATGCAGTCCACATGGTGCACAGGTGGTTAAGAGTACAGATAAGATCCCTCCATGACCCTTCATCAGCCTACACAGCAACTTCCAGTCCTGTGAGAGGTAACCAGCAGGGATGATGAAGCTTCCTGGTCAGTATTAACTTGATTTTTCCACGTCTTCTGACCAGTATGTGGGGTATCTTTAGCAATGGAGGTCTTACCATATAGTTCTGGTGGCCACTCAAGAGCAATAATCCTACATTATTTAGATGGTCTTCACAACACTGCTGACCAACAACTTGAGGAGAGGTATTCCACACCTAGCATTAGACTTTATAATTGACAATTAACAGCTTCTAGGATGAACATAATCTCCTATGTAGGGTATTTTGAGTTATACACATACCCCTCCACACACAAACACACACATAGCTTATAAAATAGTACATTTCCATATGGCTTTGTCAAACATTCTTAGTTTTAGAGTGTTAGTTATCACTCCCCCAACCCTCTGCCTTGCCTTCTCATCCCTCTTCTCACTGAAAACTTCTCTCTCCATTATCACCTGTGTAGAATTTCTTTTAAGGCCGAATGTATAGTTATACCATAATTTGTTTATTTACTCACTTACTGATTGACACTGGGGTTAGCTAATTGTGTGCTGTCGAATAGGATCACTTCTATCAAAACCCATTTCACAGTGCTGGTTGGAGCTGTATCCAGTGCTTTCAGAGTGCTTTGCCATTTGCAGTGCCAGAGATTTCTAATTTGAAAGTAGAGAGTGGACAGTGGGCGTGGAAGAGATGGACATGTTCCTAGCACTGAGGGGAAATCACTGACTGCCTCTAGCTGCTGGGATCACATAACTCTCAGAGAGACTCTGACTCTTCAGCCATCTTTGACAGCTACAGGGAAATCATCCCAAGTACACAAGGCATCAAGAAGCAGAATATGTAAAAGAGCCCATTCTATAGGTTGTCATTTGGTTGCTTGTTGTAATGGTGCCCGAATGCCCGTTCTTGGCACATCTGTTGTCTTCATCTCTCTGTGATTGTTAAACTATCCTTTGTTCTGAGATCTTGGGCGACTCTTATTTGGGGAGATTAAGTTGGCCTTTCTCTCTTTGAGAATGGTTGAGAGAATACATGATAATTTTATTAGCTTTAAATGTGGTGATTGGTGAAATTTGTGTGCAGCCTAATGGTTCAGGCTGCTGTCTTTGTTTTCAATGTAGTTCTGGAATCTAGAGGTAAATGCTAGGAACATGAATCTTGCAAATGTCTATTAAAGTCTGAAAGGAGAAAAGTAACAATGGTAATGATAAGTGTTCGAAAAGTACTTGTGATGTGGAGGCAAGCTTTTATAGCTGCTGCCTCATTTAACTTCATAACAACATAATGGAGGCATAGATAAAAACGTTATCACTATTCTAGATAAGAAAACCTGGTAAGGCTGAAAAGGTGAACTAACCTCCAAATGTCACACAACTAGTAAGCATCTGGGAATCGAAGCACCGGTCCAACTGAAGACTCTTCTTCACCATGCGGTCTCCTTCCCCATGGTGGTTTTATAAAAATGTAATTTTCCTGTTCCCAAAAACATGTCTAAAAGGCACAGCCCATATTAACAGTCTAGGAAGAAGATAATCCTGCAACAACAGGCCAGGGGACATACACTGATGCCGGGGATTCTATGGGAATCATCCATTCTCGCTGACTTTCTTTTCCCCTCCTGATGCTATTCCCCAGTGTCCCTGGGTCTCAGCCGCTCCACACACATGCAGAGCTTCTCAGCTGACAACTCATTTTCAGCTTCCATCCCAATTCCACACTTGTCTCCTGGATGCCTTTTCCTAGGTGCTGCAGCTCAAAACCCTCTGGAGGATGACTCACGAGTGAGTGGTAGGAGGTCTATGCTACATCTTTGGTTTGCCAGAGTAGTATGTAAAAGCAGCAGGAAAGAATTTTGAAATCAGAGGTTTTCTTTCAAATTTGAGTCTGCAAATTATGAAACTTGACCCAGCATTGGGGGACTTCTTATTGTCTCACCAGTTTCCTTCAGGAGTTTTTATGAACCATAATATCTAAAAACATATCTTTCCGTAAATTTTGGTCTCATATATCTCATGCTGCCCTTGAACTCACTACATAGCTATGGACAATCTCTAACTTCTGATCTGCAGCCTCTACTTCTGAGTGGGTTATAAAGATTCACTACAATGCTGGATTTATGAGATACTAGGAAATGAACTCAGGGCATTGTGCATGCCACTCAAGGAGTGTTTCAACAACTACATCCTCAGCCCCTCCCTTAAATCTGGACGACTTCCCAGTAAACATTTTTTCAACTGTATCTCTACACTTTAGAAATCTCACAAAAGCCTTCCATTATCCTAGGAAGAAAAGGACTGAGCTTTGATTTGCAAAATTGATTCTACAAGGTAGCATGTTGTTATTCTATTTAGAGACTTGAAAGCATATTCAATGATTCAATTATATTTAATTTGTAATTAACTCCCTCCCAAGCAGCTAATGGTGCATAACTTGGTTGCTACTGTTCTGGATGAGCGAAGAGTAGAGCAAAATGGCTCCATTTAGAGAAAGCCCGCCTTAGATCGAGTCCCTAGGATTGTAGCTGTACAGTTTGCAATGACTTGCCTGTCATAAAATAAAACGCTTTTCTAGGAACTGTTCTCTGGGCCACAGAGATAGTGGCCAGTACCCTCATCTATGCCAAGCCATGCCTCTAGGGAGAGAGATGAGTAGGCCAGGGGTAGCAGGACCTAGTTTCATGTTTTCACTGTTGGAGATTTTGGATTCTGAACTAAGAGGCAATACAGATGCTAATGATGGTTTAATCATTTGAGTGGTAGTATTCAAAGATGATGCCTGTGAGCTCTTGCCTTCCCATTCTCTGGAGCTGCCTTGATTTCTATTCTTCAAAAAGTTTGCTTCCCAGTTCCCAGTTCTTTCAGTTTTGTAAAATACTGTAGTACTTCCAATGGCTGGTCAGTATTTCTCAATACCAAATTTAACCAGTTTAGAACTCAAAGCAACCAAGTCTTTACAAAAAATCTGTTAATGCAAGTGATGAAGGCTGCATCCACTTGGTAGAAATTAATCACAATATTTAATTGTGTGTGTGTGCACATGTCTGGGAGTTTGATTGAATGATTTAGTATTTACCAGATGCTTATTATTTCCATCATCATTATCATCATGAACAACATTGTCATCATAATAGCTCCTGTTTGCGAACAACTTTCTGTGACTCCGGCACTGTCTTAAAGCATGTTGCATACAAAATACCATTTATTACATGATGCCAGCAGTGCTATTAAATGGATAGCAACGTTATCCCCATTGTCATTTGGGGAGTTGAGTCTCTGACCCTTTCATGACCATTGCTCACTATACATTGTGAAAGTGATACAGCAATGATTTGAATGCAGAGAAATTGGACTCTCTTGCTCTGTGTTATACCATGAACAAGCTGCCGTGGTCCCAGAGGCTTGGCAGTCCCAGCTGACTGTTTGCTGTATACTGAATGTGGAAATGGGGTCAGGTAGCATTGTGGGTTTTGAAATTTTCTGATTTCTGTTGTATTAATAGTATTATTATTTCTCTCATAGAGATTCCACTGTTTATGAGAATGTGGCAGGTGAATACAAGATTAGATGAGTTGTCTTATGAAGGCCTCATTCAGATTTGACAGTGAAACCAATACTGAATGACATAAGTCAGGTAGGCTTGCAAAATCAGGGGCAGTGTTATCCAGAGAAGAGGCTACCATGCAAAAACATGGCCTTGAGACTAAACACAAACATGGCAGACTCGAAGAGCAGGAAGTGAATGTCTGCTGCTTCAGACTGGGCAGAGGCGAGGAATGGACTGAGATGATTCAGGACCCAGTGTGGGAGGGAGCTTCTTATGTGCACAGAGGAATTGTCACCAAGAAATTTAAAGAAAAAGAAGAAATATGATCTGGTTTATAAGAGATGAATTTCTGCATCAGTTAGTGATAGAGTAGTCAAAAAACATCCAACATAGTAAATAGAAAACACATGAAAATGTATAGACTCCATCACTGTATCAAGCACTTTATATACAAAGTAACACGTGATAGGTACATGCAGAATGACAAAATAAAATCATAGATACCAAGGGGTCTAAATTTTAGAAAAGCAGTACACAGACGTGACTTGCCAGTCACCTTTTTCTCCTCTTGAAAGCATTTGCTGGTTTGTGTATATGTACCATACATGACATGTGTACATGTGTATGGTACATGTATTTGTGTACACAGGTGGGCGCTGATGCACACTGAGGCCAGAGTGGATACCAAGTATCTTCCGAAGTCATGAACCACCTTATGTTTTGATATAGTGTCTCTTACTGAGCCTGGGGTTTTCCAACTATAATGGTTGGTCAGTGAGCCCTGGGCAGCCACCTGTCAAAGTACAGTCATGAAGCTGGCTTTTGATGGTCTTTTGTTTGCCTGGCAAGCATGTCACTGACTGAGCCATCATTGTAACCCACATTTACTGGTTAAGTGGTAAAGTAGCAGAAGGATAATGTTGGGCCAATAGAAAATGATAGCTAAACATGTCACTAAAATTAAACACATTTTAACAGTGTCAAGAAGGCATATATCATAAAGTAATAGTAAACCAAGCAGTATTTTTTTTAAAAAAACTATGTTACAATTCAATTGTTCCTATGAGGGACACATGAGGCTGGGTATTGCTCAAACATTGGATGGTGTAATAATAGCAAAAAGGAAGGAAACTATAAGAGCATCTTATTATATACAAAAAAGGTTATGGTAGGATTAAACATCTAAGTCTCATAAAAACTTATATCAAAGTAAGACTGTAAATAAATATCATTAATAAACAGTATCCATTAAAAAAAAAAAAAACCACAGTAATGAAGTGAGATACTGGAGGTCCTACCCAAGACTCACATTAGCATTAAGTGGGAGCTTTCATCCCCATAGCTGGGTAGCGTCAAATTTGAAGTCCTGCAGAGTGTAAAGAGAGCTGGAGAGAAAGACACAGGGTGGGTTATGGAGAGATGATAAAGTAGTATTTGCAAAGTATGTAGTTATGTAACTTTAAGCAATCAATTGAGCAAGCTTGAATTTCTAGCTATCAGCCCCTCCCCAATTCACAAAGTCTGCACAGGTACTCACTAAAATCAGCCCAGTAGCACATAGGTTGTATACTAATATAAATTGTATACTAATTGTATACTAAATTGTATACTAATATATATATATATATTTTTTTCCAGAACCACAGAACAAAATAAATAGGACTGAATAATTATATACAGTAGCACCGAAGAGTCTCATGGAAAAGTGGGCGCTTAGTGTCACTAGAGAGATGCAAATTTGAAAGCAGGAAACATGCTGAATGTGACTGTAACCATAAAGAAATTCCAATTCTTGCCAATTGGAGTAGCTTAACTGTATAGAAAATAAATGCTTCAAAGGAGAAACCAGAGGCTTAGCACATTGCTACCAGGGATGTAGATGGTGCATGTGCTTTAGAAACTAGTTTAGAAAGATGTTTTTGAAGGTAAGTTATTATGTAACCTTGCAATTCCACATATAGTCATTGAAAATCTTCTAGAGAAATGAAACTCTATGAAAAGGCATGTGTAGACTTTGTGGCAATGTTATTCATAATGAGCTGGATAGAGTTAATCCAAAACATCCAAGCAAGTATTTAGACCCCGAAACACTACCAGCTTTGGAAGAGGATGGGCCTCTAGTACATGGAAACTGAAATTACCCCCAAAACACTACATAGAGAGAAAGATTCTGCACATAAGATGCTATATTATTTGTTTGATGTATTATGATATAAAAGGAGTGTTGTGTGATATGGAATACTGCTTAATTGCAAAGGGTATGGTATAACATTGTGGATTCACAGAGGTATTAGAAACCTCAGTTGTGATATTTGTTCACTGTGTAGACTTACAGGCTTTATCAAACTGCAGAGTTATGTGTGGGAGGTACTCAACATGTACATTTCCTATGGATAATACTCTTTAAAAAGTCATTGCCTTATGCAAACTAGTTCAAACTTAGGACTTGGTAAAGGTATCTGAAAAAATCACGACTATTAGCTTGCTGGGTGGTCAGGGTCTTCTAAAATCTCTTTGTGCTGATGAGAATTCAACTTGTGAGTATATCAAATAGCTTTCAACTGTATACATTTTAAGTGAGTAGATTGGAAAATATGTAAACTAAAACCTATAACTACTCTTGTGAACTAACAAAAAAAGACAAATGCATTAAAATGCAAAATTTTTTTGTCGTTTGCTTTTTTTTGTAACAAAATACTTTTAACTGAGAAAAAAAGGCAGCCATTGGCAAAGGTTCTAAGCACAGTATACCTGACAAGGAGCAGTAGCTACAAGATTTAATAAGTTTTGAAAAATCTGTCAAAAGACAGGAGAACCCCACAGTAAAGCAAGCAGTCCATTTAATGAACCCTTCACATTTGGGGAGACTTCCATATGCCTACTAATCCTATCAGTTTTCCTATAACTAGTTATTATTAAAGTGTTAACTAAGAACAATATGATATCATTCCAGAATGTGCTAACATGAGAAAAGACCAATAACACTAAAGTGTCAGCAAGGATGTGAAGGAAGAAGAACTGTCTGTATTGCTGCAGGATGGAAAATGCATACAATCACAATAGAAAACTGCTTGACAATCTTTAATGAAGATGACCAATTATAAACGCAGCTATTGTAGATGTATGTCTGGAAATGCTCGAGTCTTCACAGTCTCATCATGGTTAATAGTCCTCAAGTGGAAGACAGTCTGAATGGTCACCAACAGCACAGTGTATCAATAAGACAACATACTCATGTAGTAAAATATTTACATAGTAACAAAATGAGCCAACTCTATCTGCAACAGTGAGGTTGAGTGTGACAAGCAGAAAGTGAATAAAAAAATTACTAACTACATCATTCTACTCATTTGGAGTACAAACTGTATAAAACTAATCCATGGAAACAGCGCAGGCTGATGGTTACTTTGGCATCAAGCAGGGAGATACGGCATAGAATTTGGAGTTGTTGCTACCATTGTTTGGATTGTCATTACACATTTATAGCACTCTGAAAATTATCATCTATGAAGTTCACATCTCAGTAAGTTTTCCGTTTTGTTTTGAAGTGGGTTAGAACAGTGTACAATTTATGAGCGAAGTCAGGAAGTTTTGCAGTCACACAAGAGGATATTCATATGGGATTCAGAGAATTTTGATGAAGAAGTGGACAGGTCTAAGTTATTCAGAAGGGAATCTATGTATAATCTAGAGACTGACTCTTTGTGGGACTTTTAGTGATTATACAGTGTGTTCCCTTTCCCCCAGAAGAAATTTAGAATATGACTTGATTCTGAGATATGGTCACTGCTGATGTAACTGGTTAAGATATAGTCAGAGCACAGCAGGATAGACCCTAGTACACAGACCACAGCTCTTACATGAGAAACAACATGGGTGTGTTTCAGAGCCAACTATAAGTGACCATGGCTTGAGAATGCAAATCCAAGTTGCACCAAATACTGTGCTCCACTGTGGTTAACAGTTTCACAGTAATACGACAAAGAAAGTCCAAATCAAGACACTGCTCAAATACATTGTTGAGAACACCATTTACGGGGCTTACAGCAAAGGGAGTGAAGCTCTGCTATAAGCTTCAGATGCCTTTGGAAGTTTTAGAATGGTGGAATCTATGAGTTTGTTGTACATTCCAAAAGAGTTGTGCATAAATGATTGTCTAAGGGGACAAATTAGCCCAAGATAGTTCGGTGATAGACTAGTAACATCCCAACCTCTCCACACTTCATAAGCTCACAGGGGTGGAGGGAGACAAAGATCTAACACATGTGGGAAAAAATGCCACATGCTAGGGAGGGGATGAGTGGATCACCTCAAGTCCAGAGAACACCGGTCACTGCTGCCCACACACAGACAGGCAGACAGGCAGTCAGGCAGACAGACAGACAGACAGACAGACAGACAGACAGACAGAAGATGTGCAAGGAAGGATTCCACCAGAGGTCTCAGACGAAGGAACAGCTGGGAAGGATGCTGTACTAACCAAACTGACCAAACTGAGCAGTACACGGATCATGAAGCCAGCATTCCAAATGTTAGTTAAACTTAGATGATGCTTTTGAGCTCATGGTAGAATGTAATGCATCCAGAACGGAGCATTTTTGGAGAGCGATTTGTTCTTTGTTCTGCTTTCAGCCAGGAATTCACCTAAATCTCCTTGACAAATGAGGAAGGCATCTTAAAACATTTCAGAGAGGAGCACACAATCTCTTTGAATTATTGGAAGAGCAACAGCAGGAGAGGCAGGCTGGTGTGCGCAGTTAACATGTCCCTTCTTGTTTTTTTTCAGCTTGTGGGGCACAGCTGGAAGTGGAGCCCTGGAGATACAACCTCCTTATTTTATTATGCTTTGGGAGAGCTGAACAAGGAATCAGGGTTACTGCAAATTAGCTCCATTTTGCTCCCTGCAGCATAGTTCTGAGCACTTGATATTCACTGGGGTCCATATTCTTTTCATCTTTTCTGGGCAGTGGGAGGTCGATCTTCCTCAGAGCAGGCACCTGAGCTGGGAGGCAGCAGAGTTCTGTGAGTAGTCTCCTCCTCTTCCTGTTTTCAGTAAATGGCGCTCAGATTACTCTTCTCTGCAGACTGCAGACTGCGCCATGCCTGTGTACTGAGCAAACTTTCTCATTGCTTTCCTTGACAGCTAGGAGGGAAAAGCCCACCAATTCATCACTTTTATAGCTGTCTTGGCTCTTTGTTGGCTCCCTAAGAAAAATGGAGTTTAATCAAGCACCTTAAATTGTCAATAAAATTAGGCAAAAATGAATGGATTTTTGTAAACTTCTATACTAAATTCTACTTGTAAGTCTTGGATATAAATTTCAGAAATTTACATGTAAATGTAGTCATTAATACACTAATGTATTGAACATCTACTTTATCTGTGGATAATTTTTCTTTTTGCACAAAAGTTATTTCTACTTATTAAAATAGTAATTGATTTTTTTAAAAAACTGTCTTTTTCAAATTTATTTTCATCTCTACATTTTGCCTCACAGATTCCAATAGGGTTTATAAAAGTATCACAGTGCACTCTAATAGTTCCGAGGTCAAAGGGGAGGAAGGGAGAATGTGTGATTACTGGAGACGCTGTGTTACCTGCAGTGGTGCCCAAGCCAGACCTCAGAATGAGAAATAGGATAGCTCCATGCTAAGGATATGATTACATAATGTAAGCTTTCATCTTAATATCATTGATCTTTTTTTATAACTAAGTGTTTGATAAAGCACTGACTTTATAGTGCAGTTGCTGAAATGTAGCCTCCAAAACTCTAACACGTATAATCAGCCAGACAGAGCTGTTGTAATATGCTTGTTTTGTGTATTCTAAATGCTTATTTAATTTTTAGCCCAGGATGAATCCATTTAAGAAAAAAAAAAAAACAAAATAGTTTAGGAGTTTGAAGCATTTAGTTTGAATTATTATATTTACTTGTATAATATACCATAAGCTATACATTATGTTGGAAATGCATTATTTTACATATTTAAATATGATCTTGTAGGAAGACTATATTACTTTTGTTTCTATGGATATGGCCTCATATATCCTAGATGACTAGCAAATGAAGTCACTTGCTTTGTCATTTTGTGAGTTCTTGCTTTTGTGCTTTTAGGGCTTAGATAAGGACAAATTGATGTCCCTCTCTTTGTCTCCTTGACTATGGAAACAATGGTCCCAAGAACTTAAAGTTTCCCCAGGGATCTGATGCTAAGAGAAGAGGCGAGCAAGGCCCACTGCCAGGCAGAAGAGGAACTTGTTTCCTGGAAAGAGACTTAACACAGTTCTGACAGTTTATCCCATGGCCTTGTGGGAAGAACTGGATCCCAGACAAAGAATTATCAATGATAAACAGGACTGTGCCTTGTTAGGGACTTCTTAGCTATTCATACCCATGGCCTCATACTTATATCAGTACTATAAAGGCTTAAGGGGTCATTGGATGTTTTTATCACTCATCTCAATGTGGTCATATTGAATAAACCTTTTTCTGATTTTTCCTAATCATTTCTTTCTTTAATCAGTTGATTGAGGATTAGTGTCCTCACCTGGCTTGCCAGGATGGCAGGGGTGCAGGCTTTGATGCTAACACCCTCTGTAACCCTCACACCATCAGATAAGTCTGATAGGAGCTGAAGATGTAGAAACTACATAATTGTAACAAAGTAGGGGACTGGAAATTTTGCAAATTAAATTTTTTTCTCTCACTTTCAATATTTAATTTGAGGTAAAATATTCTCATTTCATACATTTCTCAAGCTAGCCTACACTCAATAACGTGGCAGGTAAGTAGCTAGGTACCTGGGTTCTTAAAAACCTTCTTGCCAAAAGCCAGAAACACAGATGGGTTCTCAATGTGAGGCTGAATTCTCACTTTGGAGGTATTGCTTCGTCACACATGATGCTCACTAATTTGTTTAGTGATGACCCCTAAGTCCTGAGGCAAAAGAGTGCTCAGCGATAAGGTGGTGGAGGCTAGCCTTCAGCACTGCTTGAATTCTTAATACCCCTTTCCACCAACTTTGGTGATCTTTGGAACATCTCCGCATCTTCCTAAACAACACTGCTTTAGTTTCCTTGTATACCAAAGAGAGAAAATTCTGATAAACACTAGAGTCTAGGGGAAGATTTTATACTTGTTAAAAGGGTGTCTGATATACAAGGAACATACTATGAAAATAATTTAAACATTGAAAAAATGTAATTGTTTGGCCTTATTAACTCTTTCTGCTGTGCTCATGTTAACCTCTGTATTTGTGACAAAAGACATGGAAGAATGCATTTAAAAAGTGATGTGCATGGCCGATGGGGATGGCTTTGTGGTAAGTGCCTGCCAATCAATGTGGGGAAGCGGGGTCAGATCCACAGAACCCACATAAAGGTGGATGTAGCAATGCATGTCTATAGTCTCAGCGCTTATAACGGGAGCTGGGAAACAGAGAGGAGAATTTCTGAAATCTCTTAGGCCAGACAGGAGTACACAGCTGTGAGCAGGAAGACACCTTATCTCAAGGTGGAAGGTGAGGATCAATATTTGTTCTTGTCCACTGACCTTCATATCCACCATGTGACACACACATGCCCACTGTCGCTCATAATTCACACACACAAAGATTGTTATAATTATATGCATGCATCACGAATATAGTTTTCAGAATTTATATTCAGAGAACGATCAGTTGAAGGAACTCGACAAGTATACAGTTTTCCCTAGCTACAACTCCACTACTTTTCACTGTTAATAAACTATTCTTTTAAAAGTTAAAGTTTTATTATGAAGAGCTTGCAGATAAAAACCATTACACATCTAAATTAACCATACCCAAAGTCTATACATCCTGATTAAATCCGACATAGTTAGAGCAGCCATTCTGAAGCTATGAAGCTTCAAATTAAATTTACTTTTTCACTGTCAAATCTATTTTTACATACTTATTCACCACCAAGCCCTGGAAAGTCCACAACAGGGTCAAAACTAGAAGAATACTTGGCTTTATACTCTCTTTCTTGACTCATCCATGACCTGCACATAGTCTGTCCTCATCACCTAATGATGATGAGGACATCATTTTCCTGTTCTTGCTCTCCTTACTGTATGCACATTATACATACATGCACCTTTGTTTACACGTGTTTCTGTTATAGACTGGTGGTGAACATAGTGTTGAAGGTATCACAATGCCTAACCTTAAGTTATACTACAGAAGCAGAGTGATAAAGACAGCTTGGTCCAGGCATAAAAATAGAAGGTGGACCAATCGAATAGATTAGAGGACCTGGAAATTAAATTATACTATCTCCATTTAAAGCAAAAGTATGCATTGGAAAAAAGATGCTGTAAACTGGATATCTGCCTGAAGAAGAAGAAAATTAGGTTTATGTCTTCCACCTTCTGCAAAAACAAATTCAAAATAGACCAAAGGCCTTAATTTAAAACCAGAAACACTGGAGCATCTACAAGAAACAGGGAACACTTTTCAAGTTGGTGGGCAAGAACTTTCTGAATAGAACTTCAGTAGCACAGGAACCAGGCCCAAGTATCAACAGAGGGATTGCATGGAAATAAAAGCTTCTGAACAGAAAATGAAATTAGCAGCAGAGCAAACAGCCCAGAGCATGAGAGGTCTTCATCAGCTATACTTCAGGCGAGGGCCTAATATCCAGAATTACAAAGAATAGCAGAAATTAAATGCCAAGGAAACAAATTGTTCTGATGTGAGTGAATTACGAATGTGAGACTGCAGAGAAAGCTGACGATAGCATTTTCAGCTTTTATGAGTATTGTTATGGGTTTAAAGTGAGGTCTTTGTGGTGTTTGAAACCAAGCTTCCAGAGTTATTTAATGAGAGAATTACTGAAGAAAGGAAGAGCATGGTCCCACCTAGATAATACAGTCTGTAAGACAAGCAGGCCAGATTTCAGGAATGGGACTGAGTGCTGAGCGTGGCAGAGAAGGATCAGAGATTGTTAGCTTCGTAGAAACCATGTCTGTCAGGTCTCTGTATGACATTCTTCATGGTCCCAGGGAGAATGAACACTGCCCTTTTTGATGTAGTGAACCAAAACTAAAGTGGTATTTCTAAGAGAAATGTTCTACAGAGTGTGAGCAACTAATATCCCCATCTATTGTTTATCCCACCGAGGTTTTCTGCCTCTCTAGTTAGAGCGATGGGTGAATAAAAATTAATTAGAAGCTAGAATCTGATTTTAAGATGGGATGTCAGACACATATATCAAGTTGTTAGGTTAGCTGTAAAGCATAACCTGGGATTTATATATTTAGAAGTTATAATAAATCTGTCTGTCATGAAAATCAGATTACCCAGTGTTGCATGCTAATGACTCTGCTCCAGTGGAACTGCACTCTCCTGACAACTGCCCACTGGCTCTGCTACATTCTCAGTTGCTGTCTGCCTCACCCCACTTAGCCAGTGCCCACTGTTAATGTAAGCTTCTGGAACTTCGTAAAGAGACGTTTTTCTCTACACAACGATACTGACCTCCTATGACCACTAAAGACTCCCTTTCCTAAAGATTAACCACTCAATGAAAGTATTTCAAATGTATTTTGGGAGTGCTTTGTATATTCCAGGCTGTTTATAAAGTGCTCAGAACATAATAGCAATAGTGGCTGTCCCAGAAGGCAGCAACAGTGATGGGGCTCCACTGTCCCAGAGGGCAGCGACAGAATGACGTGGTTCCACTTTACCTGAGAACACTACAGGACATGAGGTTTGGGCAGACTGACAGACATCCAGAAAGGCTTCCTATAGGCCACTGTCCTTGCCTTCCTTATTTTTGTCACTGTCACCATGGTTCTAGTCCTCTTCCTTGCCCATCCTTGTCAACATGGTTCTAGTCCTCTTCCTTGCCCATCCTTGTCAACATGGTTCTAGTCCTCTTCCTTGCCCATCCTATCCCCCCTCCTCCTCATCCACTTTCTTCTTTCTTTTATATTAGTTGGGATGTGACTTAATATATAGTTCATGTTGGCCTGGAATTCATGATCCTGGTGCCTTAGACTCCCATACTGGGATTACATGTATGTGCTACATATTTCAGAGGTAGTATTTTTTGAACTATGTGTTGAGATCTGGCCCAATAAAGGGAGGTGAGATGGGATGAGCAGAAGATGAAAGAGGAAGAAAAACTTTAGACTCAGGACAGATGTCAAGAAATGATGGGAGAGTTATGCAGTGGGATGCTTCCCATGGTTGCCACAAGATGTCTGTTGCTGTATTTCTTCCATACTGGCTGCCCATGTTCCTTCTTTGTGTCTTAGAGGATCTAGAAAGTGGTGTCATGTAACTTCTCTGACAATTGTTGTTACCAGTTACTTTCTCATCTTTCCTACACTCCAGGGAAGATCTACTTCGCAGATGTTCTCTGGACTTCTGTGCTTGTGTATCTGTGTCTACCATGGAACACTGAAGTGCAATCTATTCCTAACTGGTCCATATCTCATAGACTTGGTCAGGTGCAAGTGGATGCTCTGGGAGACGCTCTTTGATTTATCCCAGGAGACAATCATCTTGCCTTGCATCTATTTATCCTTAGGTGAGATGTCTAGATGAGATGTCTTTGTTCATCTTTCATTACACAAATGCTTGTTAGTTCTAGACTGTGTTCCAGATATGTGGTAGTGATCTACCAACCAAAGGACCCAGTGTCTTAGAATTGATATGGAAAATGCAAATGCTTACCCTCCTTCATCCTGTCTGAAAGTCTGGTTAGGATTTACATGTTTGCTTTCTTGATTTTCCTATCAGAAGCCTGTGGATCAGTATCATGTCCTTTGTATTTGCTGAATAAATTGATTTTGAGTGAATAAAGAAAGGAATAATCAAAGTTCCAACTGAAGTATTTACAGAGGTGTAGGGTATATAGAGGAGGTCTAGGTGGAGAGGAGTATTAATTGTGTAGGCATAGTTTTCCAGCTTAAATCATGATGTTATGACCCATTCCTTGTGTAGTCTTAGATTACTGAACCTCTCGGAACCCAGTGTTGTTTTACTCTATGGGGTTTTACCTCATATTGATAAAAAGTTCCCAGTTCAAGGTCCATCCTTTCAATACCCTTGTCCCTGAGCCCTGTGATACATGTCCTGAGAAGACTTCCCTTTTCTTTTCCTCTGGTTCTGAGAGTTAAAACCCAGGTTCTTCTCACGGCTACTCACAGCTGTACCTGCCACTCTGAGAGCTCACTTTATTTTTGACTAAGACTATCTACCAGGGCTGATCAATTCTTTACAAATTAAGAATTTAAAGACCTTCCCTCTGCATAGCTTTGGTGTGTCTCCCTTGTGGCTGATATAGGTGGATGAAATAGATTAAGACTTTATCTGGCATGGGAGGAACAGCTGATGCTTCAAACTCATGTCTTTTCCTTGTGGCCACATAATCTAAGTTATAGTTGACTTTTCTCCTCTGTAAACTAATTATATCAGTACCTGAAACAGAGGGGACCAGTGAGTGACTAAATGCAAAGTCACATAAAGTACTCAGCACTGTTTGTACCATACGGCAAGTATTAAGCAGATGACAGCTATTATTAAGCACTGTGTGATTGCTGTCATAGTTAACATTGTGTTTCCATCAGTGTTTACTTATCTCCTTGTTTGACTTAAAATCTACAAGTAGAAAAATTGCGTCTTTGATGGTTTATCTGTAGAGATGTCTGACACAGTAAATAAACACTCATTTGATAAATGAGTAAACAAAAGCATAAAGTACTATTTATTAGCAAAATGTGTGAAAATCTTCATGTGTTTGTGCATAGTGGGAAATTAATGTACCATTGTACCTTAACTGACTCCACTTAACTCTCTACTTATATTAAAAGATGCTTTTTTCTGAGATGTTTAGATTAAGATTAAAAACATTAGAAAGAGAAGAGTTACAGAGATAGATGAGTTGGCAATGTTCTTGATTTGTAAAAATGAGAACCTAAGTTCATCCTCTGACACACTGTTTAAAAAAAGTGGGTATGGCCTTGCATATAATCCCAGCACTGGGGAGGCAGACAGGTGGATTCCTGGGGCGTGGTTGTCAGCCAGCCTAGCATACTCAGTGAGAAATTCAAGCCAGTGAGAAACTGTGTCCTAAAAGACGAGTGGTGCTCAAGAAATGCCACCCAAGGTTGTACCGTAACTCCCTTATGTCCTTCCACACCCTCATCTTATTACAAGTGCACCTGTACATATGTGCACCCTCATCTTACTACAAGTGCCTTGCTTGCTTTCTCAGCCCTCTCATCCATCCCTCATTTCCACTTGAATGCTCTCAGAGACTAAAGGATTCCTCCCTGGAGCAAAGAGATTCCATAAGGGAATCTTTTCTTCTACAATGCATTATATTCTCGTCATTGTTTTCTGGACGTTCTTGGTCCTCCTAGACCATCTTTAATTTTTTCCAATCGTGATCACGATCCACCAGCACACAATATTTGTCTGGAGTCTTATGAAAAATAGTACCATAAATAAGAAGAAAGATGTAACCAACATTTGACCTCAAGTCCAGGGGCCTAAGTGAGTTGCGTGATGGAACCAAACTGGAATCTTATGCTGATGAGACTGCCATGATAGAGGAGGTTATGGAAATGGAGTCAGAGCTTCCAGTGTTTTCTGTGAAATCTCTCAATTTACACATGTTGAAAAAAATTTAAACACTAAATTTGTCATTCTAGGATGGTCCAAATGGAGCAGAGCAATGAGTTTGTCAGAGCTAGAGGGCCCAGGTTCAGTCTCTGATGCCATGATATTCTGAATGAAGATAAGATTAAGGTCAGGGAGGCTTCACTTCCCTAAATCACTTGAATATCCATCCTTTCCAAAAAGGAAAACTGTGGCATTCTCTTCTGAGTCCCACAAACCTCTGAGGGGCTCCACAGGATACATGGGTTGTTTTTTCATCTAGGATTAAGGCCCAAGGCATTTGTGAGCCCTACCTCTTTTAGCTTTTCATTTGGCACACGTTGCTCATGCCTTTAAAAAATTAAAGTGCCATGCATTGAGAAAAAGTTAACGGAGCCTGAAAGTTGGTTAATATCAATTACATTCTTGTATCTAATAACCCATGCCTGCGTAACACAACTTGTTTGTTGTAAGTGCTCACTGCCAAATAAAGAATAAACAGCTGCTTTGCTTTTAGTTGGTATTTACAGCATTACTTTTACTACTTTGACCCTACACAAGGAGGTAAAAAAAGAAGAGCTGGGTGCTAGCAATGTTGATACATGGTGACAGTCTCAGCATTGTGTCCTTAGAGCTGCCTGCTTCAGCCTCCATTATTTAATCGCTAGTCATTACAGCCATGCCATTAACTGGAACTGCAGCAGGATGACATATAGGAATAGGCCAGAGGACACTGTTAGCCCTTCTTATTGAGCGCCTTGTTCTGAGACCAATATGCAGAAAAAGGTCACACAAAGCCTCCTCCCAAGGCTTGACTACCCATGAATTCTTTGCAGTGCTCTTGGAGTGGTTTTGAGTTCTTACTCACACGTAGTATGTATGTATGTATGTATGTATGTATGTATGTATGTATGTATGTA
>JANHMN010000001.1:168135208-168162358 GCA_030674055.1 Rhabdomys pumilio
GTATGTATGTATGTATGTATGTATGTATGTATGTATGTATGTATGTATTGCATGGTAGACCAAAATCATAGATAATGTCCTGGGCTTTAGAAGTTCATGTTCTATTTTTTAGTGGAAGTAGAAAATATCAAAGTATATTAGAGGCAGTTTTATTCTTCCTCTTTAAAACGAGATGCAAAAGCATATGAGAGAAGCAGGGTTGTAGGGAATAAAGTCATTGTCCACTCACTTGAATCTTATCACTGTCATTTTTACAGAAGAACATACTCTATTACATAGAACCCCCATAGGCGAAGGGGCCTGTCAGTCTTCATTACTTGATTAAGACTCAAAGTTAATGTAGCCCATGCATATTCAAATAGCAGATGCTTTCTTTTGATCTAAGAGCATTTACACAATTCATCTTGATCTGTTGATCTTGGGAACCTCTTATATAAGCATGGCTTCTGGCCAGTTGTTCAAGACCTTCAGGGAGAAAGGATGGGAGAAGCCTTTGTTTTAGATTTTTATAAGACTTAGCATTTCTTGTATGCAGGATATAATGCCACAATCACTTCCTTTGGAAACCTTTGTTCACATGGAGAAGACTTTATTTTGCAATTAGAGAAACTGGACCCTTTGTATATGAATTAGTAGGAATGGAAAAGTCTGATTACTCCTTTTGATGATGCATTATGCAATTCATGTACAGTGTGTGTGTGTGTGTGTGTGTGTGTGTGTGTGTGAGTGTGTGTGTGTGTGTGTATGTGTGACAGAGAGAGAGAGAGAAAGAAAGAGAGAGAGAGAGAGAGAGGGAGAGAGAGAGAGAGAGAGAGAGAGAGAAGGAGATGGTTGCCTATTTGTTGAAACCTTTCTGTTTTAGGCTTGGCAATTGGCTTTCAATGTAAGGTAGAATGTCTTTAGATGGAGTCATAGAAATCTAGTTCAACCTATTCATGCTAAGAGGTTAACTGTAGATGAAAAAAAAGGGGGCTATAGAAGAGTTCACTGCAAAACCCAGGACTCTGCCATGGTTTCTTACTGTGCCCTTCCAGGTATTATTGCCTTTATAGACTTGCCCTCTTTGCTCCAGTCTGGCCACTGTGCTGCCCAGCATCCTTATACTGCAGGATCTGAATGCAGAAAGAGAAAGAACACCCATCCTTCTGCATAGCCTTCATTTTCTTAAGTGAAATGGAACTTCCCCAGAAGACCTTTAACAGTTCTTCTTACAGATGATTGGCCAGCATATCAAGCCAAACTGTAAAGTAGTTCTATCAATGGGACATAAATCGACCATATTCATCCTATTACAGCGAATTTGAAGACCCAAGGCTGGGAAGTGCCTTATTCCTGTTTTGGGGTAAGGCTGTGAGCATTCGGTATCTGAACAGTCAGATCCGGTGAAGAAAGAGGGAAAGGAGAAATAACAGTCAGCAGGAACATCACATTTCCGTTTAATTCTCCCATCCACTGTCTATTCCAGAAATCTGGAACACATTGAGAGGTGTTACCCAAAGCCTTAGAGCTAGATAGTACCAGGTCAGTGATTCATACTCCTAAATTGGGTCTCAGGAGATACCGAGCACAAGGGAAATTACTAACAGCAGAAGGGTTACCTCACTCAAACACTCACAGAAGAACAGCAGCAAGGCCTATTCAAGAATACAGAATTTTAAGAAAGAAAATCTAAATTCTCATAATCCTACTCTCCAGTCAACACTACTAATAACATTCTAAAGAATGTCATAGTTTTCTCTATCTCTTTATGCACACTCCATTTAAACATCCAATAATATTTATTAGCTACATTTTATATAGAGTAATATCCCAAATATAAAAGCATATCCAGAGACATAATCTAAATAGGATTCATATGCTATTTTACCTCTTACTGTTTCACTTTCTATCATGCATATTGCAGGGTAATTTCCCATAAGCTATATTTCTTTAGGGACATCATTTTTAATGATTGCATAGCTATCCATTTTATAGATAACAAAGTGCATTAAATAAGACTTGTATTAGCCACTTCTGTTTATGGGAAGTAATGCTGTAAATGAGCACTAATGTATGCTATCTCTTTGGATATGCTTTTATCATTCTTTTGGGATACAAATTTTGGACAAAAAAAAATGGGTCTTATGGTTTACCTTCCTCGTAATGATGTGTGTTTGGGTCTTTCTTTGTAGCTTTTGCCTGGTATTATATTTTCTTTTACATTTGGAGTTGTTGTGGAAGTCCTACATTCAGGCATTGTATATAGGAGATAAATTATTGCTGTGACTTATTTAAATTTCTTCAAAGGAATTCTTGAGGGTTTGTTATGCATTGGAAATTAACTGTTAGGGATAAAACAGAACTGTATACACCCTATGATAAAGGAAGGAGTCATAGCAACTTGTCCAGAGTGATGTTTAACTTCATGGCTCTCTAAAAATGGAACAAAAATCTCGATGAGTGCATTGTTTCAATTCATAGAGATGATTTGATATATCAATGAATAATCCTCAAGTCTCCAGTAGCCAAGATCAAGAGAATCACGAGTTAAATGATAGAATATTGGTTGATAGGGTTTATCACCTCAGCATGTGGTTCTTCTGCAGGATGCTCATAGCCTTAAGATTAAGAAGATGTCCAGCAATTTGATGCTGCTAACCCTGTGTTGCCAAGGAAGAGAAAACACTCTCACAGTGAGATTGATTGGCAGTTCTTGCGGAACACCATATTGATGTCAAAACATTACTTCTGCTCAGTTTTCCATTCTCTGCTCCCCACATAGGTACCTGATCCACTGACAGGTAAAGCATTTACTTTTAGGCCCAAATTCACCCACTTATACATACAATAAATGTTGCTTCCTTTGAAAGAGTCTCATGTATCCCAGGCTGGCCTCAAACTCACTATTTAGCCAGTGATGTCCCTGAACTCTCGATTTTCCCACTTTCACCTCCCAAGTACTAGAATTACAGGCAAGAACCACCATTTTAATGCAGTGGTTGCTATTGAATTCTATGTGTGCTAGGTAAACACTCTACTAAGGGAGTCATAGCCCTAGCTCTTGTCAAATGCTTTTAGTCTAGTCGGAGATTTTTGGTATTGGTACCCACAAACTAATGTTGCCTACTTCCCATCTGCTTGTCTAGTTGTCTTAGGTGATTAGAATAGTATACAGCGAGGTCAGACTGAAGCTCAACTCTGAGGATCTACGGAAGGATGACATATTTTTTGCTTTATTCTTCACTGTGTTCCAGAGCACATCCTAAATGTCTACCATCTGTTAGTCCCTCTGCAAAATTTGAGTACATAAGGCTCAAGCCACGTAAGGATGGTAGGAAAGGTTGCTTTTGTTGAATATGACCATGGTTCTCATCAGTTCTGGTACTGGTACTAACCAGAGGCCATATCAGACCACTTCTTTCTTTTTTTTTCCTTAGTGCTGAACATGAAACTTGGGGCCTCATTCATGCTAAGCAAGTGATCTACCACTGAGCTACACCCTAAGGCATCTTATTCATTCTTGAAATTATTGCTGTTATTTGGTTGGGCAGGGCATAAAATAGGGAGAATACTAGTCTTGTTTTGTTTTCCCACCATGTTAAGTTGCTACAGCTTTAAAAATAGAAAACAAAATCAAAAAAACTTTCATCAACTGTAGTAATGGAGTGGCGGTATTTCATCATTGCTGCACATAAGAATCACACAGGACTGAGGGAAAATAGGCCCAATATTTCCATCATGTCTCAGACCAATCCCAGCAGTCCCTGGGGCATGGGACCAAGGCAGCACTGGGGAGGAACAGCACTGTGCAATGAGCACACTGACTTACCATCTTGCACTCAGAGAACCGTCTTTATCATTGCATTTCTGATTTCTGTATGTCCAGGGAATATGAAGGAACAGTTTTTCTCTTTGCCCCTTAATATTCTGACAAACTTTGGCATTAAGAAAGAAAAAGAAAGGAAGAAAGAAAGAAAGAAGAAATGAACAAGAGAGAGAGAGAGAGAGAGAGAGAGAGAGAGAGAGAGAGAGAGAGAGAGAGAGAGAGAGAGAGAGAGATCCTGTTGAATTTTCATAGAATTTCTATTATGTTTGATCTAGATTTGGCTTGTGACCTCTTACCCTCTCCATCAAGAATTTCACTACCTATCTCCTGAGAAGTTGCTAGATTATCTGAGAACTGATTATCCAGTCTGGGGAATGCTTTTAGTCGTTGATTTGCCTTTCCACAGCTCCCTTTTCTGCCCCCTTTCTCATTACTTTTTCAGTTGGAACAGGGCCCAGTGAAGAAGTAAAACTCCAGTCACTCTGTTCATTACCAGTTTTTGTGGACTGTCAAACCATGTAAATTAAGGACACATGGTAGAAGAGTCTAGCAGTGTTACAGTTCTTTTGTAGTAGTACCCAGGGTAGTGTCTGATCCGGCAACATTGGAATGAATTACCACTCAGGCAGAATTATTTTCTCTCTCTATAAAGTTGCCTGCAACCAGACCCTGGAAGAATGTTATTAGACTTGGCAAAGAAGGACTTTCCTGTTGTGATTAAGATTATGCACCATGAGTTGGATTACCCAGCTGGACCCACCTGATCACATGACCTCTTAAACCAAGAGCCTTTCCCAGCTACAGACTTGACACAGCCATTCTCACTGCTGACCTAAAAGTTGACAAAGAACTGAATGAAGGGAGAGGTTGCCAAATGTAGGCAGCCTTCATGAGTGGGAATGTCTTTCAGGTGATAGGCGATAGGGAGACAGTACTTTCAACAGAATTATGCCAACAGCCTTGTGGGACAAGGACACAAACCAAAGTCCCTTGGAGCCTCAGAATAAAACATGGCCTGTTTATACATTGGCTGTAGCCTGGAGACCTTCTGGTCAGCCTTCTGCCAAGTCATATGTACTCTCTGCTTTTATGTGACTGACTCCCTCCGAAAAGGACCACGGCCAATCCAGGCTCTGGTGAGCATCTCCTGTTGGTTGTAAGTGATACATGCCATACAGAGTTGCTGGGATGATCAAGAATTGTCTGAAGACTGTATAGGTCGAAGGCAACTGTGAGTATATTTACTTTCCCTTAGGACTGGCCCTACATATCAGCTTCTCTTACTGATTTTCTTCTGTATCCTCTCACTGTGACAAACTATATGCATGAACCTGTACCTCTGATTAGAAGGACCATTCAGAGTTGCTGATGTACAGACATAAAAACTTTTATGAGTACCTTTCTGGGCTAGTTCAAGTAGCTCCTACCTTCAAGTACCATGCCACTGAGGCATCATTTAATGGCAGTACCTGTGCTGCCAGAGGCCTCGTGTTTTGTTGTCTATTTCCTTTTCTGTCTCTGGCTCTCCTCAAAGCTGAAGAAGGTCTCCCTGCCTCTACATAGGCACAGGTACAGATGTGACACTTCTGGGGAAGGACAGGAGTTAGTGAATTGTCTATTCTGTCAATGATATGACCTCTAGGAGGTAAAACATTGCATGTGATGACTGTTCCTGCTCTCCTTCAGTTCTTGCCTTCTTCTTTCTGGATTCCTGAAGAGAAGGGTCACCTTCCCTATATTCTCACCAGGCATTTGCATTTGATCTATAGCCCAGGCTCTACATTCAAGCTGGCTAAGCTAGGAGAATCCTTAAAGTGCTGGGTTTTCAGGGCTCTGTCCTTGCCGTCAGTTGGCAAGCAGATGTGATGGCTGATTAACCACTGACAACCGCTGTGAGGAATGCCACCCTATTGGAATGGGGACAGGGTAAGTTAAAAAGGCATTGAGGTCTGTAATGAATTCATAAAACTGCCATATCTGCCCCAAACCATAGACCTCATAATTGGGTAAATGAGAGACTAAGAGCATGCGTGTATAGGACATTGTTAATTTGCCAAGGAATGAGTAGATCAGGGTGACTCACATATAAATTAACCTTATTCCCATGTACTGATACAGCTGGAATGTCTGTCTGGATACGTTGATCTATAATGGGGATAAACATATTTTGGTGGGGGGCAGTGGTACTTAAGCACATTATTTTTTCCTTGGAGTGAAACAACTGGGGTTCTGGGATTACACTCAAGAGCTATGTCTCTTCAGTCCTTTTGGGTTGGACTTTCTCAACTTCGGCTCTCTCTAGACTTCTCAAGTTCATAATTCTATGGGTTTAAAGTATTAAAAATGGACTTGCAGCTCTGTGAGGTAGTGATCCTGCTTATGTTTGCACTCAGAGATTTACCTTCTAACAAGATCATAAACTCATCTTACCTTATGTATGCATTAAAATATCTCAGGAAGTAAGAGCCCCTTGGGGCATTGTGCAAGTTGATCGTGTCTTCACTGGGAAGTTCCTTGACTGTGGAACAATGTTTACATAAGGCTGTCCCCTGATAGTGATTCTTCTGGCTAAGTCTTTCTGTTGTCTGAATACCACAGATTGGTCTATATAATGAAACAGGACAAAGGTCAGGGAGTTAACCCTGGGGACAGTTTGAGCTCTTTTGTTTGGTGTTGCCTGTAGAAGCTACGATTGATGGTGTGCTTGGGAAAGATCTAATCTTGCAGGTAATGAGCCCAGGGTTGCTGGAGAGCCCAGACCTATGCCCTGACCTTTGTTGGGTGGGAGGTGTCAAACTTGGTCACAAACATATCAGCATTGAGAAAGAGTCTCCCCCACCCCCTAGAAGAGTCAAGGGGTCATACATTTGGTCTCTAGGCAGCATATATGCAGTTGCCTGGCAACTGAGAGAACAGTTTAGTCCTTGTATGATATTGTAAGGAATTTTATCCATCTTAAAAAAAAAAAAGCTAGGAGCATAATTTAAATTTCTGAAGCAGAGTGTGGGTGTTCTCAAGTGGCAGAGCTTTATCGCACATCTAGTTAAGACTCTAACTGCGTAAACTTGATGTTGCTCAAGTGTTTCTGCATCAGGGATGCTATAAACAGAAAGAACTCTGCAATATGAGGCCGAATGAACGGCCCTTCATTGGGATGGAGTCAGTACCAAGTATCCAAAAATGCAGCTAATAGTATTCCAAAATGCAAGGACTGTTTTGTGCATGAGATTCCTGAGGATAAGTAGTCTCTGTGTTGATGATGTAGCTGTTCAACTAGGATCCCTCTGCATGTTTTGACCCCATCACTATACATACATTGGCTTGGATATCAGCCTTGTTGCCTCAAGCTCATAAAATTGTTGCCAAAACATTCAACATTATTCTGTTCCATTAGCATTCAATACATGATAGTAGAGAGGAGAATAACAAAGACATTGTTGTGGTTCTCTCTCCCTGTGTGTGTGCGTGTGTGTGTGTGTGTGTGTGTGTGTGTGTGTGTGTGTGCATGTGCACGCACACATACCCATGCCTGTTTGTCTGTCTGTTTTGGTCTCCGCCTCTGTTTTTGTCTCTCTGCGTGTCTCGTGTCTTGATCTCTGTCTCGCATCATTCCTTAAAGTCTTACAGACTTAAATATGTTGAAATGAAGCAGAAATAGTACTTCACTGCACATGTTAGGTCTTTGATCCACCCACAGAGGATCAGGTACTTTAGCAAGGGTGAGGGATGAATGGTTGGCTACCCAGGAAGCCAGTGCCAATACTGCTTAGGTACACATATCAGAGATTGTAGGCTTAGCCTCAAAATGTTTTTAGAACATTGACATTTATATCTGGGAATAGAGATATTTTACATTAAAAATGAAAATCTTCACTGCTCTTGAAACAGTTCAGCGATCTGGCACTATCTGAGCTTTGTACACAAAAGTCTCATTTATGAGCCTACAGGTTGTCCTCTTCAGATGGGTGCTAAGTTCATGACACTCATCACTATTCTCTCAGCATATACCTGGCCCTCTTGGTTCATGACTGTTCCTTTCTGTCTCCCACAGACATTTGTACTTATGAGTGTTGGTCTAAATGCTTGAATTCACATATAGACATTGTGAAGCAAGAGACCTGTAATCAAGCAGATGTTCCATTATGCTCCAGTAATCCCACTGTCATGTTGTCTGTTCCTCTTCCCACATTTGTGCTCCTGGTGCTCCTTGGGTGTATGCTTCTTTGTTTTATTTCCATATAATGCAATAGTTCTGAGTGCATCTTTGGACATAATGCTGAAATAGTTTGAGATCCGGTAATGCTACTTACTAACTTGTGGCCTTATCTTTCCAGCTACTAGACCCAGGAAACACTTCACTTGGTTCATTTGAGAATTGGCACAGTGCTTGGATCACCCAATACTAATCTTGAGGAAGAGGATGATGCCTCTGTTGGCATGCTAACTGTATCAGTTCATGCTTTGAAGGGTCACTTTGGTAGGCAAAGCTCAGCATCTTCCACAGTCAGACTGCTACTGCTAGTGTTGTATCCCATGGATTAGCTAGGAGACCTTTGCGTAGCAGTGCTTGAGAGACACTAACCATCTGGAATCACCCTGCCTACTCCTTTCTAGATGGAATCAGTTCCACCTGGTTCATGCCTTGAGGCAATTTACCCAGCTCCCAGAAATTCACTTCTGCACTCAAGATTGCTCATTTCTATCTGACTGAGGCCTTCCTGCATTTATACTGTCAAAGGCAGCAGATATTTTAGTTTGTGCCTGGGGACACAGGAGATAATTCTAATATCTCAAATGACCTTAGAGATTCATCATTTTTGTTTTACAGCAGTCCTCTTACTCCTTTTATTTTACTTTTTAGTGTAGGCTCCATGAGGTCCAACCTTTTGTCACAGCACTTGGAAAGGACAAGGTCAGGTTTGAGTTGTCTGGGAGAGACAAAGACATGTTAAATAGGTACTGATTTTTTTTTTTCCATTTTTAACATTGGTCAAGTTGATCCCAGTAAGTCTGAAAACCCACAAAGAGCCCCAGGGATTTGTGAGAATGCTATGCTTTTATAATTTAATTTAAAACCATCTGGTCAAGATATTAACTACTGTGGAGATATATATATCCTTATCTCTAGGCATAAATCACTGTGATAAACTTTGTGATAGTCAGGTTAGAATAGTCAACTGTAAGTTAAAATATTTTGATCTTGAAAAGTCTAACAGTATATACTTGACAAAACATATAAACAAGTTTATTTATGTTGTTTTATGCTATGTTATGTTTACATTTACTATGGTGCTGCTCATACTGAGAATTTAAAGTATATTAAGTTTTAATTAAAGAGACTAGTTAAATACAGGACCATGTGCCTACATACTGCAGACTATACACTACACACTTCACTACGTGTGTTGACCTGCAGATCATATATTTTTAATAAATTGTTACACAGACAGGCATGACATATACAGCAATGCTTTCTCTGAGAAACATGTCCTGTGAAAGTTACAGACATGGGTTACAAAATGAGGTCGCTGGGACTCTAATGCTACATGTCAGCAAGCCATATGTTCAAGCAAGTCTATGGATTCCTCTAGGGTTTTGTTGTTTTCTGTGTAAAGGGAGGTTGTGATGGTTCCCCCCAATAACATCATCATGAATATTAAACAAGTTACTGCTCGGCATAATGGTGCATGTCTGTGACCCCATCATTCCAGAGGTCAAGGCAGGAAGACCACACACACATTCAAGGATAGTCTAGTTTACATTGCAAGACCTTTCTCAGAATAAAACAGTTTGTATATACATTCCATCTTTCAGAAATATTAGCAGTTATTATTAGTGGAAGTATACAGACAAAACATAGAAATAGCTTACATCAATTTAAAAGATGTCTTAGGCTTCTGGAAGCTGGTGTGGGATTTTGACATACATAAAATTCCTTGGATATGTATTTTGTAATGTACATGTATTTTAAAAAGTTGTGAGAAGGGACAAGTGTCTAAGAGTCTAAGTGTGTGAGAGGGGACACAGAGGCCCTTTACTGTCACTGAGCTTCAACTGTGCATGCATCAGGCGCATAAACTGGTTGAATCTAGGGGAATCCAGGCAACCAAACAGTCTCTAAATGCTTCAGAACCTCAGAATCTATAAGGGCTATCCCACGGTGTTCTACCAACTCTTCATCTTCAGCTCATCTCCCCTGACAGTGAGATTGGTGTTTGATCCAGATTTTATCTGGTTATGGGACAGTTGACATGACAGTAATTATTGTCCATTAAAGAATATGAGTGGAATATTAATCTGTTACCTGGAGATGGGAAGCTACATTCAGAGATGAATGTCCTTGAGGGAGAGAGTGCTCATTGCAGCAACAATAGGAAGTGAGATTTGGAGTGGACTCTTAGGATTCAGGAGAACATGGCTCTCAGTCAGAATCTTAGCTGAAGAGGATGAGAGCTGAGGCACCACCCACTGTGGCATAGTCAAAGAGGCAGGCAGCTTGTAAGAATGGTGATTGACGCCAGTGGCCTTCCATCCAGAATGCTAACTGTCCACACACAACTGAAACAGCTGTGTTTTTCAGAAGGTTCATATAATATTTCTGAAGGTGAAATATCAAGCAAGAAACCAGAGTTCTTGTCATTAGTCCCACACCTGGGCCACAAGGCAATGCCTGGTCATGAACTTTTCTTGCACCTGGAGAAGAGGTGATGAGTTGCAGCCTGTGCTGGCTCCTAATCAAGAGCACAGACAGACGAGAGGTCCCGTTGTAGCAGCAGAGTGTGGTGGGAAGACAGCTCCCACCTGAGGCTATATTCCTTTGGCTGCTGGGACTCCTTTACAAGGTACAGAGATATATCTCCCAGTGTCTATTTTTACTATTGCTTACAATGGAGCCAGAGCATTCTTTCCAGCTATTGTAAAGGCCATTGCTACCCAGCCCCCCTCCTCCTGCCTTCCACAACTGACAGCTAATATCTCTTTGCTTTGAAGACAATTGTCAATTGTCTCACTTGAAACAGGTTGATGGACTCAAAAATCCTTTGAAACATTTAAAGTCTATGTATCCTCCAGCTTCAAGGAGAATGTGTGTCTGTTTACAAATGTAAATGTTCCTTTGATTGGATAATTTTAAAAACAAGATAAAACATATAGAGATTCTTCAAAAATAAGTACAGGTAGGGCTCCCACAATTAGCTGATTCTGTTCATTTTCAAGGTATTCAAAGTGTTTCACTACTTTTTGTGGGAAAAAAAACACCAAAAAAGAATAAACAGCCTCATTGAACAAAACAGCTTTCATTATCTGAGGAAAGCAAAGCCTTCTCTCTTCCTTTGGACCATTCAGGCATGAATTAATATTTCTGTGCCCAGGATGGAATCTGGGGCCTTGCCCATGTGACTTTGTACACTGTGACAAGCTCACAGCTACTCACATCCACATATGCATGCAAAATTAGCCACGTGTAATAAAAAGTGAAACAAAGTATGCTTCTCAATGAATGCCAGGCTAACTCTAAAAGGCATGTGAGGCTTATGTATCAGTAAATTCTTCCAACAGCCTCAAAGCATAGACATTATATGTTTACATTTGTCCAGAATTTCAAAGAACTTGCTGAGGCTGAGCTCTGTGGGAGGTTATTCTGTAGCTACCACAGTTATTACCTACCATTGTTAGGTTTATCAAGTTCTCTGACCCAAACACCCTTCCCAAAACTTAGAGTTGACCTAATTCTTGGTCACAATTTTTCTCACCACTTTTTTCACCACTAGAGCTGTGAGAGGAAGCCATTCCTTGAAGGTAAAGTATGTTAAGATGGATTTGTTTTGCTCTGTGTGTGTGTGTGTGTGTGTGTGTGTGTGTGTGTGTGTGTGTGTGTCTGTGTGTGTGTCTGTGTGTGTGTCTGTGCATGCCATGCCCGTGTGTATATGTGTGAGCATATGTATGGGTGTCTTCCTTCATTGCTCTTCATCTTGGCTTTTGAGACCCAGTCTCAATGAATGTGGCAAACACTGTTTGGATTACAGACGCGAGCAAGTACAACCAGATTTTTAGTGTGGGTTTTAGATATCTGAACTCAGTTCTTTATGTTTGTATGGCAAAGATTACCTGATGAGCCATCCCCAAGTATAACCCAACACAACAACATATATATATATATGTTAATATATATATGTATATATATTAAGATAAAAGAAACACAACATATATATGTTAATATATATATATGTATATATATTAAGATAAAAGAAAAATGATCATATTAAAGATATTAAAGTTAGACAAGCCAAGCCAACAGAGGGAAAAGAACCTAAGAGAAAAGACAAGAATCAGAGACCCACTTGTTTATACACTCAGGAATCCCATTAAAAACACTGAGGAGGAAGCCATAATATCTACAACCGAGGATCTGGTTCAGGCCCTGTGCTTGCTGCTCCTGTCTCTGTATGTTCATATGAAACTTTCTCATGGTAACTTAGAGGGCCTTATTTTCTTGGTATCCTCCATACCCTCTGGCTCTTTCCCCATCCTGTTCCGTAGGGGTGCTCTGAGCTCTGAGGGGAGGGGTTTGATGAAGACATCCTATGTAGGGTGCAGTGTTACCAGGTCTTTACTCTGTGTATTATCTGCCTGTGGGTCTCTATATCTGTTCTGCAGTAGGAAGTGACTGATGACAGCTGAGCAAGGCACTGATCGATGAATAGAGAAGAATGTCACAATGAGTCATTTTATCACATGTATATTTTTCTTTCCTTTAGACCAATATTATTTGATTTTACTGTAGGCACCTGGGCTATCTAGTCTCAGATGCTTGGTCACCTAAGCCCTGTCAGGTATGGGTTCCATTTTGTGGAGCTGTCCTTGAGTCAACCCAATTATTGGTTGGTTACTCCTACAAGCTTTGTACCACTACTGCCCTTTCATATCTTACAGGTAGTACACTTTTCTAGATAAAGGGTTAGTGTTTTCATTTCTCTTTTGATAGCATTCAGAGTACCTTCCTGTACCAAAAACACTAGAATGTACGAATGAAGAGTCTAAGTAGGTGCCAGCTGGGTATCTCCATGTTCAATGGATTGTGTTAATGTCTTCAGCAATGGGGCCTGATTATCAGTTTATGGAGAGCAAACATGTCTCGGCAACAGCATGGCTAGTTTGGGGATTCCCATAAGTTCCCTTTGACCAAAAACCCAATCAGATGTAATCCAATCCTGGCACTGGAAGCTTCATTTGGTGACAAGAAATGGCCAGTTGGGACTCTATCTTCCCCATAATTTGGCAATTTCATTTAGATTGCCTTCATATATGTGTATATTTTAGCAAGTTCCATTTCCTAAAGTACTACTTACTACCTCTGCTTAATTGTCTTTGCTTTTCCACAATCCCCCATTTTCCACTTAACCCTCCTGTTCCAGCACCCTGCCCCATCCATTTATAACTATTCTATTTCCCTTTCTCAGGGAGTTCTTTCTGCACCCACTCCCTTATTTCATACCTACTCTCCATGGTTCTATGGATTATGGTTTGATTATCATTGACTTCACCGCTAATACCCACATATTGTTGTGAATTGGTTCTAATGCTATAAATTTATCTGTCCTCCAAATTCGGGAGTCTGCATGTACAAACATGGAAGGTCCTTTTCCCCAATTGGTTTTTGATTGTTCAATTAAGAGCCAATGACTAATGGATGAGCAGGTAGACTGAGGCAGGACTTGGAGATTAGTGTGGTCTAGGAACCAGAAGAAAGAAAGGGAGGAGAGATCATCATGATGAGGAAGAAGAAAGACCAGACCTAAAGGCCTGCTGATATGTAAGAATCAGGGAAAGTGGTAACACAAACCACTTCCCTAATTGTGTTTGGGCTAGTGGAGATGAAATACAAAATTTAAAAGATGTTAACTCAAGAGTACTGGAGGGGAGTGTTTGCTGGCAACAGGAATGATTAGAATTGCCCAGCCTTTGAGATAGTCAAAGCATATTTGTGTGTGTGTGTGTGTGTGTGTGTGTGTGTGTTCTTTTTATAATACAGAGAGTTCCTTGATGTTTTTTTTTCAGCCATTTGAGTTTCTTCTATTGAGAATTCTATGTTTAGATTTGTATTTAATTTTGTTAATTTGGTTATTTGGTTTATTAATTTCTATTTTTTTGAGTTCTTTATATATTTTGAATATTATCTCTTTATCAGGTATGTAGTTGGCAAGAATCTTCTCCCATTCTGCTGACTCCCACTTTGTTCAAAAGATCATCTCCTTTACTGTGCAGAAGCCTTTCAGTTCTATGATGTTCCATCTATTAATTGTTCTTCTTCATGTCTGTGCTGCTAAGGCAACTCGGAATAATGAAAGAACTGTTGGAGATATCACTCTTCCAAAACTCAAGTTGTATTATAGAGCTGTTATAATAAAAACAGACAGCATGACATTGGCACAAAAACAGACATGTTGATTGATAGAATAGAATTGAAGACCCAGATATAAATCCACACGTCCACACATCTACACATCTATGGACAACACACACACACACACACACACACACACACACACACACACTCAGAAATAAACACTGGGGGAAAAAAGACAGTATCTTCTACAGATGGTGTTGCCCAAACTGAATAGCTGGGTGTAAAAGAATACAAATAATTCCATACTTACCATCTTTCATGAAATTTAAGTCCAAGAGGATCAAAGATGTCCACATTAAACCTCATACACTGAATATGATAGAAGAGAAAGTGGGGAATAGCATGGATCTCTTTATCACAGGAAAAGACTTTCTGAACTGAACACTATTTAAGGTTTTAAAAATTTACATGTACAGTTCTTAGATAAATATTAAGCAAGAACACACAAATTAAATGCAATCAAAATGTCAAAACCAAGTTCAAATTAGCAATATTAATTTAACATAATAAATAATATTGGTAAACAGAATAAATAATAAATAATATTGGGTAAACAGAATCACCCTGGAAATATCAGTATAGAGATGTCTGTTATGTCAAAGGTTTCCAGAAGCTCATCATATCTATATTACCTAGAGCTGTGTGGTGACTAAATTTTCCTTCCATATCAGCCTATTATTACCCAAACAGTTCATTTGTTTCCACACTGCCTGGGGATCAGGTGTAGGAACAAATCACACCTCTCAATCAAGTACAAGCCCACAAATGTCTAGTGTCCATGTCTCAGGTGGCATGCATCTGTTTCAACACATACCTGGAACTTACCTAATCCTATTTAAGTAACTATAAATTTTCAAAGGCACATTAGAAATATTAAGAGATCATGTTGATATATTCCTGTATGTACTTGGTAGACTAAGGCAAAAGGATTATTAGTTCAAGGCTAGTGTGGGTTACATACTGAGTTCTAGAATAGCCTGAGTTCCATAGTAAGACTTATTTTCCCAATAAAACTAGAACCCAAAACAAAGTAAGAACAAAAAATTCAAGACATGCAAGAACATGTATAAAGACTGCACTCTAAAATGATGTGGCCCAGTACTCCCTTCTCTGTGTAGGAATGTTATTTTTATGGAATATATATATATATATGGTTAATATATATATATATATATATATATTATATTATACTAAATACATATATAATTTATTTATTTATTTATTTTTATTTAGATGAGTACACTGTAGCTGTCTTCAGACACTCTAGAAGAGGGCATCAGATCCCATTACAGATGGTTGTGAGCCACCATGTGGTTGCTGGGAATTGAACTCAGGACCTTTGGAAGAGCAGTCAGTGCTCTTAACTGCTGAGCCATCTCTCCAGCCCAAGGTCCTTGTTCTTTAAGCCAGTGTTTTTGTTTTTGTTTTTGTTTTTGTTTTTGTTTTTACTCCAAGTGCAATCTACTCATGAGAGGCTTATTTAAAACCTTTCCAACCCCTCTAGTCCTCACCAATCCCCCAAGGCCCATTCTGCAGGCTACTATCAGGACTCATGTGTGTCTGTGTGTGTGTGTGTATCTGTGTGTATGTGTGTCTACATATATGCATGTCTATGTGAATATGCCATGGAGCATGCGTGTAGGTCAGAGGACAACCTCAGGTGTTAGTCTATGATTTGTTCCTTGTTTCAGAAAGGGTTTCTTTGTTGTATACTGCTATGTATGCCAAGCCAGCTTCACCACAGACTTTCAGAGCCTCTCCTATCTCTGTTCACATCTTATCAAAAACAAAAACAAAAACAAAACAATAACAAACAAAAACCAAAACACCTGGATTACAGATGTGCGCTACCATGTCCATAGGTGCTGCGGATTCAAACTCTGGTCCTCACATTTGTGTAGCAAATACTTTATGCTCGAGTCAATCCCCAGTCCTGGACAGCTTTTCTTCATTTGCTTATTTTCCAACGAGCCCTTGAGCTCCCCAAGGATGGCATCTATGTTTGAGTAATATGGAGCTGCAGTCATACATGCAGATGAGCAAAGAAACTATAGGACACTTGGTCCTTAATATTCTTTGCCTCTCCCCCCACCCCCCAATATTCTGCCAGTGACCAGCAAGACAAGAACTTGATGAGGGCCAGTGGATAGATAGCAGGTGATGTAAAAAGACACCATGAGCTTCCGGACTAAATTCCCTCTGGGGAAGCCTGAGGGCAATTCTAACCAGCAGTAAAGAAATTCATTTTAGTTCATCTGAACTTGAACTTCTCTGTCGTGTCAGGTAATCTTCCCCCTCCATGTACACAGATGTTATGTGTCTACATGAGAAAAACATTGCTTTGATAGGGAAGACAGATGCAAGGAAAGAAAAACACACAGGAATTTCATTCAGTCAGACATCTTTTATTCTTCTCATTCATTAATTCTTCTTTCAGATATGAAGTACTATCTGCTTGCTAGAAGAGTTTGAAGCAATCTTATGCCGGTGCTATACTCAGTCCCTGTGGGAGAGAGGTACAATCATGGTTAGCACAAGAAAAGAAAAATGTGTGGCAGTTTCAGAACACACATGGACTATGCTTTAATGAGAGATAGGTAAAGTTTTCCTTAAGGAGGTGAGCTATTGAACCCTAAGAAGGTGTGGGCCCTTAACTGGGGTCAGTGGCTAGAAGCTGGCATCTGGGAAAAGTCCAAAGGGTAGCATCAGAATGATACTAACTAGGGTGGGAATGGAGGCTTAGAAGAGTTTTTTCTACCTGTGGTCTGAGAAAGAAGGGTTTTGTTTATTTCTTTTCTATCTTTAGAGGGGGACTGTGGCTGTGACTTGAGGGACAATAGGTCACTCACTGACAGGAACATGGCAGAGGAGACATTTGACCTTCACCAGAGAGGCCTTTTCTTCAGCTCAGAGGTGCAAACATGGGGACCTGGTAGGGGAACCGTGCAGGGAAGAAGAGCAGCTCTCCTGAGAGTTCTAGATTAAGTATCTATGGATGTGAGTCACACATCCAAAACATTTGCTGTTTTGAAGCAAAAGCTTGTTATGATTAAAAGGTTAATAGTATATGAAGAACCAGCTAAGATAATTCTTAGCTGATGTGACTATTAACGTTTCCATCAATTAATGATCTGTATATTAGTAGTGTGTGTCAGCCTTTAAAACAACTTATCACATTGAATCACAGATACCATTTTTGCAGGGGAAAAAATGAGATAATTTACTAGTAAAACATTACAAATTACACTGAGTCGACATCACTCAATTACAGCCACATTACTGAATTACACCTGTTCAGCCCAGAGCCGAGGGAATTTATTAGCACAGCCTGCATTAGAGCTAATGGGAAGTTCAGTTCCAAAGCCCCTGGAGGACATTGCATATTCTGCAAGAGGTCTTTTTCCTGTTGGGACTGTCCTCAGGCTTGTCAAAGCAGGTTGTGAGCACTTTATTGCTCACCAGATTTGGGAGGCCACACCAATGATGTTTACTGCTGCAGGCAATGACATAGAGTGCCTGGCTGGGCGGCAGAAGCATATTCAGACTTGCCTTTTCCAGCCTCCTGATGGATGGCCCCCTCCTCCGGCAGAGGGACACTGAGGAGCCCCTCATTCTAGGCTTTGCTTACCTGCAGTTTAGTCTCATTATTGGCCATTATGTTCGCTGCCCACAGCCACCTCCGTTTATTGATTTGGGACCTGGGCCATTTTCTAATTGTTTCCTTCAAATTGGGTTTGCTCTGGATTGCTGACTCTCCATTGAGTAATTTCTCTCCTCCGTATTATGCCCTTCCTTCCCCTCCCTCATTAATTTCCTGAGTGGCCAGATAATCTGTGGGCCTGACACACACAGACATCAACTCATACCAAGGCCACATGAGCTGTGGCAGCTTACAAATAAAAAGACCAACTTGGAACTCTAGGGTACACTGAGAAGAAAAAAATTGAAGATTCATCAACCCCCCTTTCCTCCCAGAGCATATTTGTGTGAGTATATTGTGCATGCTATTTAAGTTAGAACTTCTCAGGAGGCTTGGCAGGATGAAGAATTCACTGTGTCACCTTCTATTTGAGATCTCTTATGTACTTTTCAGTTTCCCCAGCAGCTACTCACTTTTCAAGACAAATTTAAGAATCAGTGTTTCTCTGCAGAAAATGGGGAGGGGACAGTCCAGTACTTGTAGTCCTCTTTGACTTCCTTCACAATTACCAGTGTTCTCTGGGTGATAGAACATAGTTCATGGCCCCCCCAAGCTCCCCACCCAGATACCACAATATGATTGGTCCGCATTTCCAAAGTTCTTTGTGGTTATTGACTTTGAAACTCCTCCCTGGAATCAGTCTGTACCCTGCTCTAAGCAGTGTGAAACATTCAGGCTGTGACTTGCCTGAGTCATTTTTAGTACAAATCCAGAGGCAGAATAAACACCCACCTGCCCAGTACCACCTGTGAGGCACTGAGTGCTGTGTGCCTTCTCAGGGCTGCACCTATAAATGTATGCAAGTGGCTTGGGCAGACATGGTCATACTGAGTCCAAGTTAGAAAAACCAGGCCCTAAAGTTACCAAACACACCCGACCAACAAAGGATGCTACATCTTCATCTGGATAATGTAAAATAAAACAGAACTATTGAGACATCATTGCTTTTTCTACAGCCTCACCAACATGTCATCTGACCTCACCTTACATCTGTTCAGGGATCAAGAGAAAATTCCGAGGGAGTCAGTTTGCCATGGCCCTCTTGGATTGCAATTATGATGATAATCAATCCAGCTGTTTGACCACCTATAGGGACCTTGTTTGTCTATCCTGTCCTGGAAGATCCAGTGCAGATGCAGCTTGCCTCCTTCCCAAGACCCAGGCCTGCTGCCAGATTCTGCTTTGACTGTCTCATCAACCACCTGTCATGACTCTCTTGGCATTTGTATTGCTCTTAACATTGCCTTCAATAAGTCCTTCTTGAACTGTGACCTTTTAAACTCTGTGAACTGCAGACCTGTCTGTGTATGTGTGTGTGTGACTATGTGTTCATGTGTGCGTGTGTGTGTGTGTGTGTGTGTGTGTGTGTGTATGTATGAGGAATGTGCGTGTATGTATGTGTGTGTGATATGTATTCGTGGGGTATATAATATGTGATCTCAGAGTTAGTATTAGTAATTATGGATGGTACAAAGACTCTGTGATTACTAACAGCCATGCTATTGAGGGGTATTGGGAATACCAGGTATCCTACTTTGCTTCTCTGTTGCGAGGATAATACACAGGAACCTGAAGCAACTTGAGGGAGAAAATGGCTTATTTGGCTCACACTTCCAAATCCCATTCTGTCTTTGTGAAAAGTCAGGGTAGGAATTAAAGGCTGGAATATAGAGGTTAAAAACTGAAGCAGAGGCCACGCAGGACTGCTGCTTACTGGCTTGGTCCTTATGGCTTGCTCAGCCTGCTTTCTTATCTGACTCAGGACCACTTGCCCAGGGGTAGTTCCACTCACAGTGGGCTATGCCCTCCCATCTTAATCATCAGTCAAGAAATGCCTCCACAGACCTGACCACAGGCCCATCTGATAGAGGCACTGCCTCAACTAAAGTTTCCTCTTTACACACACAACTCCTCAAGTTGAAACAAACTAACCTACACCCATAAAACTGATGTAGCTCATGAGTTTATTGGTTCTGAATGAATTTTGACATTATAGAAAGACAGAAACATGCTCATTTATATTTGCGACTTAATATACTCAACATGGTATGCTCGTGGTGGGGTGGTTTTTAGGATAGATATAAAAGCTAACAATCATTTTTTTCCCAAATCGAAGGTTAACTAGCATCTCCAGTATAATTAGCCTCTCAGTAGATGGGAAAGCCTGGGAACCTTGTATAACCCATGGTTGCTCTGTGCATAGAATTTAATGTAGCAAAGCGTCACTGAAACTGTTCCTGCCCCGGTGCCACTGTGTGACAAACTAAGCACAGAAACTGAGAAGGTTTAGAAACTCATATAATTGAACAGAATACATTTGTCTACTGAATGTAACAACAGATTTGGACTTTTACATTGAGTGCTTTTATTTTTCATGTTTTCCCAGAGACTCATTTTCTTTACATTTTTAAATTTTGTATTTTTTGATTTGAAATTATAATACGATTGCATAATTCTCCCTCCTCTTTTTTCCCTTCCAACCATCACATGCAGTGCTTGATTTCTAAATTCATGACCTCCTTTTTAAGATTCTTGATATATGTATACATATGAACACATATATACATATATATGTATTATACATATGTGTGCATGCTGCTTATTGGCTTGGTCCTCATGCTATTCTCAGCCTGCTAACTTACACAGCTCAGGACCATTTGCTCAGTGGTAACCCCACTCACAGTGGGCTGAGCCCTCCCACCTGAATCACTAACAATTATATATTATTATATATTTGATTACAACCATATACCAATTATATATGTATGTATATGTATGTACATATGTATGTATGTATGTATGTATGTATGTATGTATAATACACAAACACATGACACAACTAAGTATATTAATACAACCTCCTCAGTCCATACAACATTACCTGATTGTGAATGATCTCAGGACCGACCACTTGGTAATGGTTAATCAATTGGAGAGGCTCCTCCATTTGATTATAATAATAATAAACTTTCATAAGAATACCTGTTTGTGGCAGACTGGATATGTGTGTGAGGTGAGGTGTGTGTCTGTGTGTGTGTGTGTGTGTGTGTGTGTGTTTGTGTGCAACACTGTTGTATTTAGATTGAAAAGATAGGCTCCAGGGTTGGCCTGCCATAGCCATCAGTATGGGCCTTAGATAAGATATTGCCTAGGCTGGTACTGGTTACCAGATTTGTACTCTTTATCCTGAGACTGTAAGGTGGCAGTTCCTTTTACTTTGGCGTGTTAGAGGGATAGCTTCAGGCCACTACATCCACAATTTTGACATCTCTGGGAAAAAGTCAAGTGAGGTACTTGGAATATAATTAAAGTCCATACATGATGAGTGATGCCTCAGTGCCACTTATATGTCTTATGTCATAAGGAGTGCGAGAACACAAAATACAAGGGTACTACCATTTAGTACGTATACTCATAAAGCTCTCTCTAGACAGGGGTTGGGAGAAAAGCTATATTTAGGCTCAAAGATGACATCCCTTCCCTTGCCTTCTCAGGCTTTTATCTTTTGATGGTATATGGAAATTACCAGACCCTTTGTATGGAGAGCAGCTCCACAGAGCAGATGCGCTTCTCACCCGTCATTACATGCTGTATAACTTCCGCCTTGCCTCATGAATTTTGACTCTACTTTGGAAAAAGGGTCACACACAACTCCTTGATAAATTTTCCCAGACTAGCTTCCAAAAACTGTGTACAGAAGGGCTTTAGCCATTTTCCACCTCTTTGCATGTGTTATATTTCTTTTTTGGTTTGAGATTTGCATAATTATTATTCATACAACAAACATCTATCAAAAACATCTTGAGGGCCTGTCATTTGTTAAATATGCAACTTGAAGTGAAAAAAAAATACAAGCATTTTATCCAGTGAAACATGGAAGCTAAAAAGAACTCAAGAGGAAGAGGAGGCAAAGACACCTGCGGAACAACAAGGGTCTGGTGAAAAATCTCATTCTGTCAACATCCTTGTCGTAGGAACATCATTTCTTTATCCTTTTCCTTAGAGACATTTTCACGTTTATGTGTCTGTATAGGTATGCCGTGTGTGGTTGTGGCAGTGTGTGTGTGTGTGTGTGTGTGTGTGTGTGTGTGTGTGCGTGCGCACACGTGTACCTGCAGACTGTACTAGATCTCCTGGATCTGGAGTTATGCTTGGTTATGAGCGTGGCTGTGAACCTAGGTCCTGTGGAAGAACAGCACTCACTCCTAACCCCAGAGCCATCTTTCCAGTCCCATCTTCATAGATTTCTAAAGTGTACTTTTTATATTTTAAGCTTTGAGATTGGGATATATTGAAATTTGTGTTCACAAAATCACCCTAGTTAGCTAAGTTGGAACAAAGTTTCTGTGGCCTGTGTATATAACGACATCAAAAGGCTGAGCGTCAGATCCCTAAAATAGACACCAGTGATTTGTGGGCAAAATCGCAGTTTGCTGTATATGGTGGATTGGGTATCAATATTTGACTTTGCCTTTTGTAGGGTTAAGAATTATTTTTTTCTTTACATCTTAGGTTCGTGGCTGAGGATTCTACACCAAAAGTTGCTTTATCAAGAAAAAAAATCATATATATTTATTTAATTTTTGTGAGGTATCGCAGCTTCCTGTAAGGAAATAAATACCCTTAGGGTAACCTGTGTATTGAATGTTATGCTAGGTTTGCTAAAGAAGTAGATATTCAAGGAGTGGCACGATGAGACAAAATGTTTATGATCTGAGATACACTGTGTGGAACTTAGCAGGGCCCATTTGTCTGTCCAATGTCTTTCTGTCCTCATGTCTTCAGTGATAAGGGGTCCTCCAAGGACTTGTCTTACATAAGAGTGCATGGCCTGTTTCAGGGAATGGTAAGAATGTTCTATCTAGGTTTTATAAAATGCTTCAGAGCAGAAGGGTGGAGAGTAAAGAGACCTCCCTGCTTCAGTGTATTTTCAAATGTTAAGGTGCCAAAAGGAATGCATCCTTAGGTCCACCACCTCTATATCTGGTATTTTGTCCATAGCTTGGATTAGATTTTCTAGACATCTCTAAGCCAGAAGACTTCATAATTAGTGCTTTGAATGTACTTTTACATCACAGTACAAAAAAATCACATAATGATGATGTCTCTTTAAGTAAAAATATGATGGATTGATAGATTCAGATATTCTGAGGCCATTCTGATATCAAGTTCCCCATCTCATATGTATGGTCCCATGGTCCACCCGTCGTCCTTATATGCAGAGTCTCACAATCTATCCATTACACTTACGTATGTGGCCTCATTGTCCATCTATCACACACACGTGTGTTCTCACTGATCACCCATTATGCTTTCATATTTAACATATGCTCTGACTATACACTCACTCATCATACTTACATGTGTGATCATATTTTCCAGCCATCATGCTTACATGTGTTTTCATACTGTCTGCCCATCAACATTACATACATGGCCTCATTGTCCATCAAAACAATTGCCTTATTCTGAGTGAAAGCCTTGTTCCAACAGAAGTTACAAAATGGCAGTTCTCTAATTCTTCATTCTTTTTTCATTTATTACATGGAATAATTATTCAGGAAGAACTTATTAAGCATCTGGTTACCCTGAAATAAAAATCATTGATAGAATATTTGTTTTCTTATTATATTTACATTTTCAGGTGAATGGGTCTCTCATAAGATTGAAGTAAATCAATGAAGGCTTTTTTCTTGAATTTTTAATTTTCCAAGATAAATAAATGTTTTGACTCATTTTGTCATTAATCTTTCATATTTCTCCAATTTCCCATTTTAGATCAGCAGGAATTTTTTTATCCTGTCATCATTCATCATCATCATCATCATCACCATCACCATCACCATCACCATCACCACCACCATCACCATCACCATCACCATCACCATCTCCATCATCAATCACCACCATCTTATTTTCAATTGTTTAAAGTGTATGAACAAAATGTCAAAACTAAGCAGGATGGTGCCCTTTCTGAGCTCCAAGGGCACCCCATAAGCACATATATGGTGTACAAACATATATAGACAAAATACTCATATACGTATAAACTATTATCTGACGGTCAGGTTTGTTTCTTCTGTGTCTCAACTTCTCTCCACTCTCCCCATTCTCATGGCTTCCTCTCTATGTATTCAGGTTTCAACCTCATTAGTCTTCAACTTCCATCCTTCCAGCACAACAGAATGTCCCAGATAGGACATGGGATTCTTCTGTTTAACTTGCTTTGTTTATTAAGGTCTTTAGTACAGAGACTGCAGAGTGTAATGCTGCCTAAACAGAACAGACTTCATCTTCATTCATGTAGCAGCCTGGTGTTGTTGCTCCTGGCAATGGAGCTTTCCTCTTGGGATGATTTAGGAATCCAGGTTTTTCTCATTTTGTGTTTCTGCCTTCCCCTAGGCCCAAGATGCTATTTGCATCTAGATAGCAGAAGGAGAAGAAAGAGTAGGAAGGCTCATGCATTTCATAACAGAATTAACTTTAATTGGCACAGATGCCATTAGCTTGATCTCATTGACATGGCCACATAGTGGGTCTGTTCAATAAGAGTAAGTATCTGGAAAAAAGAAAATATGAACTTTGGTGACTAGTCTTTCTTATATACTCAAAAACCCTTAAATGCTTCTTGAATTCTCATCAACATGATTCTCTTTGCTATCTTTTCAGAGGATTATTCTAGTCTATTATATAACCTTTCTTATATCAGATAAAACATACAAAAAAAAAGCAAGAAAAAAAAAACCAGGACCCAGAACTTTCCATGGAAGGATGTGGAAGAGAATTGGTGATGGAACACAGCCTTTGGTGATGAGCAAGCCTACCATTGAGCACAGTTTTTTCCCTTATTTCCTCTTTAGGAAATCATGCTTTTCTATAACTTAGGTGGATGTTTTCAGTCTTTTAGAAAAAAAAAATAGACAGCAGAAGCTGTGAGTTTGCCAGATTCCTGAAACACTGGAGATCGTATCTGGAACAGGAAAAGGCTGGTTAATACTCATGGAAGAACCCAGGCAAGGAAGGTTTTATAGTGTTCCTCAGTAAACCAAGAGGCTCCAGAGGGCAGGCGTCTTGCACAGACTGAGTATCTGTCTCTCAGGAGGTGTATATTCTAAATAGCACTGTCAGTTTTAACAATGGTAACAAACCTCGATGAGGTGAGTGCTAAATTGATCTGTGTTCAGGGTGTAATCCAAGGCAGAGAGCAGGTACCTGCAGTGGGGAGATAGGGATAGGGAAGGACTATGTAAGAGAGGAGGCCCCATCTCTGAATTATACTGCTGATTTGTGCTACCTCCTGGCCTGGGCCCTGGGCTTGCATGGGCTCTCTGTCTAGAATGGTACTCGGTGTTGGTACAAGTAGTCCCTGCTATTCTTTGGCATCTGATTTCAGGAATGATCACTTTATGTGTAGATATTGTACATGTAGTTCATGAATTGGAGGGCACATGAGTCCCTACCCCCTCCACATCTACATACACTATCTGGGCTCTGGCTATTGTATAAAAATTCTTATAACTAAAGAATAAGATGTTGTGTGTTTTCATTTGGTTCTGAGCCCTGCGCATTATGTAGCTGAACGCACATTCAGATTTTATAATCATAAATATTTTTGTCTATTTTCTCTCTTGCTTTCCCCATCTCTTTCCCCTCTCTCTTCTGAGGTATTTCAAACTAAATTGCAGTCATCAGTTCACCTTTCCTTGTTGTTTACAGAAAGTGGGTTAAAACTCTAGCCAAAAGTGCTGTTGCCACATACAGTAAGTGCACCAATCCTTTCCTTTCACCCACTCTTGTTTCACAGTGCTGCTTCCCCACTTTCCTGGAAAATGCCCTTGTTCAGTCGCCACCCTCCCGCCCCCCATGAGCCTCATTTCCTTCCTTCCTTCTTCAATCAGACAAGGTCTAATTCTTTATATTAAATGCTCTGGAAGTTTCTTAACTTAAGATAACCCCACTGCTATTCCTGTGTAGAGCTGTCACAGAGGCAGAGCACACTGTTCTGTGGGAGACCCCATGGCCTGCTGTTATCTATTGTCACCTGGCTGTTCTCTCCGAACACTTCATTGCTTATAGTGGAAGTCATCTCTAGATTTGACCTAGGTAAGTGAGCGTGAGAGCTCCTCGGGGGGTACTTTCGGTGCTGTCACCATCAGGACACACCTGCTATTTTGACCTTCTGTTAGTGAAGCTACAAGACATCTGTAGGTTTGGCAGGTGACAATTGATCATTCCACTTCAAAGTTCCTCAGCTGTATTTAGTGAGTTGGTCTCTTCACTGATGCCTATTGGAGTTGATGCCTTTTCTAATTGTTGTCGCTTTTTCCTTATTACCTAGACTACTATTCTGCAAGGAACTTTTTTTTTCCTACGGAGAGCTGTTTAAAATTCACCTTTTCATTCCCTTCACAGTAACTCCTCCTAACTAATGACGTTCTTTAGCTTTGTATGGTTGCTACGTGTATTTTAATATTCTTGGAATTAAATGTGCAGTTCTTGAAAGAGAGAGCCTGCTTGTATGTCATCTAATGTCATCCAATTCTCCCAGTGCTATTTGTTCTAGGATTTGGGAAACACTACTGTGTTCCCTGTTTCACAGATTCATAATCAGGAAGATTAAGGTCAATTATAGTCTCTAAAGGTGGCTCTTAGGGTGAAACTCACGTGCTCTACAGCAGACAATAACCACTTTTCTTTTATTAAAATTATGTTTTATTGATGAGTTCATACATTTGTACAATGACATACGCACCTGTTCACTCTCATTTCTGTTCTCCAGCACCCTTCCTATCATCCCAACTGTTCCCCTCTCCATTTCCTATTTCTTGCACCCTTCTCTGTCTTTCCTCTCTTCTCTCTTTTGTTCTTTCTCTCTAACCTCCTAAGTCAGGTGAATGATGCACATATGTTCATGGATAGGAAGCAGTCCACTGGAGTACAGGACAGCTACCTTGGTGACATCCCTTCCCCAGCAGCTGTCATTGGCCAATAGTTTCTCATTAAGAAGCAGAACCCAGAGAGCTCCTCCCCTGACTAATCATAGCTGGCTTGATCATGTTCAATTAACCATGTTACTGTGGCTTCCTGAGTACAATGGCCATGTCATATCCAGAAGATGGCACTTCGTAGCACCCCTCCAATTGTCACAGAGCATTTAGTGTGTAGTCACAGTTGTGTGTGTGTGTGTGTGTGTGTGTGTGTGTGAGAGAGAGAGAGAGAGAGAGAGAGAGAGAGAGAGAG
>JANHMN010000001.1:168162368-168195587 GCA_030674055.1 Rhabdomys pumilio
AGAGAGGATTTTTGGAGTTAAGTGATTTTATAAAAGCAAGCCAGGAGGAAGTGCAGAACTTTCTTAATTGATGTGTCTTCTCATTTTGAGCTGGAGCTACCTCCCTGGCTGCTCTGATTTATTGTGCTTACAGGTATAGATCAATAATCTGAGTATATTAGAGCCCAGATTGACCTAATAAACTTCCCCAATTTTTCCAACAGTACTTTCCTAACTTCTCGATGAAACATTTAAATCCTTTTCTCTTTTCTATATCAGTCTTAATAATTTAAAACTGCTGTTTAGACAATACATGGAAATCATTGCTTCTGCTTTTAGGAAGGGAAAGCTGTTATATAACAGCATAGTCCAGGCAAAGAGCCAGGCTTTGTTTGGGTAAATATTGCCCAGCCCTCTGAATCATAAAAGGAATTCTGAAGTGCCCTTGAGGACCATGCCTCCCACAGCCCCGATGTTTGCTCAGAGTCAACTTCAAACTGTAATGTTCTTTCCCACCCTGTCATTTGCTTTGCTTTTGTGGATGAGGAATGAATCCTTTGAGAGATTTGAGCCATTGTCACAAGCATGCTGGGCAACTCCTAGGGCCTAGAGGAAGCAGAGGAGAGAAACCGAAGCTATCTAATGGCTGCCTTGAACTTTCTGTTTTCTTGAAAATTATGAGCCATAGCCACGTACACATATGTGTATAATACTAGACAAATGATCTATAAAAGCAATATCTCCAGTTTTACTTATATAATATTAAGAAAATATATTAGTTATTTTATGCCATTTCTAAAAATTTAAACCCTTATGAAAATTTAATCTAATCATTACAATTGTTATATGAGGAAGGTAGTGTCCACCTCATTTAACTAAGTTTTCCAGAGATTAATAGCTTACTGCATATACAGATAAAAGAGCAGCTTAGGCTCCTTGGGCTTCCTGACTAACTTACAAAGTTATCATAATCGAATCACTGCATTTGACTCATTTCTGCAAAAGTGATGCATATAAGGTGGGTTCTGGGCATTTTCGCAAGTTCATTGTCAGTTTTCTCATAATTCAGAAGAACAGACATAGTGACGGTAGATGGCTAGCTAGTGGAGACCAGCATGGTTGGGCACGCCAATAGCTGCAGCACTTAGTAAACCTAGGAGTAGCAGTTGAGGCCAGCCTGGGTAGCAGAGACTCTATCTCAAATTATAAAACAATTAAAAAAGAATACCCCAAACAGCAACAACAACAACAAAAACATTGATTGAGGAGATGGTTCACTTGGTAAAGTACTTACTGCACAATCATGAGGACCCAAGTTCAGATCCCATCCCCATGCGAAAAGCTAAGATATCTGAGCTTCTACACCCATAATTTGGAAAGTGGAGGCAGGAGGATCCCTAGAGCTCTCTGACCTCAGATTCAGTAAGAATACTATCTCAAAAGATTATATAGATGGACAGAAATTGAGGGAGACTTCTGCCCTTGATCTCAGAGTGTCATGTGCATGTGCACACGTACACATGCATGGACATGAGAACATATACATAAGGTAAAACCCATGGTAAAAACATATGATATTAAAAAAAATGCATTGTTCTGAAGGAGCCATGAGTCAGTGAATGCTTTAGTTGTACCACACAGACTTGAGTATTTTCAGCACAAGACCCAACTCCTGACTAGGGAAGGTCCTCAGTGTGTACTCGTAGTTGTTGAATGAATGAATGAATGAATGAATGAATGAACGAAAATTGTTAACATTTTGGTTGTGAAGACCTCCCTCCTATACTCAGTCGCTCAAGAATCCTGTGTCCAGATTCATGAAAAGGATGTTCCTCATTGCACTCACCTGCTATGAGCATTTGAACTGTTAGTTCCCAGTGACCGGGCATGCCTTGATTTACTGTGCGGTTGATTTAATTCACTGAAGGTGACCTCACTGCAGTTTTCTGCATGAACTGTGGCAGGATCACAGTTGGTGGTGGTCCCCAGGGAATAAACTGCTGCGGGTGACGGCGCTCAGTCTTTTTAGGACTGTGAGTTGGCTATAACTCTCGCAGGGCTGTCTTCACGCACACTGGCCTTGGGGCTTATGATGACATTTTATACACAGGCTATGGTGACCTACAGTTCACAGGGCTGTAGCTGAATTACCTGTAAGATAAGAACATTCTCCCTTGGTAGAGTATGTCCTTGTTTCCAGGAGCTCTGAAAAATAACCCTTAGATGCACCTGCATCCAGGTTTCCAAAGCTCTAGCATTGAATTGACAGCATACATAGAGCAGATTCAAACCTTAAAAATTGGTAAAGAAAATGAAGCTAGAGTGAATGCTCAGCTGATAAAGTACCTGTCATGTGAGCATCTGGAGCGGTGTTTTACCCTCAGCTCCCATGGAAGACTATGGGTGCATGGGCACATGTCTGTATTCTCCAGCTTGGAAGTGGTGACAGAAGATATCTGGGATCAACCTCCCTCAGCTAATCTGAAAGCCCCAGATTCTAGTGACAGACCCTGTTTCAAAGCACATGGTAGATGGCTCCTGAAGAATGACATCCAAGGTTTATATCTGGCTTCAACATGTGTGCACACAAAAGGGCACCTGCACATATGTGTATGCATAGACACAGAGAAACACTGGAAACTAATAGTTTTCTAGTCTCTAGAATGTATATGAAACTTGGTAACAAAGTAATTGGCAGCTTTTGAGGACAAGCTGCCTCCTTTCAGTCAAGTGAACAACTTTACCTTGCATTGCTCAGAATTGTCTAGAGGTGCTTATTACAAGCATGACTGTAGATTCTGTACAGAAAATCCAAAGATCGAGAGATGACCACACATACTACTGCAGCCTAAAGGTGCTTGCATGTTACAGTGATAAATCTTAATGACCTTATTCTGTGTGTCATGCATTAAGATATTTCAGGTGGATATTGAAACCTGTTGTAAGTCCTCTCACAAGGACATTTGCATAGGGACATTTTCAATCTAAGAATAACTTTTAATGAAAATGAGCAAGCATTGCTTGCTTGTCCATTTTTGCTGAACTAGGGTTACTGTTAAGTCAGATGATGTTGCTCTTCTACTCCTAATGTTGCAAGGATTCTGACTTTCATTTAGAGCAAAATCCCAAATCCCTGATGTAGGGAAGAAGGCCCCTTTCCCTACCAAGTTTCCTTCTTCCCTTCCCTCCTTCTCCCTTCCTCTTGTTTCACCTTTCTCTTCTCAATATTTCATAGGCTTGTGACCCTTGCTGTTCCCCAAGAATGCTGGCCCTTTATACAGACACTGACTTTTTTCTTATTTTTGTGAAACACTTGTCATGGCCCATGACCTCTAATTCTTTCAGTGAGGCCACAGCCCCTCTGATCTCTCTCCAGTGTTTAGCATTTAAATATCCATATATAGATAAATGGCTATAACAGTCACTTATTTTGTTTATTGTTCCTCAGAGTTTCCATTTCTAGAACCTAAACTTTATCAGTATAAGTTTCTTTATCCTATTTGTCCAGTGACATGTCTTTTATTGAAGTTTCTATGGTGATGGAGATGCCACTGATGCTAATTGAACACTTAAAATGTGGCTCATGTAAATGCATTTTAGTTTTATTTTATTTAAATTTTAATATTTGCATGTGACTCCGCTTTACTGGACACTGGAGATCATAAAGGTTTATTTTTTGTATTAATGAAGGACTATAAGAACATTCACTGCTCCTTATACCTCACGGGAATTAGCTGGGGATTTTGTTTAAAACACAGATTCTGGTTTAAGGGTTGTGGAGTGTGGTTCAGGAGTCTGTTCTAACAGCATCCCAGGCAACGCTTTTGTGGTTAGGAGACAAGGTTCTACAATATCAACACTGTCTTACGTTTACTTCTGTGTTTTCTAATGCTGGCCAGGAGTTCTTCATTTCCTGGACAAGAAAGATTAATAAAACTTACCTGTTAGATCCAAATATTTTACTGTAGGTACAAAGAAAGAAAACATTTCTCTCCTATCTGCTTCCATACAACTCGATTGGAATCTTGTATCTATAGTTTGGTTGAATCAAATTGTGGTTAATTTAAGTTTTTTTATTAAGTTCTAATTTTTATGTCAGTTTATAGTGGTTTAAAGAATCCTATTTGACTTGCATTTCATTTTCTAGGTCACTGAAGATGCACAACATTACCTCTCACAAAGAATTTTCTGGTTGGGCTAGAGCACTGGGTTGGGCTGGACCACTTGGGTTAGGCATTCATTTGTTACCTGTTACAGCTGGACTGAATCAAGCTCCTACAGTAAGAAAAAAAAAATCTCATTAGTCATTGCCATTGTTCATCTACAGAATAAGCATCACCCAGTTATTCCCTTGGGGAAGTTTAAATCTTGTTCATAAGCCTTCCGTTGTCACAAGTCTGTGGTCGCTCCCCGTAATTACTACGCACACTTTCCAGGTGGATGTTTGTCACAGCGGTAAATCTTGGAACAGATCAATTTTAGGTGTTGTTAGGATTTAACAACAATTAAGGGACTGATGAATATATGAATATTGCCTGATTTATCATTCCCTTATAGGCTTTTCACAAATATATTAGGAGCACAATTTACACTACCTGTCAGAAACAAAAACAGAAGAGCGACTACTTTGAAGATTCAATTTAATTTGTTCTTTTCAGAAGAAAGTGAGGAATGGGTGTGTGTTTGAACTCATATAGCAAATGCCTACCCTATCTTTTTTAGCCCTGCCAGACCTGGACTTCCTGAAATGTTCTCGAAGCTCTTGCTACTACCGTATTAGGTTTTACTCTTTCTGTTTATTGTGCAGTTTCTTCTCTTTGCCTGAAGGGTCCTTGACCCTATTTCCACACAGTAGAAAGCTCTGAAAGATAACTTTTGTAGGGGTGCAACAATAATACCATCACTGCGGTAGGTGACATGTGCTGAGCACTTTTGGTGTCTCAGTCACTGTGCTAAGGCAATTTAATATGTTCCCTCATGAGATCTCCACTGCATGGATGGTTTAGTCCAGTATTTACTGTATTCTTCTCCCTGAGAAGTTTCCTTCCTTCTCTTGATTGCTTAGAAGCCAAGGAGATGGGTTTCATTAATTAGAAACTAGAATTGTAGGCTCTCTCCCTTCTTGTCCTGTCATCATTCAAATGCCTGGGGTTGCTGAAGGAAATATTAAAATAAATAAATAAATAAATAAATAAATAAATAAATGCAGCACTACCCGTGCTATACCCAGCTACTCTCTGCCCCGATGGACTGGTCGATCATGCACTGGTGGGCAATGGCTGGCCTGTTCTCTTCTGCTGGAGACTCTCTGACTTAGGGCTCCAAAATCTCTTCACTCAGTTCTGTAAGTTCCCTCTGGCAGGTCGCTACCATGCCAGCTCCATGCTTCAAAATTCCAACCGCCTTTTGTGGTGCACATCTGGCACACCCACGCTTTGCCACCGGACCTTTCTCTCTCGAACCCAGTTGAGCAAGCAGCCAAGTGAAGGAAACCACCACACAAACTGAGTTCAGAAACAATGGTAACTCAGTAGCAGGGCCCAACAACTAGAATCCTAATCTCGTACGCCATATTAAATCTAAATTCTCTGGTGGCGAATCCTGGCAGATCCTCCATTGAAAGTGGGAGATACTAGTAGCTACATCTTGTCCTCTCACTATTCCCATCCAAAAGCCCCTATCTATCGCCTGTCTACTCTCTTCCCCTATCCAAACCGGAAGGTCCCGCCTACTTGCCAAGTGGTTGGCTCCTTAATTCATTAGGGGATGGTTCACAAGAAGTCACCTGAGTACCAGACTCTGCACCTCTGTGGGGAACACAGCAGCTCTGGGATATGCCTCTAGCGATGCATAGCCTTATGGTGACCCTTGCTATAGTGCTTTCGTAACAGGCCCAGGAGGTTGGAATTCTCTAATCCTTAGTGATGGCAAACATTGCACCTTTCAGAGTTTGGTATCAAGATTCTCAGCCCTGACAGTAGCTAGTGTTTCAGCTCTGGAGCTCAGGTATCTGAGACTCTTCATCTTTAAGGCCCGACTACCCTATGGCACCCTTCCAGTGATGAGCACCTCCAGTGTCTGTTATACAGCCACACAACCCTCTTCAGCTACAGCTTTCTGCCTTCCCTTTCTCCCACCATCACTCAGTGTGTGAGACATGGCCACTTTGAAATCCTTAGATGCGGTCTCTGCTATGGCTGCTGTCAGATTGCTGCTGTGGCTTCGGCTCACTGCTGGTCTTCCTGCATTGCTCTTGGTTACTGCTGCCACCCCGGCTACTGCTTCACTCGAACAGCTCTGATGCTGTGCTCCTGCCACCACTGCTCTTAGGGCCGCTGCTTTTTCTTCCTCTATGTGGCCACCTCAGTTCACCTTGGGAACGGTAGAGATCAAAATTAAGAAAGGAAAAACCGCAAGAAGCCTTTCATTGGGTGTAATATTTCAATCCCGCTGGACGGGATGCACGCACACAGTGTGGGATCCTCCTGGCTATTTACAAAGTGAGCCAACAGCCTACATAGCCAGAAATGTCTGCAGCATTCGCAACTGACCTTTGTACAAGTGAAGGGCTGTGATTGTACCATCATAGCACTGCCCTTTTGTACTTTTGCACTAGTCACAGCGATCCCTCTGCTAGGTCACCAGGAGAAGGACTCTTCCAGTGGCCTTGGTAGAAATGGTTTCAGGGAAAGAGCCACACAAGTTATTTGAACATGTATACCACTGTGACGGCTCTGGTGGCAACTCCAGGATCTAAGTACCAAGCTGCTATTATTGTTACATTGCTTCCTTAGGATGTCCAGATATTCAAATCAACTGATGCTGACAGAAAGGTGGTTTTGCAGGCTGGCTAACTGACAGTTCTTGGGCCAAGGCAATCATAGCACCTGGGAAGATTCTAATAGCAGGAAGTCAGTCGTCCTCCATTTTTGTTCATTTGTTTGTTTTTGTTGTTGTTGTTGCTTCTTTACCTGCAAAAACCTCAGAAGTGCTTAGAATAATTTCTGATGTTAATAATTATAGTAATTTTAATAGTGTTTACTAGTGCTTTAACAATGAACAACATCCTGTGCAGTGTTCCCTTGGTCTTCCTCAATCCCACAGGACATTTTGCTTTAGTTTGTCAGTGACATTCCTCGAATGTCAGAGATTCATGAGTTTGTCTTCCTTGTTCAGAGTTTGAATTCACAGAGGGGGCGTGGCTTACTTGTTTTTGTTTTTGTTTTTGTTTTGTTTTCTCTTCATGGTTTTTCTGAATTGTAGAAGGCTATTTTATATTTCTATACAGAAAACATTTCCACAATAGTGAGCTCGAAACCATGAGCATTTTTGGTTGCTATGAAGAATGGGAATACTCAAGTGCAGTATATTTAAGTTTAATAAAATTGGGGGGCGGTCGGCTGAAGCTAACCATAATGTCTAGCCTTAGTGTTTAAAAGATGGGCCCAAGGTTCTGCCATAAGCTTCTAGGTTCTTCTTTGTTTAAAACAATAGTTTAATGGTATGTTGGAAACTATGTACAAATGATCTCTCTAGGAAAGATACACATGTATGCATGTATATACACTTACTATAAATTTTACTGATATAAAGTATGTGTAGCAAACAGCTTATAAATAATAATCACAGTTTCAGTATGAATTCCACCTACCTTACTAATTCTCATGAAATGTGCTAGTTAATTTTTGCCAAATTATTATTTCCCTAGCCAATCTCTGTTTAAAATTGATGAACAATGCTCCCCGTTATCAGTGTTGCATAATGGGTTTAAACACCTGAAAATCGTATTTATTTCCTTCTGTGATGTTCAGTGTGTAAAAGCTACAGACATATAGCATAGTGATTTGTCTGTCTTTAACCCTTGCCAGTCAACAAAATACCAAGTCTTAACGTAACCTTTACTGACTTGGCTGGTTCAGTCTAGAAAGGTGACAGAAGAGAAGAGTGTGGCTTCCCACATGCAGATGATCATTTTAAAAATTGCTTCTATTACATTTAGTTTATTTCAGTGTGTGTCTGTGAGTGTGTCTGTGTGTGTGTTCCCTTGTGTTTGTGTCATGACACAGCTGTATAGTTTAGAGCGCAACTTATGAGAATCAGTTTTCTGCTTTCCATATTTGGGTCCTAGGGATTGAAGTCAGGTCTTCAAGCTTGGCAAATGCACATTTACTGCTGAGGCCCCTCACTCACCCTAGTGCAGATAATCTTAGTAATAAAAGGAGTAGAATTAGTTCAATGTAAGCATTGCACATAAAATATTTTTATTTGCCTGTCATGTCTCATCAGTTTTGTAACTACATTGATTAGTTTTAAATAATGAATGTGCTTAACAACTGACTGGCAAAGCTTCCAAAGTTTAACAGGTGCGTGGGCAGTCTCAGGCGCCAGGTAAAGGGTACAACTGGGTCCATCGATGCTGCTTGGTCCTCAGACTCAGTGTGGGACAGCGAGGCTCAGAATTCCACCTCTGCTTTTGGCTTTCAGCTTATAAATTGGATTTCTTACTGTTTGTTAAGGCTTATTGTAAGCTGTGAAGCTGACTGGTGTGAAGAGTTCCAAGATCGGCTGAGACTGGTTGCAGTGGTACAGTGTCGTACATGCTCTCTGTTTGAGTCAGGCCCCTGCTAAGCAGGTATTAACCTGCTTCTTCTTAAGTGTTTAGCACTACTATCATGTTTGCTCTGTAGAGGGGAAAACCAAGGCTTAGGTGAAGTTGAAACAGGCCTCAGATCCAGATCCCAGAAGTAATCATGGCTTCCTTAGAGGAATGTGCAGCCCAGAGGAATGGGAAGTGGCAGGCACAGACCTTAAAGCCATGCTTTCTGTGACAGAAGACTTATCTCTTCCTCATCTTCTCTGAGCAAGATATGGGAAGAATTCCCTTTCTCTCTACCAGGTAGAAACACAGCCTGTTACAGATCAAGACAAAATGCATAGATATACAGTGGGGGAAAAAGGAAAAGGGTGGGGGCAGATAGCTTTCAGCTCCAGAGGGTGAAGTCCACTACAACAGGAAGGGTGTGGTAGCAGCTTGTGATGTACAGGAAGCACACTGAGAGAGACAGTAAGTGGCCATGATAAACCTTTCAATATCTGCTTTGAGTGACCTGATTCCTCCAGCTCTCACCTCTTCCTTCCTAAAACCTTATAGCTTCCCAAAGGGCATCATGAGATATGGACCAAGCATTCCAAACATGGGAAAACATTCCTATTGAATTCATATGATCTATAGGTGCTCAAAAAATTAATAAAAGGCATTTACCAATAATGTATCTATAACTTAAAAAGTAGAAATACTATTTAATAGACTAAACACCAGCTTACTTGTTTATTCATAGATTTCCATTGTTCTTCCCTAAGTTTAGGATGTGAACTACTTCCTCTAAGTACAGGCATTTACTATTTTGAAAGTAACACTTAGAGGCTATAACTACAGAAATCTTAGAGATAAAGCCATAGACTAGCAAAGTTATAACCTGCTTCTCTCAGCTATCCCCACAGAAGTGGTCACTGGGCACATTGTTAGTGTTATGTGGGATAGCTTGAGCTCAGCTCCCATTTCTTGCTCCTATTTGTCTCTTCATAGGTGACAATTGACAGGGTCAAAATTTGTATGACTCCTAAATTCAGTTCTACTTTCCTGGATTTGAGGTTACGGCAAACATTGAGAATTCTTTTCATGTTTTCATGTCTGTTCTATAAGTCTGAATTCTGTTGCTGTCTTGCTGATGAGGTAGAAGGATGAGATTTTTCCTGACCAAAGTGCTTATCATTCCCAAAGGTGGCAGCAATCTAAAATTTATACCTTGGTGCAGGCTACATTTTCATACATCCAGCACCTTGGAGACATTGCCCATGAAGAACAAAATCATCTGGAATGACATTTGGTCACTGACCTAAATAAGGGCACTTCTGGGGCCTTTAATCTATTGCAGCAACAATCGTATTTGACCACAGCCAGTAGAATGTGTCCCCCTTTGCATTCAGTTATGTGACCAGTGAAATTATTTAATAAGTTCTGTCTTGAAGCCATAATATATAAGTCCTGGGTGGTTGGACTAATAAATCTTTATCCTTGTCTTGACATTCAAATGACTAACTGGTTATGTACCTTGAAAAAGTAGTTCTGGGTTTTGCGCCCAAGAATATGTTAGTCAGATCTGGGAAGACAGTTCAATTCACAAAGTGCTTACAGAGCAAGGTTGATGTTTGACCCACTACACACACACACACACACACACACACACACACACACACACACCATACTGATCCCTTTCTGTTTAGGACGGCCAAGTTTTACATGACTGTTAAGTGTAGCCGGTAATAGAAAGTGGGTAATGGATGTGCTCTACTGGCCACAGGTAGACACAGACAGGTGGCGTCTATAACCCCCTCACTACACAGCTTTTATAACTGCTGTTTATAAAAATTGCTGGCATACTGTATGAAGAAAGACCATCCTTGCTCATGTTTGCTCTGTGAGAAATGCTCCTTCAGAAGCTCTAGTGGTTATTAACTGAAGCAATGCTTGGCATGCTTTATTTTGTAGTGTATTGGTAATAGCACTGGTAATATCTCATTTTAAAGATGAATTTTAAAAACACAAATTTGTTCTCTTTTGAGCATTTTAATAGCTTGATTTAAATTACAGTTTTGTTACAGTATATATGCACCTGGCATCATTGGTCTACTCCTTTTTATACATCCAGGGATAACCAGCTTCTTGATGATGTTTTTTCTTTCTTTACGCATTTTTTGTTCTCCACATGTAACTATAAGCCTATAATTACAGGTTCTTTTTTTTTTCTTCTTCTTTTTTCTTTTGAAAAGCCAATGTGAAGCTTATCCCTTAAGAAATAAAACCCAGCCCTAGCAGAGAACTTGAAGCACGCAGAATTCGTACTTTAGCTTCTTTGAAGACCTAATTGTATCAACATTCTAGTGTCCAGTGAGAGAAAGCTAGCATGTTGTCAGGAAACAAAGAATTGGCCCAGGATCTGTGCAGATGCCTGGTGCATAGATGCCTGAGCATCCTCAGGGATGCCCTGCAGTGTCTTCCTATAAGCTGTGCACATGTTCCTGGATGTTTTGTCCTTAGGTTACTTCTACCCAGTGTGATGTAAATGTGGTTTAAATAGTTGTCACCATGTGTATTGCTTAGGGAATGGTGGCAAAGAAAAAAGATCTATACAGTCTCAGTATAGATGCAGGGGTTCCCTCTGAATATTTTAGGCCTCTGTTATTGAAGCTGCAGATGGAGCCTAGAGTTGAAAACCATCGCTTAAATGAAGATACTGCCTTAGGTATTCATTTCCATCTCATTCCTGGAATTTAAGCCTTCTGACCTGAATAGAGCAAGGAATGACAGCTTTTCTCAGCATTCCAGAAAGGAATTGAGAAAAATTCACAGAAGCTGGCTCCTGTGAATGTCTAAAGCTAGGAAGGAAGAACTGCTTTATTCAATAAAACTCAGGAATATGGAGAGCAGAGTGGATCTCCACCTCATACAATGCACGTAAAGAGCCTACAAGACATGAGGATTCGGGGAACATTATTAAATCTTGTGAATGCAGCAATATTTTGAGTCCACGTATGCTAATGTTAGACCTTATAGTCACTATGTTATACTAAAGAGACTCAAGTATACATATTCACTGATCTCATTCTTGCAGTATTATATGAATCTGTTCTCTCTCCTTTCCTGCTTGCATGGTCCTGCCAACCACATACCGGTATTCACTATGTTCTAAGGAATAAAAGAGAGGAAAAAAGAAGCACCACGTCATACATGGTACTTCATAGTGTCAGGGTTAGCTAATACAGATTTTCCTAATCCATTTCAATTGTCTGAAATTATTCTCAATGGATTTCGTGACATTTTCCACATGACAGATAAATACACATATGTAGTTAAAGTTTAGCTATATGTATACGCCTTATGACTAGTGAATGAGATATTATTACAGTTTAAAAAAAGCAATCATTTGGGGCTGCAGAGACAGCTCAGCAGTTTAGAACACTGATGCTCTTTCAAAACATATTGGTTTCATTTCCAGCACCCACACAGGGGCTCACAACCATCTGAAACTCTGCTTATATTTGATTTAATGGCCTCTTCTGGCCTCTATGGGCATCAAGCAGGTATGTTGTGTTCAGACATACAAGTAGGCAGAATACTCCTACACATAAAATAAAAATAGAAATAAAGCGTAAAATCATAGATACCTTTGTTTTTATTTTTTTAAAAAACATTCTGCAGCTTAATGCGGTGCAGCTCATTAATTATAATTCAAGGAGTGAATATTATATAGTGTGATGATTGGATCATGGTAATGCATATTTCTAAGTCTTCGGCAGTCAGTTATTCTTGTCTTTTGGGAATTCTGCATTCTTCTAGTCATTCTGTAGCATGCGATGGGGTATTTTGCCCAGTAGTTACCCAGTACGCTGAAGAATCAATGGGAACAATTTCTCTACACAGGTTTAACTGACTCCTGCCCCATTCAGCTTCTTGCTGTTTCTTTTCCCAACTCTATTTCCAGTCTCAAAACCACTATGATGCTCTGTTTTTCAGCATGGTTGAGCATCATCTCTTCCAAATAATGTCATTGGTAACATGTTTGGGTTTAACGTCCTCACAGAGGTTCGGCTTGCTGCTTTTCTACAAGTAAAGGGCCTTGAATGCTTTTTCATTTCTTCTAACATGGAAGAAAGATTCCATTTTTCTCCTTTGCATAGTCATGTGCACCTTAGTGTTGGATCTACTGGGGGCCATTTATAGTTTGTGTGTGTGTGTGTGTGTGTGTGTGTGTGTGTGTGTGTGTGTGTGTCTATTTTGGATAAAGTGACTTAATATGTGTCCCAGGCTAGCCTGACACAGGTGTTGTAGCCCAGGCTATCTAATATCATAGAAGTCCTCAGCCTTTTGTGTGCTGAGATTCCAAGTGTCTATCAAGCCAGTCTAATATTTTTTTCATAAACAAATTTCCATTCCATCACTCACTAACTGAGCAACTTTGGGAAATTTACTTTTCCTCAGAGACAGTCTGATAATACAATGGGGATGATAAAATAGAGGACTTTCCTGGAGAGCCCATTATATCATGTATCCATATTGATTGTCTCATTGTTAGATATTCAATGAGTTCAGTGAGCAATCTTTTTCCTTTCTCTCTCTCTCTCTCTCTCTCTCTCTCTCTCTCTCTCTCTCTCTCTCTCTCATCTCTATTTCTATTTCTATCTCTCTCTATCATCTGTGATGGTTTGTTTATGTTTGGCCCAAGGAGTGGCATTATTAGAAGGTTTAACCTTGTTGGAATATGTGTGTCACTGTGGGAATGGGCTTTAATACCCTCTTAGTAACTGCCTGGAATCCAGTCTTCTCTGGGAGCCTTCAGATGAAGATGTAGGCTTCCTATGCCATGCCAGCCTGGATACTGCCATGTTCCTGTCTTCATTATAATGGGCTGAACTTCTGAACTCATAAACCAGCCTCAACTAAATGTTGTTCTTATAAGAGTTACCTTTGTCATAGTGTCTGTTCACAGCAGTAAAACTCTAAGACAATATCTATATTTATATCTAATCTATCTATATAATCTATCTCTCTCTATATATATTTATAGCACCTATCTATCCATCCATCCATATTCATGTATCTGTCTGTCTGTCTGTCCATCTATCCATCCATCTATCTTTATCATCAATTTTATTATTAGTAGAACTTCTTAACTTTGAAATTCTTTTTTCTATTCATCTTTCCTACCATTTTCTATTTATTTATCTCATGCATGCACATGTGCCCATGTGCATGTGTGTATGTGGTATATGCTGTAAGGAAATGGTGTATATATGTGCAATGCATTTATGTGTGTGGGGGGGTATATGCCTCCATATGTGTGTATTTGGAGGACAAAAGAAAACATTGAGTTTCTTCCTTTATTACTCTCTGTCTTGTTGCCCTGAGACCTGGTCTCTTACTGAAGTGACAGTTCACTGTTTTAGCTAGCCTGGCCACCCAGAGAGTTCCAAAGAACTTCTGATACTTGGTACAGGCACACACAGATATGCACAGTCTTTTACTGGGGTTCTAGGCAGTTAAACTTAGGTCCTCATGCTTGCATAGAAAGTATTCTTATGCAGTAAGCCATCTCCCTGGACTGATATTTCCCAGTGAATTGGGTCAATTATTTTTTACTTGCTTATACACGAAGCATGTCCAGTTCCATATCATCTGGTTATTTTTCTTATTCTGAGATATGTTATATCTTAGATATATTATGTCTTTCTAGACAGTAATGCCATGCTATTACTAAAATAAATCCATTTGTCTACTCTCTAGTTGTCTGTAGAACATATTAAACAGCAAACTGAGAAAACTGACTGAATACTTGGGTCTGCGGCACGTTCCTAGTCATGGCATTAGAAGTGAACATGGAGTGATGTACTTTATTCAGACAAATAACATAAATCAAAACTTACATCGAGAGGCAAATTTTTCTTCTTATGTGTACATGTCTGTCCTGTTTCAATGGCTTTTGATTGTGCTTGGAATTCCTTAAATATCTCAGTAGCTGCTCTCCTCATTCTATCCTCTACTTAAGCAGATGGTCCCTGTCCACAGCTATGCAAACAATGAAAGCACACACACACACACACACACACACACACACACAGAGAGAGAGAGAGAGAGAGATACAGAGAGAGAGAGAGAGAGAGAGAGAGAGAGAGAGAGAGAGAGAAATATTTTATTTCCAGTTGTTTGTGTTGCTTCTATTTTTTGAGATTTTGCCCTTGTATAAGTGTGGGTCAGCCTTTGTGTAGAAAAAAAATAGGCATGTCCCTCCATTTGTGACTTTTGTCTGTCTCTAGTACCATGAAGATTTTTTAGAACAGATTGTGTTTATCAACTACCTGTATGCCTCATGTTTAGTTTGTGCACAAACATAGATGGTTTCCACATAGCATGATCCTGGGGAGCCAGGTCTAGATTTCTGAAAGCCAGGTGCTCTTGTCATTAGTGAGGGAACCCTGGAGCTGGGAATTCTTGTGAACTCCTGTGCTGTAAATTGGATTTCTTGTAGAAGAAAACACTCAGCTGACATAAAGCTTGGCTTTCTGGTACCTGTATGGCTGTGAGTTCTTCTCCATAAGTGGCCAATTATCAGTAAGTAACTTTCACAGAACCAGGCAACATAAACTTATTTTTGCTTAGACAAATATCTCCTAAGTGCTGAGTTCCCAAATCCCCTATGTCCTTTAAATAACACATATGTGGTAGTAAGTATTTCTCAGTTGTTCTGTTTTGTGCTGCTCTTTTTCTGTTTAGGCAATTTGATATTTGTTTTTGTTGGTTCTTATTTCCCACCCTAGGGACACACTCTTTATTACTTTTAAAAAAGAATCCGTGTCCCGTTAATCACCTGATTTCCATTAATCACTCACCACCTCCCTTTTGTTGGTGCTTCTCCTCCCTCTGGCTTTATCCTCCTGCCCACTTTTTCCTTAATTCATGGCTGATGTGATGAGAGGCCTTTCTTAGGAGATCAGGTGGCTTCCTAGCCTCAGAGAATTTCTTAAATGTATTTACAGCTTTTATGAGAGTACAGCCTCTCCGGAAGGCTTCCTGCTTGGAAGAGGCCTGCACACATGGCACAGATGTTCACAAAAGCCTGTGAGAGCAGATAAGGGAAGGAAAAAAACCTCAGCATAATTATGTTGTTGAATAGTTTAGTAAATAGTCATCAACACTTATTAGATTGAAAAAAGCTTAAAGGAAGAAAGACGTCCCTTTGAAGGTCTCTATTGTTCCTCCTTGCTTTGATGTCTGTCCCTGGAAAATTCAGGTCTTTCCTTTCCTTTACTTGTCCATCCATCCACTAGATCTCAAGTAAATGAGCAAACATTTTCCTGTGGTTGTTATGCTAAATCCTAATATGGAGATCTGATTACTTCATTAAGTTGAGGTATAAAGGGCAGAGATGGATCAATATAAGATAAACAGATAGATAAATGGTAGATATACGGTAGATAGTGGGTGATAGATAGATAGATAGATAGATAGATAGATAGATAGATAGATGATAGATGATACATGGTAGATATAAGATACATAGTAGGTGATAGATGATAGATTAATAGATATTAATCTCCATCCTTTGTGCCCTTCATCTGATAGCTGATCTCATTACCAGCAGTAGGACCTTTGCTCTGTGTCCACCAACTACACTGTGTAGTTCATTGGAACCAAGTTCACACTGCCTGTTTGCTATCAAGCAAACCAACAGAAAGCCGCTGTGACATTCCTGGAGGCATGCCTCCTCGTTTTTTTAATACAATTACTTCTTGGGTTTTGAGATGTAATTAATTAGATGAGTGGAAGCCAAGGGCAAAGGACACACAGGACTTTGTAACTGTGAGTGACTGTGGTCATCTGAGCTGTAAGAAGTCATCATTGTGACTGTAAATGCTCTGATAGCCAGAACCCCTAACATTTGTGAAAGAAGATTTAACAGACAGGGGGAAAGAAAACAAAGCATTTGTCCCCTGGCATCTGCAGGCAGTTTAATTCCTAGGAAGGCAGTTGTTAACTGACATCAAGGCCATCTTATTGACAAGTTTTCAGGTTCTGGTCCACACTTTGTCTAGCAAAGATTGTTTATTGCTGTTGCAAAGTTCCGACCACTGATTCAGTCCCCATTTTGACAGAGAACTTCTTTGACTCAGGAAAAAAAAAAGCATAATTCAGGCTACTCATCTTTTCAGTTCATCTTTACACATATCCTCTAACAGATGGGCTTCAAAATAACAAGGGGAGCCTTTATATTTTCTGATATATCTTTTTAAGCTAAGAGAGTCAAGACTTCACAAGAGCACAGATAGATTCATGCAGCTGTGAGCTGCAGAGCTGATGGGACAATGTCTCTCCACCTCCCACTTCCCTTCCAGACACACACCTCATCCCCTGCAGGACAGCAAGGAGTAAACAGTGATGCTTTCCAACAACAAAGGGCATGAGATGGATGTCAGGACGCTTGCTTCCAGTCTCAGCTGTGTAATCTTGGAACCTCACTGCTGGAAGAGATGTACAGAATTTGGCGTGGTTGTGGAGGCTGTGATAAGCATTTATGACTCATGGACTTGATCCTTTCCTGGAAAAAAAATAAGTTCAGTATGTTTCTATCCTTTTGTTCTTTTCTGAGGGGGCAGAGCAAGGGTTTGAAATTGGAGTAGCGCTATTGGCTCGAGGGAGCATCTGTGAAGTTCTATGAATTTGTATATGGCTATGGGTTTGGGTATACTGCTGAAAATCATAGGCCATCACTAGCCTTATTAGCCTGAACCTCTTCTAGTAACTGGCTTAGACCAACCACCTTACATTATACATATGAAAACTGAGGTCCATAGAAGCCAAGAGACAGATAAAGATCCTTAGACCTTGAGAAATACATTCCCCCTTGTTTTACAAAATATTTCTTATCTCAGACAGATTGGTATTACTGCTGTGACAAGAACTATATTAAACCTCAGGTATCTTTGTTCTTAAAAGAAAAAATAATTCATGTTTTAATCCAGTTGTGAATTAGTATTACAATTTAGATATCCATGGGTTTGAACATCCTTCCTGTTTGGAGGTACCCACCCCACTCTCTGATGCCATCCTATTATCTCTTCCCTTCCCCCTTTCCATTTATGGCTTCTTTCTGTGCCATGCTAAACTAGACAACATATTTGCTCAGACACATAAAATGGGATTATTACTGGAAATCTGCTACAGCATCAAAGCAACACACTCACATTTTAGACTGAAAATGTGAAAATCTGTACAGAGAAGGTGAATTCTTATAACCACACAGCCATATTTCAAAAACAGGAGAGGAGATCGTAATCTAAAAGAACACTGTAATGAGTCTTATGCAGAAGCAAATAATTAGCATTGTAGTTGTTTGAGAGTTAATCAACCCGCTTGCCAGTGATTAGGAAATCTCTGCTCACCCTAAACCCAGTTTCCAAGGGGACAAGAGAGCAACACAGCTCCTAATAAGGCAAAAACAGACTAGAAGGTCTCCACATGGTCTTGACTTCCCTGAACATGGAAGAATTCTGGACAAATTGCCAGCATCTAAGGATGTCTCAAGTATTACAAAGTACATCATTTCTTTCTCTTTTTTAATTTATTTATTTTATTGGATGTTATATTTACATTTCAGATTTTATCCCCTTACCCCATTCCCCCACCCACCCAGGAACCCCCTATCCTATCCCCCCTCCTCCTGCTTCTACAAGGATGTGCCCCCCCTAACCCCCACTCCCACCTCCCCACCCTCTATTCTACCCCACTCGGTGTCCAGCCTTCATGGGACCAATGATCTCCTCTCCCAACTATGACTGACAAGGCCAGCCTCTCCTACATGTACAACTGGAGTCATGGGTCCCTCCCTATGTGCTTCCAGGCTGGTGGTTTAGACCCTGAGGAGCTCTGGTTGGTTGGTATTGTTGCTCTCCTCATGGGGCCACAAACCCTTTCAGCACCTTCAGTCTTCTCTCTCACTCTTTCATTGGGAACCCCTTGATCAGATCAATGGTTAGTTGTGAGCATCCGCCTCTGAATATGTCAGACTCTGGCAGACCTCTAAGGAGACAGCTATATCAGGCTCTTGTCAGCATGCACTTCCTGGCATCCACATTAGCATCTACCTTTGGTGACTGCACATGGGTTAGATACCCAGGTGGTATGATCTCCAGACGGCCCCTCCTTCAGTTTCTGTCCCACACTTTGTCTCCATATTTGCTCCCTTGAATATTTTGTTACTTCTTCTAAGTAGGACTGAGGCACCCATACTTGGTCTTCCTTCTTCATGGGCTTCTTGTGGTCGGTGAGTTGAATCTTGGATATTTCAAGCTTTTGGGCTAATATCCATTTATCAGTAAGTAAATACCATGTGTCTTCTTTTTTGATTGGGTTACCTCACTCAGGATGATATTTTCTAGTCCCATCCATTTATCCAAGAATTTCTTGAATTTATTGGGTTTTTTTTGATATTTTATTCTTTTTTTATTAATTTCTTTTTTTTTTATTTTTTTATTTTTTTTATTGGATATTTTATCTACATTTCAGATACCAACCCATTTCCCCATTTCCCCTCCCTAGAAAACCCCTATCCCGTGCCCCCTTTTCCATTTTGCTTTTATACAATTTTTTTAAATGTTAATTAAAGACTTTATAAGTATGATAATGCTCAATCAGAAGTGTAACCTACTACCCAACCTAGCTATGTAAACTATCTTTGACTGGTGGAGACATGTGAACTTCTGCCTCCATGCCCCCTCTCTCTTTCTCTCTCTTTTTCTCTCTCATTACCTAGCTACTCATCTATTTCATCTTCTCCTCTCCTTACTCCATCTTTTCCTCTCGGTGCTCCTTCCCCCTTAGCTCTTCTTACATATTACCCTTCCTGTTAAAATAAAACTTTTCTCACAAAATACAATTAGAGCATAATTATTCCTATTTGTACCAGTGAGGTACAAGATAGTCTTAATACCCAGTCCTTCCTCTTTTTGACTAACCAGAATCTCTGTTGTCTCTCTTGACTAAAACACTTAATTTTGAACCTGGCTTTTTCTTGGCTTTAGAATGAATGTCAGCTGAAAACCATCCACTCAGATCTTTTCTCTCAAGGTAAATAGCCAGGATTGGCTATGAGTCTATAGGTCTTCAATGCCATCAGAAATCCAGAATGACTAGATTAACTGAAGTTGTGGGAAGCACTAAGCATAGCTTCTAAAACTTAGTCAATTTATAGAGACCGCTGAACACCTGGACAGCCCCTATACTACCAAACATCGGAGCATCGAATTTATTGTTTTTAATAGCTGTGCAATACTCCATTGTGTAAATGTACCACATTTTTTTGTATCCATTCCTCTGTTGAAGGACATCTGGGTTCTTTCCATCTTCTGGCTATTATAAATAAGGCTGCTATGAGCATAGTGGAGCATATGTCCTTGTTATATGTTGGAGCATCTTCTGGATTTATGCCCAGGAGTGGTATAGCTATGTCCAATTTTCTGAGGAACTGCTAGACAGATTTCCAGAGTGGTTGTACTAGCTTGCATCCCACCAACAATGGAGGAGTGTTCCTCTTTCTCCACATCCTCACCAGTATCTATTATCACCTGAGTTTTTTGATCTTAGCCATTCTGACTGGTGTGAGGTGGTATCTCAGGGTTGTTTTGATTTGCATTTCCCTGATGACTAAGGATGTTGAGCATTTCTTAAGGTGCTTCTCAGCCATTTGAGTTTCCTCTGTTGAGAATCCCATGTTTAGCTCTGATGTATTGTAAAATCTGACATTTTAAAATTATGTGATCTTAAAAGTACATTTGCTTGGAACCTAATTGTATAATAATTTCATTTTATTATTATGTATTTTAAAAAATTCAAACATAAGCAAAGTCTGGTGTTTCATACCTATAATCCCAGAAGGGGAAGGATCTTGAGGATCTTCATAACCAGACTAGGTAACATAATGAGACCGTCTCAGGAAATAAAATCAAATGTGTGTGTGTGTTTATGTATGTGTGTGTGTATGGGTATGTATGTGTGTGCATATATATGTGTGTTTGTGTGTGCATGTGTGCATGCATATATGTATATATATTCCTACTGTGTCTTTTTTGAAAATTTTCTTATTTTGGAGAAGTTCATACATATATACAGTAAAATATGGTCATCCTCATTGCTAACTTCCTCTTTTTTTTTGTTTAGGGGTATTGTTTCTTGACAACATACTAAGTCCAGTTTGTTTTATCCATGTGTATTGAATGGGTATAGAGCCATGCACTGGGTGTAGAGGCAGCAGTGCCCACATCTTCAAACAAGAATATATGTATATGTCTGTGTATAGATGTATTTATACCGTTCTTTTTTAAAACTCATATTTCATTTACTTATCTTACAAGATTTTAATCAACATAATATGCTTAAGAAGTTTATCGATCATTATATAGAATCCAAATATTAAAAATGAAAACTCCAAACATATGTTTCTAAAATTGTAAATAGATGGAGTTTTTATTGCTATCATTATCATAAAATTTATTAAGGCTATAAATATCTTGCAGACGATGTCAAACATCCACTTTATCTCAAAGTCACATTCATGCGTGCACCATACAATAATATGAGGAGGGATTTTTTTTTAAAAGAAAAAAATATTTCTTCAGAAGACAGAGACATGCCCTAGTGTAGCTCGAGTCCTAGATGCAGGCACTGGAATCTTTCTCACATACATAAGTAGATTAGGTTGGAAAGATTTTCATATCACTCAATATTTAAATGGTTTTCTGGGTATTTCCCTTCCCAAAAAAATTACCTGGCCATTTCTCATCAAATACTGTCTTGTGATTTATCCTCTGACTACTCAATTAGTTCAATTTTGCAGAAAGGAAAAACCAACTTTAAAGGAGGATTGTTTCTCATTCAGGGAAGATGTTCTCCTCTCCGTTTCTGGAGGTGAATGCAAAGCTCACCTCTTGCTCAAGCTCACACAGTTGGGAAGAACAAATACTCCAAACTCCAGCAGCTGGTGTGTTTAGACAAGATGCTTTTCTTTATAGTATGCCTGTAAGTTATTTCATGCAAACCTTGAGACTGGAAGCTTAGCTCTCTAGTCTTACAAAAAAATGTCCACTACATAATGTTTTGAAAAGAAATCCTATTTGCTGAGTCAATCATTGAGGGGCAGCTTACTGTCTTCAAGGTTGAACTTTTTGTATTTAAATAACCATCCTCCGGGGCACCTCCTGGCCTGGCATGAAAATTCCGAGTTCTGTTAGAATGGGTTGCTAGACCTGGGAGGAGGTTTGCAGTGGGTCTACCCCTGGGAGATCAGGCACCATCTCGGCTGTGTGTCTTACTGATTTCCCTGTACTTGGTTCTCACAGTCCTCTTCCTACATGTGCTGACAATGCAATGGCAGTCTATAGAGTCAATTTTATTCAACATTTTTAAGATTACTTCTTATAATCCAGAGCTGTCCCCTCCTTAGGTTATCTATTTGTCCTTGCATAATTTTGCAATAATGGGAATAATTCAAAATGAACTTAGATATTTTGTGTGTGTGTGTGTGTGTGTGTGTGTGTGTGTACTGGTGAATGGAGGCTGGAGATGTGGCTTAGTTGGGAGCGTGCTTGCCAGCTATGCATGGAGTTGCATATGAACTTAATATGCGTGAAGTTCTGGTCTTGATTCTCAGCACTGCACAAAACTGGCCATGGTGGCGTCCATCTGTAAATACAGAACTAAGGAGGCAAGGAGATCAGAAGTTCAAGCTGAACTTTGAGTACATAGTGAATTTTCAACCAGCCTGGAGTACATGTTACCTTGTGTCAAGAAAAGGGAAGAAAGAAAAATTATCATAATGAATGTGAGATATGCTTTTTATAGCATTGATTGTCTCTGTACTCAGCCATTGCGTGTGGCTTAGTTGGTAGAGGGCTTGCCAACTATGCATGGAGTTGCATATGAACTTAATATACATGAAGTCCTAGTCTTGGTCAGGATCTTAGGATGACTGAGCTTGATCTTTATCTTGGGATGACAGAATTGAGGGCAGCTGTCATCCTAAGGTAAGTTATTATATTGCCATTTGCACAGTTGACATTGGCCTTGACCAGTAACTTGAACAGAATATCAGGATTTCTACACCCCGTAATTGTTGGGACAGAGGCCCTGTGGCTCTGCAGAACACTCAAGCCCAGTGGATACCAGCATCTTCATGTGGGGAATGAGCGTAGACATAGCATCTATCAGTTAGCCTTGCATGACTGAATGAATAGCTGAGTACATGTGAGACACTTTGCACAAGCTTACTCTTGTTCACCATTATAGTAATTAGTGGGCTCCAAATAATAGCCAGAGTGGAAAATAGCACTAAAAGTCTAGTAGGTCAGTTATATTAAGTATTTTGCTTTGTTACAGGTTTGAGATCACTGTAAGCCTAACAAATGCAACCATTGGTTTATCATCTACTTGTCATCGAGTACAGAAATGCCTTGCTGTCAAGTATATGGAAACACTGTTTGTAATAGCTGAAGTCTTGCCAGGAGTTTGCATGCTTCAGATGATGTGATATTATTATTTTTGGGACATTGGGGCTTGATGTTAATTACTGTCTTTTTCTAGTGTCAAGATGCCACCTTGGTTGATGAAGCTTCTTGCTACAAAAGACTTGCTAATGTAACTTGTCCACATGATCCGCTTTAGACTGGGTCTAAAACATCAACTTGTAGAATTTTCTCCAAACTAGATGGGAAATAGTGTAGTTTTCTTTTTCACCTTTTTCTACAGGGTGTCAGTAGCCATGTCACCGAGAAGAGCTACAGAAATGTCACATTTTTCTATTGTCAAGACCTGTGAAGTCTTTGTCCTAATTTTGGTCATTTGGTAATCAGAAGTTCCACTATAGACAGGGAATCTATATTTTCTAATAGCACCAAAAAGGAAATTAATTATTAATCTTGGCTAGATAAAATATTTAAGACATATACTCTGTTCTGAAACAATAGAAGCCTTTAGTAGTGGGGTTGTTAGGAATTACTTCATTGGGAGCAGTGGGCACGCACAGATATCATTGTTCATGGACAGTGTCTGCATGTTGGCAGTCATACCAATTTGCTAACCAAGGCAGGTTCATGATTCCAGAGCACTCAATTAACAGAACATTTTATTGACTTTTACCAAGGCATTGGAAAACTATTTGGCCAATTGTACATTTTTAAGCTTCTTCATTCTCAAGACTAGATCTTACATGTGGCATTTCAGGAAAAGAAAAAGCACAAAAATAGTGGCTGAGGGTGTAGCTGAGTTTCACTGTGTTATATATTTCATGCCTCAAACTGTTTATTGGATTCTGTGTTCAAAATCAACATCCAGAATAAAAACAAACAAACAAACAACAAAAATAAAGCAGACAAAAAAATTCAAACAAGAAGTTAAGAAGAATCTGGGAATCAAGAGAAAGAGACTGGGGCACAGATCAAGCAAAGCCATGTCTGCACACAAGCTGCCCTTTTGCTATCATGTTGGGGTTAGCTATGAGGTAGGACGACACACACAGGTACCTTAAATGTCATCTCCCAAGCTGTCTCCAAGTCGTGTTTTGTCTGATTTCTACTTTTTCATTCTTAAAAGGAACCTATAATACATATTAAATATAATTGAATCAGTTCCTGGGAAAAGAAACAATTATTGGGTAGTATTTGTTGGGGATTTGGGAGTAACACGGCAGAGTTTAGAAATAGGACCATGTGAAATATTGAGTAGCTGTATCAGATTGTGGAATTAATTTATTGTGGAAGCTTGCTGCCAGTTTTCTAAAGGACAAAGAGTCCAGATTAGTTGGGTTATTTTAGTAATTATTATTTAACATGTGCTAAGTGCCCACAGCATGCTGGTGCCTTCCCATGGTATCAGAAGGCACCATGGAAGGAATGAAACTGGCTGTTGGGTTTAATTAATCTCTCAAGTTAATTGCCAATATGGGGCGCATTTCTTACGTGAGTAAAACTGGAGGGTGAGAAAAGATAATGTCCCTCTCTCATTAAACTGTCTGCGTTAGATTTACAGGGCAACAGTGAGGCCCATTCCAGCTTCGTTTTGATAGCTTTCATTACTGACAGCACAGAGTTAAGTGGAGATCTGGCCTTTCACTGAGACTCGATCCAGTAGCTAGTGCACAAACATAACCACCTATATCAGCAAGGCTTCAAAGGGCTGTTTGTAGTTTGATGCTCAGCCTGTCATAGCTTCTTTTCCACTAGCCCCAGACTTCTTTTGTTCCTCTAGAGCAGGGGAATTGCAGTACAGGGCCATGCCCGACTCCTGCCAAGAAGGGCAGCCCTTGCCAACTGTAGCCTTCCCTGAGAAGCTGGTTTCTGAGTTCTGTAATGATGTGACTCTGAGGACCTTAGGAACTTCCTTGCATGCAGTCACAGAACTGACAAGTGATTTTTGGCCCTCTTCCTCCCAGGAGTGTGCTTGTAAAGCACTTTGGACAGAGTCATTTAGAAATGACTGAGAGCACATCAGTCACTCACAAGAACTAGAAGACCATTAGCATCTTCTGGAGGATCTTGGCTTGGGTTCCCTGGAACTGAAGATTGGTGTGAGTAGTGACCAGTAAGGGAAGGCTTTTAGGGAAAAGCAGGTAGTGCGTGAGGGAATTAGGGAACAGGAAGAAACTACAAAGGCTCTGTGTTCATGTGGGCCATGTCTGACCGTATGGGCAATCTCTGAAGCAGGAGTCATCCATCAGTATAACCTTGAGCAGGCAAGCAGGCTCTTATCCTGACTTCCCCACTCCTCAGTCTTTAACTATGGGTGCTGGTGAGGACCACAGATGGTAGCACCTGTTTTAGGGCGCTCAGATCCTGGTGGCTATGGTTACCCAAGAGCAGTGCTATGGAGGAGAGAAACAGAAATCCCAGTGGGAAGAGTGGGGCACACAGTTGACATTAGGGTCCTCTGGGATCTAGGGGATGGGTTAATACCAACAAGTTCTAAAGTTAAAGAATATGTTAAGTTCCCAGAGCATTCTGAAAGCTCAAGAAATTCCATGTTCTTTTTGTAACAAAATTCAGCTCTAAAGTCAGGATGTGCAATTGGCTATTGGTAGTCAGTTTTGAAGTGTGTTTTACTTTTTAACAGGAAGCTGTCTTGGTTTGTGTTCTGTTGATTTGATAAACACCATAAGGAAAAGCAGTGTGAAGAGAACAGTGGTTTATTCCATCTTACAGGTTACAGTTCACTGTCTAGTGAGGCCAAGGCGAGAACTCAAAGAGGAAGTTGGAGCTGAAACTACAGAGGAACATTGCTTACTGGCTTACACCCAGGCTCACATTTAGCAACATTTCTTAAACCTTGCAGGCTTGCTTTCCCAGGGCCAGTACTTCCCATAGTGAGCATTCCCTGCAGCATTAAATAAGAAAATTTTCCATAGGTGCTAGAGATGTGACTCAGTGACTAAAAGTACTGGCTCATCTTCTGCAGGGCCCGAGTTTGATTTCTGGCACCCACATGGTAGGTAGTTCAGATCATCTATCATTCCAGTTTCAGGAGATCCACCACTCTCTTCTGGTTTCTATGGGCATCAGGCATATAAGTGGTGCACAGTCATGCATTGTATGTAGGAAGAACACCCATACATATAAAAATAAATTAAAAATAAATTTTAAAAAGAAAATGTCTCACAGACATGTCTATGAGCCAATCTGATGAACTCAATTACTCTTCTGAGGCTCTCTCTTCCCAGGTATGACAAGTTTGAAACTAGAGGGGAAAAAAGAAAGAAAGAAAAGAAAGGAAGATGAAAGTTCCATAGTATAGCTTTTGTCTTTATAGGGGACAAAGTTGTTGCTCTCAGAAAGACCTTCACAGGATTAAAAGCACATGATACTTCTTAACCCCCTAGAACCTAAATTAATCTATTCTACCTCCTTTGATTTTCAGTAATCTACTGTTAATGCCTGCCAAAGTAATTAAACCTAACAGATGAAAAAGAGATTATAGCCTCTTGCAAAAGAGGAAGTGAGGTATGCTGGGTATTGGGATATACAGCCTCTCCTAATGTCAAATGACAGGCCCTACCTCTGTGATGTAAATACATTACTGCAAATGTCAGTGCACAGAGAATTGTTTAGACAGGCTGCAAGGATGGCTGCTAAGCAAGCAACCAAGCAAGATATAAGGAAGTTACATTGTCTGTGATCATTCAGATTGGTCATCACCATGGATTAACACAGAGAGACTTCAGGTTTCCATGACAAATATTTGAAAGACAGAAAGGTTGCCATTTAGGATTAAAACATTAAGATAAATTACAAAATATTCCATATCTACTACTTTAAATGATGCATTTGTTTTCCTCCTCCTTTTCTACAAATCAGCAATATTTTCGTCTGGTAACCCAGATTATTAACTTTTAACTGTAGATTTCTGAATTTGGTCATGTGCACTTGTAAACTAGAACCAAAGATGTTTTATTATTTCTGTATTTCCTGCATTTCTTTACTAGAGCCTCATTTTTCTAGATTATTGTAAAATTTTAATCTAAAGAGAATATTTAAAACTGTGAAGTATTTCTTCAAATGAGAACTGAAAAAAATAATTTTTTTCCAATCAGTTGGCATTCCTTTGGTATCTTTTTTCTTTTTTCTTTTTTTTTTTAAATCAAAGTGTTTAGAAAGAAAAATTTAAGTGCGATGGTCTATAGTGGCCTAATAACTAATAACAAGAATCTAAAATACCAAATATCTTTTCACATATTTGCAACTTTCAGCTTGAGTGGCATTTAAATTTCATGATGCACCGTGTTCTCCAACTCCTGTCATAAGTCACGGACATTCTCTTCTTACAACAAAATAATCGTGTAAAGGGTATTGGCTAAGTTGTTTGTTGAAATCATAAAAGAAAAATCAGAACCCTAAAAAGTAAACGACCTGAGGTTGCTCCTGAGGTTGGTTTATCTCTAAGAGATAAATACTTTGGTATTTTAAACTGAAACCCTAACTAGAGCAGGAACCCTCTGAAAAGGAGTCATGGCACCATAGACTGTTCTCGCCCTTTTATCAGTCCGGATGTCCGACTTGTTCTCTGCTGCTGGCTACTGCTCCAAGTCCTCTATTTTTAAAATGTGACTTTAGAGAAGTTCTATTTTCTTAAAAATGAAGCAACCCAGTAACAATGGTACTTATAGTAATGTCTGCATCTTATAGTGGTGTCTGCATATTCAAATCTGTTCCTTCCCCTCAAGTGTTGTCCTGCCCCTCTGCCTTTTTCTTGGCCTTGATCTTCCCCCTTTGCCTAAGGAGAGTGTGAGCTTTGAAGGAGTGGCATTGTTCACCAGGTTGGTGAGAAGAGGGGCCACTCCCACTTTGTTGCCTTTTACTGTGACCCCATTCATGTGTGAACTATCAGCCTAGCTATGGCCAATGGCTCTGTGAACACATTCTCTCTCCATCCCTCACATCAGTTCCAGGATCCATCTGCCTCAGTTATTGTTCATGTTGCAGAGATAAAATGCTTGACCAAAACAAAAACCAAACCAAACCAAACAAACTGTAATGCTTACCTTGGCTCACAGTTTGTGGGTGTAATGCATGGTGGGGAAGGTGTGGTGGCTGGACTCACTACAACCACTGTTACTGGCATCCATGCCAGTAAGCAGAGAGAAATGTATACTGGCATACAGCTTGCATTCTCTTTTTATACAGAATAGGGCCCCAAGCCACAGCGCCACCCATATTATGTGTGGGTCTTACCATCTCGACTAATCTAGATCTTCCCTCACAAACATGCCCAATGGCTTCCCTTTAGTGGTGCTACATCCTGTCAAGTGGACATTATCAACCATTGCATCAAGACCGTTCATTATTAGTACATTTCACAGTCAGAAACAAACCAAGCTATTGCAACCCACGTCCACGTCCAGCCCTAAAAACTCTGCTCTTGGTGACAGGTGATGTAAGATCAAAAAAATTGATTGGTTGATTCCAGCAATGACACAGATACCCCACTTAAGGAACTATTGGTGTGAGCTATAGAGGCTATTTTTCATAAATTATGGTTGAATGTGTATCATCATGGTGATGATGACTCTAAGTCCCACTCACTCAACCACTGTCACTACAGAAACTGTCATTCCCACCTCTTCCTCCTCTTCGTTCTCTTCTTTCCTCTCCAGACCTGACAGCTGTTGACTGGATTTTACAAAGCTAGTCCTAACTTGAACCATCTACACTTAGGAACTTTTCTTCTATTTCTCCTTCATTGGCTGAAAACATTTTCTAGACTGGGGAGATGGTTCAGCCTATAAAGTGCTTGTTGCAAGATTGTGGGGACCTGTATTAGATTCCTTAGAAATTTGTACTTTTTTAAAAAATACAAGTGTGTTGGTGTGTGCTTGCAATTCAGTGCTGGGAAGGTGAATGCAGGTAGGTCTCTTGAGCTCATTGGCCAGACAAGGCTGGTCTGCTTGGCTACCCTCAAGCCCCTGTGAAAAACCCTGTCCCAAAACACAAAGTGGGAAGTGCCTGAAGAATAACATCTGAAGCTGTCTTCTCTCCTCCAAATGAGGAGACACTCATGCATGCACATGTGTATCTACATAAACATGATTACACATGCATGCTCATATACACACAGAACTTTTTCTGATGAGGACAGATAGGCCATGCTGGCTCAGTCTTTTACAGATGCTCACACCTCTCCCTGAGATTGGCTTCTCTACCACCTTCTCCTTTCCAGTTTGATTTTCTCTTTCTTTTCCTCTTTGTCAGAAGGACTATACCAAGTCCATAGAGGTGGATATGCATTTGGCTTTCCATACAACTTTCCAAAGCTTTATAAGTAATCCCTTCATTGAACCTTTGTCAAATTATTCTAATTTGAATGGGCCATCTTTGCCCTGCCAGAGGGAACATGGGGGAATGTTAACTGGAATATGTGTGGACACAGCTCATAGATTAGATGGTGTTTCTTGCTGTCTGGGAGAGCAGATGAAGAAGTGAAGCACACTTGAGTCGGTTACCATTATGACCAGCAGGCTGGGGTTCACTGAGTGAGTCTCAGCATTACCTCTGGTGGTACAGATCTGTTCCAGGACTCTGCTCTGTTTTTTTTTTTTTTGTTTGTTTGTTTGTTTGTTTTTTTGTGTTATCCACTTGTCTCTAACACTGGGCTTTGCACTTCTTTGTGTTTGAACTTCACTGTGTCTTCAACACAGCATACCACTATACTTTATACACACCCAGCACAGCATTTATTTAATGATCCATCTGCTCATCGCAGAGATGAGGATGAGGTGCAGCCCACAGCAGAGGCAGAGTGTATCTTCTGTTAGCTTCTGCTAAAGTCCCCAACAATAGACTGTTGCTGTACTATAACTGTGAATACTCCAGAAATGGACAGGCCTGGGGATACTCCTTTTCTTTAGCATCTGCTATAGGAGAAAAATTGGACAGAAGCCTAAAAGTCATGAGCAATTATAACTTTTCACTGGAATATACTGATCTGATTTCCATTTGAAATAATAAAGAACAGTTTCCCCCTTCTGACTCTTCTCTTATTAAAATTTTGTTCCAAATGTTCTCAATTACTGGATATTGATGTTTCTGGCTTTGAAAGTCTGATTGCAGATATCCTAGTAATAGTTTTTTTTTTTTTTACCTTTTAATTAACAATAAGTGCTGGGAAAATCAGCACTAGAGCAGTTACAGCTTTGGCTTTTCAGGGGCATAAGCACGTGTATCACTAAGAAGAAAATTATAATTGAATATTAGAATTAACAAAAATTTTTAAGTAAAGGCTTTCAACACTAACATTTTGATACACTTAAATGTCAGAAGGACTAATTAGCAATGCTGGGTCAATTCAATGGCTGGGTTTTAATGTCTTGTTTGAGAGGAATAGGTGTTGAGTTAAATTTTAAACCAGAGTAAGTTTCTTCATCTTGCAAAGCAATAAGAGTGTGGTGTTCCCCTTTAGATGGATTTTTTTTTTCTTTGCGGATTGCCCTCAGTGTGTTGAATTTACAGAGAAATGGATGGGTCCCCTGAGATAAGGCTCTCTATAGACTGACACAGATCTCTCCTGGGAGATTTTATATACAATCAATTATTTATATAAACACCCAAGGCCCTTCTGCAGTGCCTTAGTATTTTTTAAGTCACTGTAAAATGCCACAAGTGGCTGAACATAAACAGTATTTGATCAGGAGAGACTGCCACAAGCCCCTTAGTAGGATCTGCCAGGGACAGCATATCCCAGGGCAACTCCGCCATGGTGGGAATTCCAGCTAAACTGTGTAGTGACAAGGACAGCTGGGTATAGAGGCTATTGCAGACAAGAGCATACAACATGGGTTGTAGTCACTTATGGTACATGCAGGTAACATTTTTATGAAAAAGAAGAAAAACTTATAGATATTTACTCTCTTCAGTCAGGTCTGATTAAACAAACAAAAAAAATACCCCAATACGTTCAATTTGGTTATAGTAGTAATGGGTAGAGTGTTGGTTACATGAGAGAGTGAAGGGATCAGGCAGATGTTGGGCAAAGTATGCCAATATGTATGTATGAATATATGTGTATATATATAATGTATAAATATATATACATACACACATATATATACATATATACATACACACACACACACACACACACACACACACATATATATATATATATATATATATATATATATATATATAGAGAGAGAGAGAGAGAGAGAGAGAGAGAGAGAGAGAAAGACACACACACACACACACATACACACACACACACACACACACACATCTTCTTCCATCGGCCTGGATTTAAGGAGCCTTTTATGGGGCTAAATATTCCTAGAGAGGTTTGCAGGTGGTCAATACAAGTGCTGTATGTAGCCTTTGACTCTTTTATTGTTTTTCTTTTTAATTTTTATTTTAAAGAAATGTGTACGTGTTCTTATATGTGTGCATCTGTATGTCCCTCTAGACGCTAGTCATCCATGTTAGTGTCTTCTTCTACTACTCTTGGCTTCTATTACTTTTATTACTTTTAAAAACAATGTCTCTCAGTGAAGCTGGAGCTCACCAACTGAGCAAGACCAGCTGAGCAGCCAGTGCCAGAACTACTCCTGTCTCTGCTTCCTCAGTAGCTGGAGTATAGGCATGCCCCATGTCTCAACTTTTTCCATGGGCGCCATGTACATCAACTTGGGTTCCTCTGCTTGCTCAGCAAGCACATTACCAGCTAAGCTGTTCCCACAATGCCTTCGTTATTGTGTCTTGTGTACCATCCATCTTATGGGAACTTTAAGATTCCAAATGCAAAAGTGACTTCCTTCAAAGTCAGAGCTTGAAAGTAACTTAATTATTTCAAGACAAAAAAGTGTCATGGACTCTCATACATGCCTGGCTTACAACAGATCTGATTCCCCTCATAGCTCTCTCTGAAAGGTTCCTCTTTTGTGAGGTGGCCTGCTTCCAGTAACTGATTACAAGGGCGTGGGACGTTTTCTTCTCAACCTGCTCAAGACACTTCTTATGTGGACAGGAATGCTTGTGGACCTCCCACTGAATTCATATGTTAAAATCCTAACCCGGTAAGGGATGTGGGTTGTTTGGCAGTTATGATAGCTAATCTCTGTTATCTACTTGATTTGACTAGGAGTCAGCTAAAAAAAAAAAAAAAAAAAAAAAAAGAAAAAGAAAAAGAAAAAAAGAATGTGCCCAGAGTGAACAGTACTATCTGATGGTGACTGATCTTAGCTCAGGTAGATATAAAGTGTTCTGAAGAAAAACGTTTGGTATTCTCCTGCCTGTCCTGTCTCTGTTCTTTGTTGGTGCATATACCTACTCTGTTGTTATTGTTGCTGATGTTGCTACTACTGCTGTTGCCATGTGTTACTGACTTGGAACCTAAGTACGTCTGCCTTCTTACATGAACCAGTGCTTCCAGGAAACTAACTACAAGGCCTTGGCCATCATATTTTGTATAAGCCAATCTAATGAACCACCTTTGTAATACATAGTGTTCTATCAGATCTATTTCTCAAGAAAACTCTGACTCCTACAGTAGGTGATCAGGTGAGTGTGATGGCAACCTTATGGAAGAAATTCCTACTCTTGTGAAAGAGATACCACAGAGGTGGCTAGTGCTTTATATTAAGACACAGAAATAAGACATGATCTATGAAGCCTTTACCAGTCTGAATCTGCTAGAGATTTGATGGGGTCTTTCAGCCTTTAGGACTATAATAAACACATTTTTAATGTTTGTAATCTGCTCAGTTTTTGGTATTTTGTTAGCATCTCAGAAGGATGGAGGTACTTCCTCCTTGCTCTTCCCTCTTAGAGCCGCGACTGGGACCCCCCTCCCCCCTTGCTCTATGTCCTTCTTTCAGGTTCTCTCTTTTCTGCGACAGGTGGTGCTTCCACAGACCCTCCTTGCAAACCCTGCAAGTTCAGTGTGTCACATTTGTATTCAAGGAGCCCAGCCTGCCTGAGTAGCTTTGGGTGGTTTCTTACTTTCTTTTCTTAAATAGGCAGGTCCACTGCAAAGAGACAGTGCAGTTTGTTCCTTTTCTGAACCATAGTGTCGTTTGTTCTTAATTGTCATACTAGATGATAATAATTTACCTTCACAAATCTTTGCTTTGAAGAAGAACAAGTTATAATATTGTCCATAGTCCC
>JANHMN010000001.1:168222199-168241767 GCA_030674055.1 Rhabdomys pumilio
TCTCTCTCTCTCTCTCTCTCTCTCTCTCTCTCTCTCTCTCTCTCTCTGTCTGTGTGTGTGTTTCCATGTCAGCACACATGTGGAGATCAAAGGGCAACCTTAAGTAATGGGAATGGGCCTCATTTCCTGCCTTTGAGACAGGCTGTGTCATGCATGGAGAGATACTATGCCAAGTTAGCTGGTCTACATACCTCTAGGATTCTCTGGCAAGCACTAGTCCTTAAAGACAGATGCTTAGAAGACTGTGTATTTCTATGTGTGTGTGCTGTGTGTGCTAGCACATATGCTAGAAAACACATGTAGAGATCAGAGAACAACTTTGTGCCACCAGTTATTTCCTTCCCCCTTCATGTAAGCTCTGGAGATTGAACCCAGGTCACAAGGCTTTCTAGAAGCTCCTTTACCTTGGAGCCATTTGTCTGGCCCTAGACAGACATTTTAAGATCACACAATACCAAAACTTTTCGTTCCATTGACTTTTCATAACTCACTTCATTATCCAAAACACTAAGCATCTGTGGGGAACCGGTTAGTAATAATCTAATTTTGAAACTTTAAAAATAAAGCCCCGTGAGTGATACTGATCTTAGTCTTGATCATCACATAAATGAAGGGGGAAACTAAAAAATTATTACTAGTCTTCAATACATTTTTACTATGTACTGAAAGCAACTAATGTCACACACTGCTTTCCTGAGCAGCTGGCATCTTATTCATAATCCTGAATGAGGGTAGATCAGTCTTAAGTACACTGTTGCTGCAGCCTTTTTTGATAAATAGTAAAGACATTTGGTTTGATAGGTAGTAATGACTTTCAGTTATTATAATGGTTTTACCAATAAAGCGTGTGTGTTTATTCACACCACAGGGATGTTGTTCTCACTCATCCAAGGGCCTTCTTTGTCCAGTGATTATTACATTGAAATTTCCATTTACTCATTGATCAGATAGAAAGGTTTCTTTCCAGTAGTCACAGTAAAATCCAACCATGAGACTCATAAGACTATCTGAGATCACTTGCTCATGGCTGAACCTAAAACTGTAGACAATAGGATGGGGCAGTTATCCAGACCTGGTTCACATTGTGTATTTCTGTCTTCTTTGAGTAACAGAAGGAGATGGATCCCCCAAAAGATATAGTAATGATGATGATGATGATAATAATAATAATAATAATAATAATAATAATAATAACAATAATAATAATAAATGCTGGAGCAATGCCTACATCAGTGTGTGGTGTGTACAGTGCTTTAAGCCCATGTATGAGGACTGGAGTTCTCAGCATCCATGTAATTCCGGGGGGATGTGCAGGGGAGCCAGGCAGAGGCAGGCTTCCTTATTCAAGCTGATTGGCTATAGTCACTGAGTCAGTGAACTGTGGTTATGGTGAGACACACTACACTGCCTTAGTGTATGGATGAAAAGCAAAGTAGGAAAGCACCCAACATCAACTTCTGGCCTCTACATACATGTATGCACATAGAAATCCATAGGCACTCCCAACATGTACATAGATGCACAACCACATGTAAATATACACCCAAAAGGGAGAAGGTTTTGTTTCTCTCTCTCTCTCTCTCTCTCTCTCTCTCTCTCTCTCTCTCTCTCTCTCTCTGCCCCTCTCTCTCTCTCTCTCTCTCTCTCTCTCTCTCTGTGTGTGTATGTGTGTCTGTCTGTCTGTCTGCCTTCCTGTCTGTCTGTCTGCCTTCCTGTCTGTCTGTCTGCCTTCCTGTCTACCTTCCTGTCTGTCTGTCTGTCTGCCTTCCTGTCTGTCCATCTGTGTATATTATTGGTCTATGTGAGTGAGTGTATATGCTGTGTGTGTATTTAGAAGTCAGAGGACAACTTTACATGAGTTTGGAGATAGAACTCATGTCTCCAGGCTTTCATCCACAGTACCATCCATTTCTCTGGCTCTTGTTTGCTTTTTTGAGACACGTTATCATTTTGTATGTCCTTTGACCCTAACCTCCGAGGTTCTAGGATTACTGGTTGAACTGCCATGTCCAGCTTACAGCAGTAAAGTTTTGTGCCAGTTCTAGGCAAACCAAATCACAAGATGCTTACAGAAGTTTTATTTTTTTACTGCTCAAAATTCTGATTCTTTAAGGAAGTGAATTATCTCTGTCTCACTATGTGAGTTATCCATCTAACAAATAAGTATTAAGCGAGGCACAAGCATTCTCCTTAACATTGCTGAACATATGAATTGTGCTCATGGTTCTGAACAGTGTCTGTAATATTTTATTAAATGATTTTCATCACTCTGGGCAATAAACAGGTGATTTGACTTAGCAGAGTGCAGGTGCTATTTTTAATCCTTAGTGCTCTCTGGAGAGCTTCCAAATAATAATAGCATCTTTAAAAGCCTCAGATTCCCCAAGGAGCAATAAAATTGTGCTGAGTATTGTCCATGATAAATAACGCCTCTCCTTTCTCTTCCCTTCCATATTTTTACCAGGGAAAGCTTCAGGTTTCCTGACATTATTTGAGCTTGATTGCTGAGTGAAGGTCAATACTTATCTGCTTTGCATAGCTGCGTGTTTCTTTGTAATTACACTGAAATGATCTGAGTAGGTCTGAATCTTAAGAATATTAAAAATCAAGGGCGATAAAATGTGAGTTCATCAGGCAAGGGGTGAAACTTAAAATGTTATTTTCTGAAATGAAAATGTCTTAATATCATACTGGCTGGTAGAGTTCTTGGTTATCCAAAGAACCAGCACTTGCAAAAGCATGTCCCAGAAAAAGGCACCAAGGAGAGCATACAACATACTCCATGTCGTACAACCCTGAGGTTGGGGTGGGAGGTCAACAGATATAAAATTCAAAACAGCTGGTGTGACAGTGAGATCAAAGAAGAGTTGTCAGAAGTGCCCCAGCATTTCAGAGTACATGGTTTCTGGAGTTGTGGGAATCTGAGAAGCACTGAGGGGTTTAGTTGAGCCTGGGAAAGAGTTGAATCCAAAGATTTGGGCAGGCTGGAAGTATACTACCATCGGCTGGGTCATGATGACCTTCCTGTACCTTCGCAGCTTACAGGGCAAAATCATACCACCTTTGGAAGAAGAAAACATCACTTCAGACATGTGAAGTGTCCATAAACAGTGAATATGTCATTAACTGAAAAATGGTATGTATTTAAGGAAATAGGGACTGATTAAATACATAACTGAAAGAGAGCCAACAGTATTAGACACCAAAGTGACTGGTATTAAAGCTATACGAAACAAATTTTACATAGATAACTAATATGTTTAATAAACAGAATTTCACCAGAGATTTAGTCTATAAACAACCAAATGAATGTCTTAAAACTTAAAATTATAATAAATGGGGTGAAAATTTTAGTAGATAGAGTTAACAACATGTTAGACATATTAAAACACAGTGATGTGGAGGGAAAAGATACTCAGATTTAAAACACAGAACTGGAAGCTGCTGAGATGGCTCACCTGTTAAGAGCACTGACTGCTCTTCTGGAGGTCATGAGTTCAGATCCCAGCAACCACATGGTAGCTTACAATCATCCATAATGAGATCTGATGCCCTCATATGGGTGTCTAAAGATAGCTACAGTGTACTTACATATAATAAATAAATAAACAAAAAACACAACAAAACCAAAAAACAAACAAAAATTTTGGGGGTTGGAGTGAACAGGGGCCGGAGCAAGAGCAAGAAGAGAAGGGAGAAAAATAAATTTAAAAATAAAAATAAAGCACAGAACTGTCATCAACATAAAATGACCCCATAATGGACATATGAGGGAGCCTCAAGGTCCAGGCTGGTAGTTGGAGGCCCAGGCAGAGGTTAGATTATGAAGATTGGATGCAGCATTTAAAGAAATATTGTCTGAGTTTAACAAAATTCATGTGGGACATCAAGGCCTACATTCATGGAACTTAAAGAATATTCGATATAAATAGGTATAATCTATCTATCTATCTATCTATCTATCATCTTATCTATCATCTATTTATCTATTGATAGAAAATACTAAAACTACTAAAAATAAAGACAAATAAAAGAATGTTAAAATCATTCAAAGAGAAAAATAACACAATTTCAAAAAAGCACTAATTGAATTTTAAACAGATCAATGGAAGCTAGAAAATACTTAAGTCACCCAGAGTATCAAGAATTTACCAATCTAAAATTTTATATCTAGGGAACATATCCTTCAGAAAATATATATTTATGAGTGTTAAAATTACATAATGAATGCCTAGCATTTCTACACTGAAATTTTTGAAGGAAGTCTCAGTGAGAGGGACATGGTCCCAGATAGAATCATGAAAAGAAAAGCACTCAAGAGACGAGATATGTCAGTGTGAACAAATTAACAGGTTAAAATAAAGTGGTGTCGAGTAAAGTTTAAACTTCTTGCCAAACAAATTAAGATGTGATAATTTAAGCATTCCATAAGTTAAGGATAGTAATGTAGTGGATTAAAATTATCAAATGTTTTAAATCCTTTAGTTTAAATGTTGAATATGATACTAAGCACTTGGTCACAGTGGGAGAAAGCTAGTGAGCTAATTTGTTTTTTTTGAATTATAGTATATAAAGAATTATGCCTTTATTATGTAATTATTTTGGTTAAATAAGCAAATGAAGGGAATGTTGTCTTGATAATAGAAATTTAGGAGTTACACACACAAAAAAATGCCAAAAGAATTATAATATTATTACTTGCAGATTGCTGTTGATAGGTAGGAATTATCATAGATAGATAGATAGATAGATAGATAGATAGATAGATAGATACATAGATACATAGGACTTAATAGATTTGAGAATTAAGCACTAATAACTTTGTTAACAAATTAAAACAAAGAAAGGGTTGAGGAGAACTAATAGGCTAAATGAACCTTAAAAAATGTATCAACGAATTATAGTATTCAGAGCTAATAAAAAACTTGATTTCAAAATGCTTGTAAAGCAACAATGGCAGTTGAGATAGTAGGAAATCTGAATGCTTACTGAGATTTAAACAGTATTCTGAAATAATTTGTATGTGTTTGGTGGTATTATGGTTGTATGCTTTAAAAAGCCTACTACTTGTATTTTAGAGATAAATATTATGATAGTTGTAAGAATTCTAATATATGGCATTTGTATTAAAATAGTATGAGTAGAGGAGAAATTGACAGGGATAATCTAGAACAGAATTAGACATGGATTACTGATAGCTAGGACGAGAAAATGGCTGTAGTCATTCCATCACATTATTACATCTGTATCTGTATATGTAGAAAATCCTCTGTAACAAAATTCTTAAAAATAAAACACAGGTTGAGCATAGTAGCACAATCCTTTAATTCTAGCATTTGGGAGGCAGAAGCAGGAAGATCTCTTTGAGTTTGAGATCAGGTTATTCTATATAACAAGCTCCTGGCCAGCCAGGCTTATGAAGTCATACCCTGTCTCAATAAAATAAAAGAACTAATAAGATAAAGTAAAATAAAAGTAGAATTACTATCAAAGGCAGCAGTAATAGTGCAGGTAGAGTAGGGTACAAAAAGTTAATGTGTTGTCAAATTCTTATTCAGAGAGGATAAATGTATTAATTATTGTAGATTCTAATAAGTCAAGAGAATGCCTTTTATTTCTGAGGTACCCGCTTAAAGAATATGTAATTAGCAAGCTGATACATAAAATGAAGTGATAAAATTAATATGATTAGTAGAAGACAAAAGAGTTATTAAGGAACAAAGAACCCAGGGGAAAAAAGAACAAATCAAGCTGTTGACTAGAAAACCAATGTAACAGTCATTACATTAATGAGAGAGAATTTAATATTTCAATTTAAACCCAAAGATTGCCGTACTAGATTATAAAAGCAAGACTACTGATATGATGCAAATATTAAATCATATAAAGATTAAAAAGTATTTTAAAATATCATGCAAGCACCAACACAAGGCCAATATGGCTGCCTATAAGCAGACAACCTGAGTGGTTTCAAAATATTTGATTACCCTGAAAGGAGAAATATAAATCTTTAGTGTTAGAATTTTATCATTCTGCTTTCAGTAACTTCAAACATAAATGAAAACATCAATATACCTGTAGAAGATTCAAATACTAGGTTTATCACTTGATCTAATAGTGTGTGATTTGTAGAATACCAGCCACATCTATCAAGCAAAGAGTATCCATTCTTTAATATGCTTCATATAGACCATATATATAAAGGAAAGTACTTCTTAATGAATTTGAAAGCTTTAAACCATACTCATTTCTTTTTCATTTATATAATTTCAAAATTAGATAATAAATATATACTAAGTATTTGTCATGCCCATCCTCTTTTTCCTCCCTCAAATTCTCCTATACATGTCCCAACATCACACTCTCCCCGTTTTTCTTTTGCTTTATGACCCATGAGGTCCAATTACGCCTGCCTGGATGGGAATGACATAGTAGGACTTCCCTTGGAGCACAAACAACCTATTAGAGGCCACACCTTGGGAACAGCTGACACTCCTTTCTCCAACAACAGTCAATTGCCAGGACCTCTCATCTAGGAGTGGAACTTTCTAAGCCTCTCCATCCATGCTGGAATGTTGACAGGCTTCATCTTGTACAGGTCTCAGACAGGCTGTTATGAACCTGGCTCTTTCATATCCAGGAAGACACTATCTTCCCCCACTTCTGGCTATTACAGTCTCTCTGTTCCTTTTTCTCTGAGCCTTGAAGGGAGAGAATGATCTAGCTGTCCCATTTCTGGTGTGACTATTTCAGAGTCTATATTCTGATCACAACATTATTGTGGTGAAAATATCTAAAAAGTGATAAGAGAAGTCTAACATTAAGAAATGAGGGATACTATGTTTCCTGTGCGCTTAAAAAAAGGCATTTCAATTAAAGTTAGCAATACTGATGACTGATAACAGTGCAATGCATCAGACTTTAAGATGGAAGGTAAAGCAGTCCTTCCAGAGAAACAGGACCTTAGGTCATCAGAAGAAAAGCTATAAATCAGTAGGATACCAAGAATCTAAAAAGAAGCAACAGGACAAATGAAGTAAAGAAAATAAAGAAAAGAGGGAAAAATCATTGCAATAGAAACTAATAAAATGTAAAAGTCAATTAATAGAAAAGACTAATAACAATTAAGAAAAAACTATGACACAAATTTCCAGCATTAGAATAAAAAAGTCACTAAAAAGATATTACCACCATTTTATTCTAACAAATTTAAAATTTTTAATAAAATACTTTTAGTTCTAAAATGTTGTTAAATTAGCATAATACATTCTAGTGAATCTGAATTATTCTGTGTCAAAAAGACTATAGTTGTAAATCCTCACACATACTAGACACCAGTTAAAATTAACACCAGAATCTTCCACACAGGAATAATAATGTGAGTCATATATAAATGGACACTATTACTCAGAATAAACTTGACCCTTAAAGACAAAAAAATAAGTGTTAAAAAAAAAAAGAAATTCACAGTCTACTTTTTTCATAATGATGGGTGCAAAAATTCTAGATAAAACATTAATAAATCAGATTTGGGTATGTATTTTATTCCAGGAAGGCAAGTTGATTATGAGAAAAGTATTTGAGTACAATTTTACCACATTACCAGATTCAAAGTGAAAAACCATAGGAACCTATCAGTTGATGAAGGGGGAAATGATGACATTTAGTATTCATTCGGGACCAAGTCTCATTGTTCAATGACAAGAAGTTGACTCTCCTTAACCAATAAATGATGTAAAAAAAAAAAAAAAAACTACAGCAAATATCACATTCAATATGGAGATATGAAGAGCTCTTTTGCTGAGGTCAGGAGTGATTTATTTATCATTTATCATTATAGAAGTCTTAGCCAATGCAATATAATCTTGTGATTTCCAGACATCCATATTCTTTACAGGCTATAAGGTTATTTTTACACACACCAATTTGGGGAAACTCATAATTAGGCTATCTGAGATGTGATGTACTGCTATCTTTAACTGATCATGTCTGAAAGTTGGAAAGGTGTGAAGAAAAGCTCACACCTGTTTTCCTTTTACCCTGCCATCTGGAATCACCTTGAGTCAAACTAGATGTGGGTCTTTACCACTTTGCTTTGAAAGTTGCTTGTTTACAGGTAAGGCATTCATTATACCTCTTATGAACATTTCTTAATTAGTCAGAAACTCTTTCCAGTCTGGAGAGGTAGCTCAGAGGAAAAGTGCTTGCCTGGAAAGTGAGAACCTGAGTTTGAATCTTGAGAACCCTTGTAAAGCTGGACACAGTGGTATATGTATAGAGTCCCAGCATATTAGAGAGAGATGGAGGCAGGGGCAAAGACAGGATTCCTTAAAGATCATAGACTAGGTAGCTTCTTAAAGGTTCTTTGGAAAATCGGTAGGATGGTGTTTTGCTGGGGCAAACACATGAAGGAAATTTTTGTTAAAGTAGACACAGGTGTGAAAGGCTAAGGCCGACTCATGAAGGAACATTTCATTGAAGCAGACACAGGAGAGAGGATGTTCTGCTAAAGCAAGGACAGATGATGAAGGATTTTTTGCTAACAACACACATGTATTGGTCTGCCTTACACTGTGTAGTTGAGTATTTGTCAAGACTCCATAGAGAGAAATGCAACAAAAAAAAACTTCTGGTGGTGTGCTGAAGTTTCTTCCAGCTTCCTCAGACTCAGGCTGATTGGATGCACAAGCTGAGGCAAGGCACGTGGAAGATGCCTGGTGCTTAGAGGGTATGAATAGAACTCCACAGAGTGACAGAGACAGAGCTTGACTTGCTGCTACAGCTAGCTGTGCAGTGCTTGTGAGTCTTGTGTCTTTGCTGATGTTCACTGATTTTCACTTCCCTGAGAGAGGCACTGCCAAGAACTTCTCCTAATGTTTCTCCTGGTCCCTCCTGCTGAATCGAGCCAAGAATGAAGCCCGGCTTTCTCTGCTATGTCATGTCACCAAAATTGATATCCCGACACTACCAAACTGGACTGCTGGTGTATCTGTGAAGTGTTTGCGAGTGGATTGAGTTGCTGACCTGTGAACTGATCTGCTCATTTCCAGACAACACAGATGGAACTTACTCCAAAGAATCTTTCTAAACAGGTCCACTTCCCCTTCACCTCCTCTATCTTTTCTTCCCTACTACCTCTGGTGGTTAGTGGGCTACAAGGGAGGTTAAAGTGTTTAAGAACCATCATTAAAAATATGATTTGAAAAATTAAAGTTACAAATCATCAGTCAGCTCACCAAACTCTTATGTTTAATGCCAGTTATTTTGAACACAAAAGTTTTTGAAAAAAAGTATATTAATCAAAGTAAATCTTCCATATTATAGAAAAGGAAAAAAACATCAGCTGACTGGGTAGTAAAACATGGAGACTGACTCAAGTATTTCACCTTATGTTTTATGCATAAAATATCTGGTAGGACCCTGTTTTAGTTACTTTCCTATTCCCGTGACAAAGCACCATGACCAAAGCACCTTATTTTATGTTTTACTTAGAAAGACACTTAATCAGAGCGTTCAGTTTTAGAGGATTAGTCCATGAGTTACAGGGCTCAGAGGCAGGCAGGCAGGCAGGCAGGCAGGCAGGCAGGCAGGCAGGCAGGCAGGCAGGCATGGGACTAGAGAAATAGCTAAGCACTTACATCTGATCCATGAAGGTGGGAAGGAAGGAAGTGGGAAGGAGGAAGGAGGGAGGGAAAAGGGGGATTGAGCTACAAATATATGGCCCATTTTCATTCAGACCACCACAGTACACTTACTTCATTTGTTGCCAGTGTCTAAATCTCTTCCTGACTGTGTCTGTTCTCCTCATATATGCAGTGGAAGTCTAATGCAGTGCAGATAGAGTGTAATAAATGTTGCCACTGTTCTGTTGTCACAATTGTTGCAGCAGCCTTTAGATTGATCCCTTTGCTTCCAATGTTGTCCCTCTCCAAAATATTGTCTGTGTTAGGAACTTTTTCAGAATCTAAACTTGGTGCTTGCGTGGTGGTGGAAACCATTTATTTCTGCCATTAGACACCACAACAGAACCTTGTCTCCCTGGATTCTTCTTGGAACTTGCTTCCTTCACTTCTACATTTCCAGCTATGCTGATCTTTCTTTCCCCAAAACTCAGTTCCTCCACGGAAGCAAATACCTTTGCATATTGTATAACCATGGCCCTGTAGAATTGGGTGCTCTCCTAATGAATCCCCTTCTTCAGATTTCAACCCAAATGATTTCTCCTCTCTAGAGTGGGTTAGGCCCCCATCTACAGTCTCTTACAGGCACCTATCATTGCCATGTTAGGATTTTAAGACTGTATGTCTCCAGACTGTCGACTGGTGAGTTTGGAAACCGAGTGTGTTAATGTCTGTTTGCACAGTCTGGCACAGGCTAACTCCATTGAAATCATAAAATAATGTGTATACATTTCTAAATGGATAGGATTGAGATTATTGTAGCTAAAGAGTTTATGATCTATGACTAATTATAGGAAATAACTTCAGAGGGAAGCCAGAGGCAGAGAGTCTGATGAAACATAAATGACTGATTTATCAGATGAGATAAGACATGCAAAAAGTTCATATATGAGGACCTAGCCACTTAGTGATAAATGTGAATTTCAGCATAGGTTTGGTTGATAGCACACATATTCCTACAAGCAGTTCCTATATAAAGCCTTTGTGGGGACAGGTAAGCATTATAGATCACGAATCTTCTATCCTAAAAATCCTTTGGACCATGAATTATATTAAAGACAATGTTGGACTCATGAAACCTGTTTGACTTAATTTAGTGCCATCTGTCCATGTTGTCCTCCTTGGCAAAGGATGTTGTATATTTCTTCGTGTGCCCGTTTGCCCTCTGTTTACATCGTCTGTCCTCACAGCACAAATTATAATTCTATCACTAAATCTCCAAAGAAGACGCTGAGCAACTATCCTTTTGGCTGAAACAAGAAGCCAGAGAAGACAGCTCTCGCCCACATGAAGATATAACCTTGTCTTTAAAGACTTGAATGAACAGAAGAATGAACCCCATCTAACCTTTGTGTCTCTGCTATACTTACTGCCACAAAACTATGCTCTGTCCTACCACAAATTTTAGGCTACCAAACTTCACATGATAAATGACCACCAGACCTAGAATAGCATAAAAATTGGAACATTGCAACTATTTTTCATGAAGAAAAAAAAGGAGACATTTGGTCAAACTCAGTCCAATTACCAATGATAAAATGTACCAGTGTCACCTTCAATAATTACCAGGGAGCAAGGCTTAACTATAAGTAATGGTTCATCTATTTCATTTTTAGCTTATTTCATTAAAAATTAATTCCTGCTAAACAGTTCTCAGTTCTAGGGGAAATTTGCCAAGAATCATGTCTTTGGAACAGAACAGAAGATGTGTAGGATGTACATAGAATGCATGTCTCCAAGGTGCTCAGACATTTAAATGTATAGACTTTCTGTCCCAGCCTATGCCAGTTATAGTTATATCTGTATTGATATAGGTATACTGGGAAACTTATGCAAATTGAAAGCAAGCAAAAGGTTTTAAAAGGATTTCAGGCTAAATAGGACCAGAAGCCATCCATAACTATATGTTTTTGAGTTTATAATAATTCAGTGTAATATATGTCATTTATTCAAAAAGAATGAAGAGGAATATAGCCTAAATTTAACAGCTTTAAAAATGATTTCACTGTAAAATAAAAGAAAGTAAAAATTTCACTGTGAAACTATATATATTTATTCAACAAATAGGTATTATGGGCAGGAAAATAGAATAGAGATTAATTATGCTTTCAAGTAGTTAGGTTTCGTTGCTGAGACTCATACACATATGCATACACACACACACACACACACACACATACACACACACACACACACACACACACACACACACACACACACAAACACAGGCCAGTTCCCATAGCACTGGGGAAAAAAAGGGTATGGGCAGGGTGCACAGTAGACTAGCCACAATGACACTTGTTTTACACATGATTGACATCCTCAATAACCTTCCTACAACATGATTTCTAAGCTGAAACTTCTGTGCCCAAAATTTCAGGGTGGTAAAGGAATTTGCCCAGGATTGTTTGTGCTTCCCTTAGTTAAACAAACAAACAAACAAACAAAACACCTCCAAAGTAATATGTGTTAAGTAATATGTGATCTCTCTATGGTATCATTTTGAGCCATGCAGAAAAGAAAAGAGATGGTATTATCTGTTTATTGAGTGATACTATGAATCCTTGTGAGAGTAGTTTTCACGTTTACAAAAAGGTTCATATGTATATGTATGCTCATGTGGAAACCAGAGATGACATGAGATGTCTTTCTCAGTGCTCTCTACCTTTGATTTTGAGTCAGGGTCTTTCACTGAGCCTATCCCATCAATTTGGCTAAGCTAGTCAATGAGTTCTAGCAATCCTCTTGTCTCTGTATCCCTGGCCAGTGCTAGGGTTCCAAGTATTCCCTGTTATGCTGGCTTTTATGTGAGTTCTGGATATTCAAACTCCAGCCCCCATACTTGTGCACCAAGCACGTTACCAACTGAGCCCCGCCCAGCCCCATCACCTTTTACATATTTTAAATTATTTTTTAGTTCTAGTTTACATTGATCTGAGTTCATCATTTTCATTTTGCTATCTTTTTCTACAAAGCCATACAGTTCCACAAAGACAGTTTACAATGTCAGGCTTAGTAGTCAATCTTGACCAAGATGTTAAAAGTGATGTGTTTCACAACAGAGGATGTATTTTTAACAGCAGTAAGTAATCCAAGCTTTGTTGGAGCCCCTGCCTGAACATGACCTTCTGTGGAATTTCTTCTTCAACCTCCGAGACTGACTCTCAGCAGTGCTTCCCCAGTATGGTCTTATAAGACTGGAATGGAAGTGTCCTGTTGTGTTATGTTTGGCTTGTGAATATGTTTTTAAAATCAGGAAAATTCACTGAAAATGTGGGATTTCTCTTGAATACTAGCATTCTTTCTGATGTGGGCCCTTTTCTCTTAGCATTTTTTCTTGGTCAGCTCCACAACTCTACTTTTATGTATGGTCTCTGGAGGTCTTAGCCTTGCTTACCCTTATGGTACAGTTGTACCTGATTAGAACACGTGTAGGTAAATATTCACTGAGGTTGCTTGAAGCAGATGTGTTTTTCTTATGGGCCTTTTGGAATATACATTGGATGGTTAAACTTAAAATACAAATATAGACGTAGTTGGCCTCATTGATACTGAAGAAGACATGGTCCAGTTGGAAAACAGGAAACAAGGTAAAGTTCTAAAGTTTCTCCATAGATGGAGAAAGAGTCACACTGATCCTGGAGAAAGGAGGATCATAGGACAGAGAAAGAGAGAGACAGAGACACAGAGATCTGAGACAGAGACAGGAACACAGGGAGAGACAAGGAGAAACAGGGAGATACAGGGAAACAGAAAGATCCTACACTACGCTATGATATGGTCCTAAAATTCTTTTACTTGAGCTTCTTGAGTGTGCTTTGTTGCCAGTAACTGTATGATTCTCAGTGAATGAAGCTCTTGTGTGACTTTTATTATCCTTGCTTGAATATCCAAACATAACCTTAGGCTCCCAACAATTCTTTTTGAATTCTCTATTTGAATCAGGGTAGAATCTACTGAGTAGAGTGTTAGTCTGTTTCTTAGTAGGAAAATGTAAATATGCTTGCAAGTGATCCTTGAGTAGGGTATTTTCCTATTTGACTACTATAAATTCTGAGCTATTCTAGTTATATTAGCAGAAAAAAGACGCTATTGTCTTTGAGTGAAGTTTTGACCCTTAAAATCCTTGAGTTCAAGCTTTCCCTATTTTTAGTTGCTATTTTGAGATGTTCGTGTGTGTAAAGTCTGGGCTAGCATCTTTCCGAAGCAGAAGTGTTTTCTTCTTCATTGTGGGTTGAGAAAAATACTATGTAATATTTTGTGTTTATAAAATAACAAGGCTACTTAGATGGCTCAGCTGATAAGGCACCCAGTTTACAGAGAACCAACTACAGCAAGTTGCCCTGTGACTTCAACACGTGTGCCGTGGTATGCACACACACACACACACACACACACACACACACACACGGATATGTGTGTGCACAGACTACTATGTAGCTATTGAAGGCAAGTCTTTTCCTTAATTCCCTTTCAAGACCAGTTGTAGCCATTGTAGTGAATGAATGGATATACTACATGACTCTTCCATTTATCCTTCTTTTGTTTTTCTGTTTTGCATTCTTGTCATATTAAAATATGATACATTTTTGTTTGGGGTATGATTAAAAACAAACCATTAAATTGTCAGTGTCTCCCAACCCTTTCATATCAGGACACATATTGGATTTGAAAATATTGTAGGGTCTTGCCCTGCCCTATGCAAATGCTCGTGCCTCACTGGAAGACATGAGTACTGTTCTTCCTAGAATAAGGAGGGAAATGCTTTAGAATGTGTGTGATCTGCTCACTGAGGGATAGCGCTTAGAAGGCACTGCTGTGTGTCGCCTTCCACTCATGCTGTTTTCACGGGCTGTTGCTGCTAAGATTTGTTCCCCGAGATGTGTGAGGCTGCAACCTATTCCTTTACTTCCAGTCACCTCTCTTTGTGAACATGTGAGCATCTTCATGGTTTCCCATTTGAGCCTTCTCTTTGCTTCTCTTTTACATAGTGATTCAATCACCCATGGTAGACAACTGCTGGTTAGTTTTAACATTTTTATGAGACTCCAAGAATTATTTTTAATGAAAGAAAAATATTAATTTTAGACTGAAAGCTACAAGTTTATGGTAAGAAAATAAAATTGATTTGATAAGCAAATAACATACAAACTCCTCTATCTGGTTATTTGTCATTACTAATCCATCACATTGGAAGTGTTTTCTTGGAGAACTGATGGAAAAATATTTTGAAACCATGTTAGGCCTCAGTGGTCAATACCTAAATGATCAGTTATTGATGTGTGTCCTTAGTATATGAATTGGCAGTGAGGGCACACTTACAATATACTTGCTTTCCCTAATCCAGTCTGCAAATTATTTTAAAATTGTCACCAGACCCTCAGGTCCACAACTTGTTATCTTAGATTACCTGAGTTCTGATAGAAATTAGCAAACAAAAATTGTTAAGGAGACAAACTTCTCCATAATTCGTCCAAACCAAGGAAGGAATCTAATTTCTTTCCACAAAACCTTGAGAAATGTGTTGCCTAACTTTTGGTTATAGAAAATCACAGGACAAATGCAAGCAACAAGTTCACTTACCTATGAGAGGTTAACCAATTCTTCTCAGTAGAAGGATGCTCAAGCCTTGGTTCATTAGGCTGAACCATGCCTTCTCGTGCCTTCTCAGCATGGAGGATCTGCAATGTAGTTACAAGTCTTCACTATTGCAAAACCATCATTCTGATATCATCAAACTCACAGTTAACCCTTTTTGGAAAATCAAATTCATGGTTTAATTTAAAAACCAAAGAATAGTGAACAAGAAGTCTATTCCCTGGTATTTTGGTTTGGTCTCTAATCACCATTCACCACAGCTTTGCACAAATGGAAATATCCAAAGTATTCCATTCTTTTGGCAAAGGGCATTTTGCCAAACATACTGATTCCCAAATTGAAAAAATGAATTATACATCTTTTGATACTCTTGGTTTTAGGGTTTTAAAATCAGCTTTAGATAGATAAACAGACAGATCAATAAATGGTAGATAAAGAGGTAGGTAGGTAGATAGATAGATAGATAGATAGATAGATAGATAGATAGATAGATAGAAGATGGCTAGATCTATCTTACCTACTATAATTTAAAACAATTAGAAGAGAGAAGCCTCTTTAGACTCTCCAGAGCCTATTAAACACAATTTTTAAGATAACATCTTTCTTGTTCTTTGTTTATGAAGTCTGGTCAGGAAATGGCCATAAAAAGCTTCAAATCCCAATTGAATAATGTGTTTTTAAAAGTAGCTGCCAAGTGTAAATACCACTGATATACATTTGTGCATCCGATAGTATATAAATAACTGGGGAAAGCAGAGCAAAGGTCAATCAGTTATGCATAGGTCAGAAGGCTTTCCGTCTGGGCTGAGTCTTTTTAGCAGATGACATCATGTGTCCTTTGGAGTCTATTGTCAAATGTGGCTGGAGTCATTGCAGAGTGGCTCCTCTGCTGGATTACCAGGACAGTGCTGCTGAGGTCCAATAAATAAGAGTATTATTCTTGGTGGAAGAAGATTTACATAATTAAGGGGCAGTGATGAAGGATTTCTATTCAACAAAAACCCCTCTGGGCTCTATCAGCTGATTTCTAGCTTCCTGTCTCTCTTACTTTATTTTTTGAAGACAGAAAGAGTTGGAGGTAAGCCACATGCCCTTTATATAACTGTGATGGATATTTCCCCATGAAATCCCCAGCAGGGAATCAATGGTAATGAAGCCTGGCACCCTTGTCATATCTTCTCAGGTCATTATTGCCCATCTGGATAGGGCATCGACAAGCTGGGTTTGCCATTTTTTTCCTTTGATCTAATAGGGGCTGGTTATTCCTGCCTGCCAGAACCTAGAGTGACCAATGTAGTCACATGTTGCAGGAGACAGGAAGGGTAGTAGCATCGTCCTGCTGACACAGCAGGGGGTGCATTGGCTTATACAGAGATCAGGTGATGAAGGAACTGCCAAGACCAGTCATTTCCAGTCAGTCAGGTTCAAAGAAGGGAATGTTACCTGACAGACTTTAATGAAATCTCCCTCTACCCTTTCAGCACTGATTAGAAAAGTTAAAAACTTGTTGTCTTTTTAAACCACAGGGATAAAGCCTAGAATGGAGGGCTCTTTTAGTCTCCATCTCTGTCCTTTTTCCTGGGCATTTATCTCCATTTTGTTAAGAGTTCTTGGAAGAAGGAAGGTCTGACTGTCACCTGCAACTATGGAAGGAAGTAGTCCTTGCTTCCAGGGGTCTTAGAGTCCACTGGGAAGACAAACATGGCCAAGACGCCTCCACAGCACATGCTGCTGCTGCTGCTGCTGCTGCTGTACAGTCCAGGGACCGTGGATATTTGTGGCACTTATTTGTGCCACACAGTCCCTGAGTTTTCAGTCTGAGTTGTAAACTGTGTCTGAGAAACATGCCTACACTTGTCCTTCTCAAGAACTAGTTAGGGACCTCTCAGTTTTCAAGATGGTTGCTGTGGGAGACACAGATTTTCTCTGTACTTTTTTACAGTGTTTTCTGGCTGTCCTTGAGACAAAATCGACACAATGGACTAACAGGAGAAAAGCATATGCATTTATTTAATACGGTTTCTTCTAATGATGTGCTCTCATAAGGACACAAAGCCCTGAAGAATGACAGAGCCTTTATAAGTTTGTAGTTCCTTGAATAAAGAAACAGTCTATGAAAGTGATTAAATTATATAATGAGACTAATCATTGATTTTCAAAAATATATTTTAATGCAATCTATTTGCACAGAATTCTCTTGCCGTCAGGCTTGCTACCCTACCTCAACCCCTGGTCCTTCTGTTTCTGATACAGAGAGGACATCTTCTATGTGCAGACTTCATCTTCTGTATCAGTATATTCTTGAACGTGACTTTAGCTCAGAATAATTCTTCTGTCACAGTGGGATACTATGACATAGCATGTCCTGTTTTGGACATTGGAGGCAATGTGGCTGTCATCACTGTGGAACAATTCCCAAAGTCCTAACTACATCAGTAAAACTGCATATACCCTTAGGGGTTGTTCTTTGGTTCTACCTATCATAGTATCAGGTATCCCATAGGAAACTGCACCCTTTTGTTTTCTTCTCTCCACATTCATGGTGTGTTGAGATTCTGATCTGTGATGATGTGTCAATTACTTTGTATAACATAAGTAGACAAAACTAGAATCTTATCTACACCATTCAAGCCAACTTCATTGTTTATATGAAAGGTTTCTATAGTACTTATCATAGGAGACCAAGACCTATCACCCATGACTTTTGACCCTGTTTCTATCTTGCAAGTCTTTCAGGCTAGGTATGGTGAGACATGCCTAGAAACTCAGCATGCAGGTTATAGGGGCAGAAGGAATGCCATATTTTGAAGCTAGCCTTGGTTACAGAGAAAGCCTCAGGCCAGCCAAGCTAAATAAGAAGACACTATTCTCAAACAAAAATAACAACAAACCCTACACTCTTCAGCTAGATGTCAATGTCATGCTCGTGTGATGGAGTGATGGAGGTCCTTGGACATCAGCAGATGTGTATTTTCATTCTTGTGTCAATGCTGAGAAGCTGAGTGATGTCAAGCAAGAGAATTTGCATTCCTGAAACTCTTCTTCATTAACTGTCTTAGTTCCTTTACATCTCAGCTGTCTTTGTGTTTAGGTCCTCAATGCCTTCCTTGGGATCCATCATAATAGTAGACTTAAGATTTTCCAGGCTGAGCAATAGTGTTTGTAGCAATAGACAGTAAATTCAGAAAGGAATGGAAATATCCATAGCATTAAGCAACTCAGAAGAATTCTCCTTGGGGCATGTTTTATTTGCCTGTGCTGTTGCCTTTTTGACGAGTTGAGTCTCAATTCACAGCCTTTAGATTGCTCTTGAGAATCCTAACACCTTTTTTCCCCTTCTATTCAGCATAAATTTTCTTAATAAAAAAACAATACAAATGCAAATGTGTAATAAAAATATTGAAAGCTACGGATAAGCCAAGTGATAGAAGTAGAATATCCTGAATGTTGGGAATACATTCCTCTGTGAATTAGAAAAAATCCAGCCTGTGGCTATGCTCTCCAGGGCTTTCCAGGGGAACCCAGCTGGTGGTGTAGCATTTCTCTCTTGCTCTGCACGTTTCTGCAGGGTAACGGTGTGGCTCCCCCTCCTTCAGATATGAAGCAGGCACTCGGATGTGCCTATGCTAAAAAATTCTACTCTTCACTTGGGCTTACAAGGTAAATACAAGTAGCATGAACCCTGATGACTCTGCCTTCCTTTATGTTTATAGTTTGCATGGAGACACAGTGAGAGGTCATTAGCCATACCCTTTCCATTTGAGTCACTCTGCATCCTGGGAACAGCAGAGGTCATACGGCAGATTCCACCATCCAGGGGCGGACAGATATTCACAAGGACCAAAGTGAACCTTCAAAATGTAACACATTAACAAGTTATTGGATCGCTTTACAAAACCCATTAGAGCTGTCACAGTAGAGAGAAGGACGATACCTTGAGCATGTCTGCTTAAATGCTCAGATTCACTGTTCTTTATGTAAATGCAAAAATTATGTCAGCATTCTGAAGACAGACTTGAGGTCATTGGGACCCTTAGCTGTTCCTCTCCCCAGTGCCATTTTATTGGATAAATTTTTTCTCTATTTTTTCACCATTTCTTATTTTTTAATTGACACATTAGGAAGAGTAGCTAAGCCTAGTCTATCGTGGTTACTGGATTTTTGCTTTAAAAAACTCATAACACATAAAGTTGTGTGGGTACTTAAGGGTTGGATACAGGAAGAGTTGAAGAGGAGTAAATATGATTCAAGAAATATATATATATATATATATATATATATATATATATA
>JANHMN010000001.1:168241867-168257272 GCA_030674055.1 Rhabdomys pumilio
TGTGTGTGTGTGTGTGTGTGTGTGTGTGTGTGTGTATGTGTGTTTGTACTGAGATAAACAACAGAATACATCTGCCAGATGGGTATGCTATTTTTTTCAGACAAGAATTACCCTGGCAGATCCTTTATATGAGACAGCTTATATTTCATGTTATAAAATTGCTTCTATCTTCATGGAATGCTAGCATGAGAGAGGGTTATAAATAAAAGGTTGTCAGCCAATGAGTGTCAAACATGCAGGAAATTTGATAATAATGCACCTGGTTTTTGTGTGTTTTTTGTGTGTGTGTATGTGTGTGTGTGTGCGCATGTGCGTGTGTATGTATGGGTGTGTGTAGGCTATAATTTTCATATATGTTAGTATGTGTACACATATGTACGTATACATGTCATATGTGTCTGTGTGAGTGTCCATAAGCCAGAGGTTGACAGCAGATGTGTTCAACATTTGCTCTCCACCATAATTTTTGAGACAGTCTGTTACTGAGCTCAGACCTCTCTGACTCGGTTACACTGACTAGCCAGTCAGCCCTGTCTCTACCCATTAGAACACTGTGCTTTCTTCTGTTCTGATAGCCTCTTCCTTAATGATATTGCAGATACTATTTTCATATTACTAAAACACTCCAGCATTAAATAGTTCTTAATGGCTGTATAATATTCTATAGTATAACTACACTAAAATTAATTGAAAACCCTCTTGTGTTTGACAGGATCTCCAGATTTTCTTACAATAAATACACTGAATAAGACTCTAGATACATCTTTTCTCTGACCTTTAACTTTTCCCCTTTAGTTTGATTCTGATTTTGAAAAACATCTGCAAAGAACACGATGGCGTGGGTAAATGTACAGCTTTGCAGAGACTCAGCAAAGTTCTGAGAAAAGAATTTTCATAACTCAAGAACTTGGATTAATCTACAAAATGCAAAATATCTTATTGATTTAGTAAGACCATAGAAGTACTTGATAAATTCGTAGATAGAGGGAATAATATGATCTATGTTTTATAGAGTCAGTTCATTTGATGGGCTAAAGTAATATCCTTTGCATGTTTAGTTAAAGGGATCTAGAACTTTTCAGACATGTTAACCTTCAGAATCCTTTCTGCTTGGAAATATAGTTTCATTTGACATTGAATTGGTTTTTTTTTTTTTTTTCTACACAGGTTGTCAGATGGGAACAGGGAGTAGTGTGTCTCATGTGTCTGGATGTGGTATGGCTTGTTGAAGTTGAACGCTTGGCACCCACTCCAGCTGAAAACAGGGACTGCAGATGTTAGCTTCCAGTGTTCACAGGAAAACACCCCCTTTCTCCCAGCTTTGATGTGCTATGGAGAGTGGATTAATTGAGAACCAACACTGGCCTTGCAGAAAAAAAACTGAACATTTGAAACTTGCTGAGTGCATCAACTCACTTCACAAAAGGGTTTTAAATGTCCCTACTTCTCCTCACGTGTGCAGGGATCCTAACGGAGAAGCTGCCCTGTGCTTCGACAATATCCACTATGTGACTTTTTTTTTTAATGTTTCATAGTAGGATTAGTTTTTATGGTGACTGTTTGGGGACTGGGTTTCTGCTATGTGTCAGACAGACAAATACATTGGAGGTGATGGCGACGGGTGTGGGTGGGAATGAAGAGCAGTGCTGACCTTTTAGAGAACCCCTCACCTCACTGTGTGGCCTCATCTGTAGGCGGCTTTCCAGTCCCAGCTCCATTCAACTCTCAGTTCTACAGCAAAGATTTTTAAAAAAAAATATTGTAGCTATTTCATTACCAGGAAGTTCCTCCACCAGAGGGGGCTTGCGGGCAGACAGAGGTGGTGGAAATTATGCAGTTTCCACACTTGTCTTCTTGACTTGCTTTTCCTAAGAAGCAGAACTGAGTTTTAAGCAACTCCTCCATTCCCTCTCCTGGGAGTCTTTTTATTTCACACCAGAAGCCAAAGGCTGAAGAACTTAACTAGTCCTTGTGGCCTAGCACCAGGATGTGTTTTGGTTTTCACACTAATTTGAGTTCAGAGGGGTAGAACAAGAAAATAAACAGTAGCCTCTTAGTTCACCAGGAGCTAAGGATTAGCAACTATGGAAGTTGTTCTGTAGGAGGAGTAGAAAGCTGTGTCCTGGACCCAAAGCTGACTCACAGCTGGCCATGTGCTAGGATTTACCCCAGCAAGGCTTTCCGCTTCTAAGAGTTCTTTGGTTCGAGAACCTTCCCTGGGACTTTTGGCCGGTTCTTAGATTTGAGGTGCAGGGCTAATGTATTCTATGTCTTGTGGATAATTCACTCTGAAGGTCTAGAAGTACTTGATGCTGGGGTGGATGTTGGGCATATATGTCAGGTGAGTACTCTTAAGGTACCTGAAGGTCCAAGAGAACTTGACCCTTGTCATCCAAGGAACCTGGCTTATGATAGCAGCATGCTGAATGAACTCACAGAGGCTCTCTCTTCATTTGATACTTTTGGTCTGTTAAAATAGGGACTTTGTCCTTATTTGACACTTGGAAATAATTGTCTTTCATTCTGACAAAATGTAATATTAGTCAATATCCACATATTATCTGCCCTCTGTCTGCCCAGGGCCTGTCCACTGCCTGAATGGGGCAAGTGATACTGGGCCCAGACGAGAGTGCTAGCAGATAGATAGGGTGGCTCTTCACTCTCTGTACCCAAGCTCTTGGGAACATAGCAGGAGACCATTCTTGATGTCTGTATGGTGTTAGGCAGGTAACATAAGGTCCCTACTCTTCCTCACATATGCAGGGATCCTAACAGAGAAGTTGCCTTGTACTTCGACAATATCCACTATATGTCTTTTTTTTTTAATGTTTCAAAGTAAGGTTAGTTTTTATGGTGACTGTTTGGGGACTGGATTTCTGTTATGTGTCAGATAGACAAATACATTGGAGGTGATGGCACTCCCACTCAGTTGATCCCTTTGTTTAGATTACTCTAGGGAAATAGAAACCAGCAGAGACAACTACCTCATCTCTTTTAGCCAATCACCAAGGATACCTATGTTTATAACCACCACCACCTCTCTCATTGATTCTGCACAATGAATAAGTAAAGCTCAGTGGTGGAACCCTAGACTCCACAGGTGGAGATCCAGTCCCTTAGCCACCATCTATGGTCATGGAAGATTCAGTCTTTCTCTACATTGTTGCATCATATGAGCTCTCCTGCCTCCCTTCCCATGTCTCCTTCCCCACCCCATGCACTTGCTCCTCCATTCCTCTACTGCCCTGACTCCCCCTTCCAGCACTCTCAATGTTATGCAGAGACGCCATGTTTGCTCCTCTATCAGCATCATTGCGTCTGCTGTCACATCTGTCTATCTTTCCCTTTAGGTGTGTCTTTGCCACTGTCACACTCAGAATTTAGCACAGTCATTATCTCTCAAGAAAAGAATGCCTTTCCTACCACAATGGTTCTCATCTCTCCTCAATATACCTTGTTGTCCTTTACAGGACTGGGCACTCCCTAACATCATATCATAAATTTATATTAATCTTATTATTGTTTTAGTATAGTTTCCACTGTGGTAGGGGTTTGAGCTGCCTTGTTCATCTCTTTCCCTTCAGTACCTGGAATGTTGTTTTCCATCAGTGTTTACTGCTCAAGCATTTAGCTTACTCATGGTGATTGATTATTGAATGTATTAAGTGAACAGACTGCTGTGGCAAAGGTCCTTGCACTTTGCGTATCTTTTCTGTTGCTGTTGACAACTCAGGCTCTCATCACCTGCTTGTGCTTGAAAGGCTGGGAGATGTGTTTCTTCTGTATAGTGTCTCCGCATGTCATCTGGCTTTTCATTTGATTTAAACTGATCATTTTCATTTGATATAAACACATCATTTACATATTAATTCTTTGTGCCTTTCTCATTAGCCCCTAACAATTAAAATACACCATTACTTTGCCATACTCAGAGTTTTTATAATGTCATACCAAAGTCTTCATTAATTAAATAACTTAATTAATTAGAGCCTTATTCTAGGACAATATCTTTCCTAGTTACAAATCATCTCCACTAAAGAGCACAATAGCATATGTGGCAACAGGACATGACAACTAGGCAGCCAGATGTGTACACTGGCATGCAGAAAGTCAAAAGCTGATACTTTGCTGTTTGGCACCAGTAACACCGAGAAGGGAACATAGTTGATAGGATAAAAGGAAATACAAATTCTGACACAGCTATTGGAAGCACAACTCAATTGTCAGGCTGGCATCTGGATTCTTCCAAACATTAATTGGAATTAAAAAAAAAAAAACTTAAAAGCAGAAAGTTTAACATTCTCTTTGGAGATACAAAATCATGTTTGTGGATTATAATTTGAGAAACATTGAAGAATAAGGCAAAATTCTGACTTCTTAAAGCACAAAGCTTTTTAAAAGTTGACCACAGGGTAGGTTTTAGTGAGAGGTACTAAGATAGGGACAGAAAGAAGAGAGAGGCATAGGATGCTCTCTTTGTTAAAGTTTCCATTGCTGTGAAGAGACACCATGACCATGGCGACTCTTATAAAGGAAAGTTTCTAATTGGTGCTGGCTTACAGTTTCAGAGGCTTAGTCCATTATCATCATGGCCGGAAGCATGAGAACATACAAGCAGACATGGTACTAGAGAAGAAGGTGAGAGTTCTACATCTTGATCTTCAGGCAACATAAGGGTACACTGTATTACACTGGGCATGGCTGAACATATATAATCTCAAAGCCTGCCTCCACAGTAACACACTTCTTCCAACAAGGTCATACTTCCTAATAGTACCACTCTCCTTAAGCCAAGCTTTCAAACATATGAGGCTATGGGGGACAAATCTATTCAAACCATCACAGATGCTCTGGATAAGAGATGAGAGCCTAGGATACAGAAGAAGTGATGTGGAATATGAACAATTATGAGTTCAGATTTTAATGACAATAATGATGGCAATGAGGCTGGAGAGATAGCTCAGTGCTCAAGATCATGTATTGCTCTTACAGTGGAACTGAGTTCAATTCTTAGCAGCTGTATCAGGCACATCATAACTGGCTGTAACTCCAGCCCCAGAGGGATCTGGCAAGTCTGAACTCTGAAGGTACCTGCACTCATCCATGTGCATATACTATTGCCTCATACACATTTTGTTTTTATAAAAGAACAATGCTGAAAGAAGAGGCAAATGTATCACCAGAGACACTTGAGAAATGTATTCACTTACTTTCTTTTAAATAGTTGAAATGAGCAAATTACCTTTAGCTTGGGAATTGTTGTTACTTATAGAACATCTTACTACAGATTTGAGAGAATATAACCTATGAATATGTCTGAACTACCTATTACAATAGATAAATTATAAGGCAAGTATCAATACAGGAATGTTTATATGGCTATGCTGAACTTTGTATTTACAGGGGAACAACACATAAATTTTGAAAGAATGAGAACTATTTAGAATAGTTGATATTAAGGTTCAAGTCACCAGTGATAGGAATAAATACAAAATAGGTTAAACTTGTATGTTAAGCGATGAAGATTTGGTAACCAGAAAGATGGCCCAGTGGTTAATAAGACTAGATGTCACTTCCCAGCACCAAAGTCAGATAGCCCACAATTGCTTGTAACTGAGATTCCAGGATATCTGATACTCTCTTCTGGATCCTGCTGCCACCCATATGCAAATGAACACACACATAATTAGAATTAATAAAAATAAAATTTTTAAAATTTTAAGATTTATTTTAAAATAAATCTTTTAAAATTTTAAGATTTATTTTAAAATAAATCTTTTAAATTTTTAAAAGATTTATTGCTGAAGTCTTTTAACTTGGAACAGCTGTATCTTCTTATAAATTCTCTACAGAGGACATCCCTACTAAGGACAATGGCATGGGAAACTTGGTGGAAAGCAGGTGGGAATTTATGTATCACATAAACCATTCGAAATAAATTAATGTCAGACAAAATATGCCTCAAAAAATCATTTTTTTCAAATAGAGATCATATCTAATGATGAAAGGACAGTCCACAGGGAATATCACTTTTTAATTGACACTACTTGGTAGCACCTTTTTATAAGTTGATTAACTAAAAATAGACAGAATCATAAAGAGACAAAGAACATATATGACTATGCTCTGAGAATTTGAAATATTTTTGTTCTAAAACAGATAAACACACTAAGTGTTTGAAAAAAATAAAGAATAGTAAATGACACAGGTGATTAGCTGGTTTGAATGGACATGTGTAGAATTTTATTTGAATTCCAAAATATACATTATATAGAAAGCTTTAACATTGATGAAAATTTGTTTTCTGAGATGTAAAAAGTTGGAAGGCTAGAAGCAGAGAAAAATACATATATTCAGAACCTCAGAATCACACCTCAAATGAGGCTCAAATCAAAAATGTTTACAGAAATTGGTATATACTTTAACACTGTGTGATAATTTGAAGACGTACATAGAGGATGTTTATAGACTCATAAATGTACGTAAGAAACGAATGAAGATTGGCAATTGGTAGAGTAACCATTCAACCTAAGAAAAATGAATAATAGAAAAAACAAACCCAAAGACAGTAGATGTGAGGAATGATAGAAAAATAAAGGGCATATTGCTCTTGTCTGCAAGCCGAAGACTGGTGAACTTGAGGCAAGAGAAATTAAGTCCAGTCTGAGGTACATAATGAGATCTTATCCTAAAGAGAAGGGGTGGGAGAGGGAGGAGGAGAGGGAGAAGAAGAATTATAGAAACCAACATAGCAAAAGTGATCTTTTGAAGTAAAAAATGTTACTCTAATATTTGATAAACAGCTCCTTCTGTATGTACCTGTGTGTATGTATCAGTTTGTGTGTTTCTTTTTATCTCTGTAAATCTATGTGTATACATGAGAAAAGGAGAATAAATGGTATTAGAAATGAAAAAGAGGCTGTAAATACAGACATTCCAAAGGGTTAAATTTCAAAAGTCTATACCTGAGTAACTTCTTTATGGTACTACATGTGAAAACATCCCAATAAATGTGAATATGATGGCATACTCTAACCTTGTGTCTCAAGTAGAGATTGAGAGCATAAATGCTTAGGATTAATCAGGCTTTCCTGAAGGGAAGAAGGGAAATTCACTCACCCAGTGTCTATGGAAAATTGTTGGGTAGTTGGAGTGATGCTGGTACTAACATATTGTCAAAAATAAAATGGACTTTTAAAAATAGGCAGTTATAAAATTTATGGTAAGCAGAATACACGTTAGAAGACAGTGTGTTACAAAGAGCCTATCATAATAGGGCAAAAGGTAGATTAACAAAAGTTATTTGAAAGCTAACTGTTGGCACACAGTCCAGGGATGGAGTCATGTAAGGAGATTTCTGAGTGCCTGTGAGCACATTCCAAAAAGACAAGAGTAGAGTCTTGTGACCTTGGTTTCTTCTGCATTTCCCAGAATCATAGGTAATATCAACGTCAAAATATAAGACATTTCAAAATTTTAAAGTCCCACAGACTTCTAAAAATTCAAAAAGTAGGGCTGGAGAGCTGGCTCGGTGGTAAAAAGCACTGACTGTTCTCCCAGAGCACCTGGGTTCAATTCCTAGCACCCACATGACAGTCACAACTGTCTGTAACTTTGTTTCTAGAGGAGCTGGCATCTTTACACAGATATACATGCAGCCAAAACACCAATACATATAAAAAGAAATAATCTCAAAAATTCTAACTGTGTAAGTCCAAAGGTTCTTTAAAATATTATCTCAGCTGTCAGCTCCTGTAAAATAAAAAATAAGGTATTCTCTTACTTCAGGAGGGAAGAACCAGTGCATAGTCACATTCTGAACAAAGCAAAACCAAACTACAGCAATGTAAATAGCTCAGTGTCCGATGTCTGGTGTTCACTAACCACCTTCATGGCTTCTCCAAAAGATCTGGGTTTCTGTCCAGGTGCCACTTGTCACCTCTCTAGAGGTGGTGGGAGCTGGGAGAATGCAGTCAATAAATGAGATGGCATAAACTCTTATGCAATAGCAAACTTTATTCAGAGCATCAAACAATTTATACTCTAAGGTTTAAGGAAGATCACACAAATAAAGTTCTCTTGAGTTTATCAAACTGGCAAAAATAAGTTACGTTTTTTCATAGGGACATAAATATTTAATTAAATAACAACAGCAAGCAATAATAAGTAATCTGAAGTAAGCTCACTTGTATCCTCCACTGGGAGGAGCCTGTGCTCCCATGAACACTTCTATGTTTAGAAGAAACTGAGGTCACAAAACCTTTGTCTTGTTTTCTTGCGGTGTTCTTATAAGCACTCAGAAATCTCCTCGCATGATGTCATTTCCTAGATAGTGTTTTAACAGATGACATTTAAGATGTGATCTAAATGACTTAAACTATCCAGTCAAAGAGATGATGGTACAAGACCTGCTGGCAGAACACAAGAAAGTCTATAATGAAGAGATAGAAGAACTTGATAGTATTGTGGATGGAACCGTTAAAGTTATGTATATAGTTTCAGGAATCAACATGGGATATGAGTTTCTCTAAGCCAAACACAAATTCCCACACCTCTCTGAAGTGCAAACATATCTCATTAATAGTTTAAGATCATTATCTGCAGAGAAAACACACAGAAACATGGATGAGGGAAATAGTAAACTGATCTCGTTCAGAATCGTGAGTGCTTGTTTAGAAGAGGGTGCAGAGAGACCTCTGCATCTATCCCATGGAAATAACAAGAAAGCTGAGAGACAGCTACAGTCAGGACTTTGCCAATCTCTTTATTTTAACAGTGTCTTTTTAAAATCTGGAATTAAATCCTCAATTCCAAAATACCTGAGAAGAAATTCTAGAAATGAGCAAAGAGATGTCATTCTACATAGCGCAGTGGGCAAACACTGCTAGTCAAAGTGGGCTGTTGAGTGAGTGGGAGATGCAGTGCTGAGAGGATGCAGTAAGGGCAGCAACACAGAACCTGTTAGATGCTGCAAATGTGGCCAATCTTAACTGAGACATGCCATGGGTATAAACACACAAGGGTTGTCAGTGACTTGGTGTAAAAGAAAGCCAAAGAGTGTAACATAGTTCAATATTGGTCTGAAGACTACCTATTGAAATAGTGGAATATATTGAATTGTATAAAACATTATTAAATTTGATTTTCTTGTATTTCAATATTCGTGTGAAGGCTACCTGTTAAAATACTAAGATATTGGAGTGTATAAAATATTATGAAATTTTGTTTTTGCACTTAAATATGTTTATTAGAAAGATTAAAATTACATATATATCTCATATTTCTAGTGTTCATTGTGGGCTAAAAGACATTTATAGCAGGCTAGCTTTATTACCGTATTTAACTCCATATCTTATTATATTTTATAAATGTGTCATAACCCAATACATATGAAAAATGGGAAATATAGTCAACTAGTTTTACATTGGAGGTAGTTTTAAATCTTAATTTCAAGAATATTTGGCTTACTATTGGGAAAATATGTGCATTTCTGAGCCCTCTGTGCAATATCCTAAGGCACTGACCATCTATATATAGAAAAAATGGATACAGATATTATGTAACCACCACGTAATCCTTGTTTTTACCTATGTAACTTATATATTGAAGTTTGAAAAATCATAAAAACTGGGGTAAAGAGCCTGTTTTCTGAAAGACCAGCTGAAAGAGGATTTTGCTATCAACTAATGGTTATTTAGAGAATTAAAAGAAATGATGTAAGGAAGCTCATGTTTCAAATTTATTATATTGCGGCATTGATAATATATTTAAATAATTGTCTTCCTTGGATTTTATCCCATAAAATTGACTTATTTTTCTTTTGAATGGACTAGTTAACATTGGACTTAGAGTTGGGCACACATAAGCTTGTGATTTACAAGATAATTTTTCTCATCAAAATCTAGGCAGAACTATTTATTTTAAAACCAATATTTATTTTACAATGGGAAGATGGAACAGATTAAAGGAGCATAAAACCATGATAAATCACCCAATCTTTATCCCATAGAAAATCTCTTAAATGGCTCTTAAAAGTAATGGCAGTAAAATTGCCTCTGACTTGGTTTGGGTGATTTTCTGGCATATGGCATAGCCATGTAGATCAAAACCCCATTAATGAGAAATTTGTAGAAATTCAGACATGGTCTGTAGATACTGTCTCAAGAAAATGTACATTGTGTTGACTCCTTAGCTAAGCCTTTGGGTTCTGCTCATTTGCAGAAAGGAATCAAGTCTGAACTTCTCGATTTCAGGGCAAAGGTCTAAGACATTGGATAGATACCAGTCTTTCTAATTTAGTAATCAGTTTTTACATCACATTTTTTAACAAAGAATACATTTATATTTAATGTGCACGACTATACAATATTTCCAAAGAAATGAATTTTTATAACAGCTTGCTAGGTTTTATTTATGTCTTGAGAGTTATAATAATTTCTATAGTTAAAAATATTGTCATGTTTCTCCAACATTATTCCTTAGTACTTGTCTAATGTTTGTGAAATCTTATCACAGAAAACTTTGGACCAAGCACAAAACACTGAAGCAGGAACAGTAAAGATTCTGATCTACTATGGGTCTGAGCAGTCCGAGCAGAATCCTGTTGTGTCGTGGATGTCTGGCCTCCCTGTAGCTAATTACACTCAAGGTCAGGGTTGGCAAACCTTTCCTTTTGTAAGACCAAAGAATAAAAGTCACAGGCTTTCAGTTGTATAGTTACAGTAGCATGTGTGCCATTATTGAGTTACTCTGTGAACAAATGGTGCGTTAGCCTGTGCAGCAGTAGTTCTGTGTGTAGGGACATCACCTGAAAATATAATCAGAGGTTGTAGCAAAGAGCTATGTACAGAATTGTCTCTGTGATGTTATTCAGTGATATGGAAAACTGTTTAGGAACTGTTACTAATTAAAAGAAAAGCCATCAACTAACATTCGGGATATTGTCTTAAACATATATGTATTAGATGATATGATGTGAAATTACTTATAACTGCTTCTTGTTTGCAAAATATAAATTTTCTGGGTGTGTGTGTGTTTGTGTGTGTGTATGTGTCTGTGTGTCCTAGAAAGAGACTGAAAAATTGTTAACTTATGTTTTTCTGTGTGGAAGAAATAGAACATTTTGTTCTTCTTGTTATATTTTCATTTTTTGCAATGAACATGTTTTAATTTTCAATTAGGAAATGGTTTGCTTTTAAGAAAGAAATTCTTTACCCTTAAATCTCTGGTAGACATAAGGAAGGGGTACCTTTGTAGTGCTCTTTGCAGGAGATGGGCCTCCTGGGAAGAACTTGGAGAACTGGTTTTCTATTGGCAGGGCCGTTCCTGTTAGGCCAATGGATTCAGGATGCTGTTGCCAGTGTTCAGTATATGTTCCCTCTCACTGATGAATTCATCTCTACTGATGACACTTAATGTTCAATTCATCAAGTGAACTCCTCATATCTACGTCCCTTATACATCAAGTAGCTGCCTGGTTGAGACTGGGCTTAACATGGAGAACATCCACAAGATGGGAATGAATGTGCTGGTCATCTATACAACGTTGCAAATTGTAGGCTGCTTTGATGTAGGTATACTTTACATGCTGGTATTCTCAGTTCGATTAATGAAGTTCGTATCTTAAGAAATACATCCTATGTTATGTTCTGAGAACATCAAGGCCATAGGGGCAAAACTCAGTGGGAAAACTGCATATAAAATATCCACGACTTCCACGTATCCACAGGGGAAAAGCCTGGTGACCTGTCACACAGGATTCTGTGCTTCTGTATTGTAAGAAGCATGTGGTCTTCCTGTGTGAGATGTTAGTCCTTTCTGTCATTCACTTCTACAATCCTGTGAGTTTTCTCCCTTCAGTCCCCTTGCACGTTCTGTTTGCTTTGTTTCTTGTCACCTAACAGAAACACAGTTGGAGAGAGACCAGGACACAAGAGACAGGTTTTGCTTTTTATTTTTTAATTTTGTTTTGTTATATAACTAGCATTTAACTTTCTCCTGGAGTCTTGGTTGGAATGACGTTGATTTCTAGTGGATTTGGAGAAGCTCTGAAGAAATGTCTGGTCCCTCAGACCTGTTGTGAGGCTGGAATTTCCTTGTCCCAGACACAGGGCTTGACACTTGTGTGGTACTATGGGACATGTTCACAGTGTCAGCTGCTTCTCATAGTGACAGCCAGTGGGCAATGTCATAGTTGGCCTCTCCTCTAGAGAGGGGCAGACATTCTGTAACCTGCATGTTTTACTTATCATATTCTGAAATGGCCTTTTGCTGTAGTTTAATATAAATGTTCAATCTGGACATTTAGGGATGGTTTCTGCTTCATTTGGAACACAAGTCAGAATAAGTATATCTGTGTTGGAGTCAGTGAAGGGCCCTGTGTGACTTACACTACTTCGTTAAAGTGAAAATATTTTCTCAGTAGGCAAGAGTTACAGGCTAAATATAGCTGCAAATCAGAGATTATTGCTATCCCAAACTCTTATATCAGCTCATTTTTTCATGAATTAATGTGATATGGAATTTATATTTCTTACAGACTATTTCCACAACTTCCCTTTTCAGTGGGTGAAAGAAAACTAATTCAACACACATCCCTCTGTCACTTTGAGGGTAAATGAGGAAGGGGAAGGTTTGGGTTTTTCTTTGTTTTTTTGGTTTTTTTTTTTTTTTTTGGTTTTTGTTGTTGTTGTTGTTGTTTTTGTTTTGTTTTGTTTTCCATTTAAAGAAACCTCCAGAGCAATTGGTAAAACTACTTACTTATGGGTTTTGAGGCTGAGGTTACACATCTCAGGGAAACTCTTGATCTAGAGATTGAAAAGCCTCCAATCCACAAAGTGTTGATTGCATCACTTTGCTCAGCAATACAATTTTTAAAGTTAAGTGAATGCATTTGATCTCATCAATGAAATATATCAAATGTAAAGTATATGGAATGCTGTTAAGAAAAGTAATGTTTCTCTTTTTCCTTGTATTTAGAAAAAAATGAAAATTGCTTTCTTTCCCCTTGAGTTCGTACTATAAAGGTTTATAAATATTATGTCGAGTGTTTAGGTGTTTGTGTTAGCAGAACTCATTTTATAAATCTGACTGTACCAAGAAGGCAATTAATTTTTAGAAAATTGTCAGCCAGCAGACATGCTCAGCTTAGAACAAGTGATTCATTTTTCTGTGTAGGCAATAATATATGGAATAAAAATTAGGAGATTGTCACACACATAAGGGAAAATGAGTATAGATCAATAATTTAATTTAACTCTGACCTGGCTAAGCTCTATAACATGGTTCATCATTTTTCAATGAATAGACCCTTAGCATTTTACATATAGCATCTTGGTTTCATATTGATTTGCTCTAATGTACTCTTCATTGCACAGACAGGGTACCACTCAAAACGGTTCACTCAAATGCAGTTCAGCCTGCATGCCAACATAATATGGCAACCTGCTCATGTTATTTTCTCTAGTTGCAGAACTGAGTTCTCCTGGCTAATCTTTAAACATCAAAGGAGCTAAATGAATGAGGATTTAAATGAATGAGGATGAGCTTGTGGAGGCTGCTTTAGTGTATAGACATAGCCTTTCTACATTATTTAATTGCTTACTGGAAGTGGAACCCTACACATACCATGCACACTGTACTTTATTCTGGGGAACAGTATTAACTTTTAATGGAACTAAGTGGCTTTTTAGACAATGGACCCTAACTATTAATCAGGATGCAAGTGATTGACTGGCATTCATGTTTATTAATTATTCATGAAATCTCAATTACAGAATGCACAATAGGATATTACCTATTCTACAAATTCTTGATAGATGCTCTATGCCATTCCCTGATGTTCCATCATGGGCAAGAGCACCAGGCCCTGTCCTCATGAATCCTATAGACCTGTGAGCACAAGAGACAAGTGTAAGGGTATATACAGAAGTGTAGAGGATAGCAGCTTAAAAATCTGGTTCTGTTTGTGCCTATAGAAAATGCCTGGGTTTTGCACAAAGTTCCTAGTTCTAAGGAAACTTGTCTAGCCCATTGTTTCTGCCACCTATGAAAATATTTTATATTCAATGTGGAATCATAGTCGTGTATGCTGGCTCTAATGCTTGGAAAGGAGTGTGCTCTTGGGGGGGGGGGGGGGCGTTGAGAGATTTTTTCCTGTACTGTGGTTTGTAGCTTCTTCAGTAATGAGCTGCAAATTATTCTTGATCCTTCCGTTGATTCTCACCCACTATCTTGTGCATAACCATAACATTTAGTGTGCCCATTATTTGGGACAGTTATCATAATTTTCCACTTTGTGTGATTTTTTTTATTATTACTAGTAATGGACTATTGCTGTTGGTCTCCGCACCCTGATAGGATAATTGTGCCCATTGTTATTTTTCTAGCATTATCACAGAACCAGGGATAAAATGGGTGAGTGAGCATTTTCCTTGTTCCAAAAGCTTTCCTGGAAGGGTAGATAGGATGAAGCTTTATATTCATTTACAGCAGCTTTATATTCATTACAGGGCTCTTTCCATTTTCCTCTCCAATCAGGGAGCATCCTTGTCTTTAACTTTATATTTCTTATCATCTCTAACACTGTGGCCAGACCTTTGAGGTGTCCATCTCCTCATTTCCTTTCAGTACCATATCAGCTTCCTGTCTTACTGGGAGTTCCTGGGAGAACTTCACTGCAGAAATAAAATTAGCCCAGGCCTAGGTCTGCAAGACTGAGGTGGTGTCCACCTTGGACAGTGTCCATCAAAGATACTCTTAAAACACAGAGTCCCCTTACCTTTTCTTCTAGGTCATCTGCTTTCCCTTACTGGAGCTGTCTTCCCTGTATTCATTCATTCATTCATTCATTCATTCATTCACATCCCAAGTATTGCCCCCTCTCCTTGCAGAGTTTCTCCCCTATCCCTCTGCCTCCCCTTCACCTCAGATAGGGCAGCCCAGGGTGTCTTTGTTTTTCCTCTTCTCTTTCCTCAGGAACTTAACTCCCCTTTCAAATCCATTGCTTCTTCAGTCCTGTCTCTCAGCTCCAGGTAAGGCAGCTCATGAAATTTAGGTTTCAGGCAGAAGTCAGGGTTCCACCCATCCTTGACAATCCCTTACAAGGCAGAATATTTCATTAAAACTTACCATTTTAGTCTTATTTACTTACTTATTTATTTATTTTCTTAAACATAACTGCAAGGAACTTGCAAATGAAAAATATCGCACTGTAATATAGCTGGTATCTTATGGACATTCCAGGGCAGGCTTCACACAAACTGGATGAAGATGGGAGGAGGGGATGGTAGGGGGAACAGGGGGGGACAGGGAGGGAAGAAGGGAGAGAAAGAGAGAGAGAGAGAGAGAGAGAGAGAGAGAGAGGGGGGGGGAGAGAGAGAGAGGGAGAGAGAGAGAGAGAGAGAG
>JANHMN010000001.1:168257372-168332961 GCA_030674055.1 Rhabdomys pumilio
AGAGAGAGAGAGAGAGAGAGAGAGGGAGGGGGGGGAGAGAGAGAGAGGGAGAGAGAGAGAGAGAGAGGAAGGAAGGAAGGGAATATATGGATTTGATACATTGTATGAAATTTTAAAAGAATTAACAATAACATTTTTAAAGTCACACTTGTGGATTAGCCAGATCCAAAGTCTATCCCTCTGAACGTTCCTACAGTTAAAACTATCATTCTGAAGTGGCAGAGCTTCACATGGGATTTTAAACTTCTATTTTTTATGCAGCTATTATCCAACACACACACACACACACACACACACACACACACACACACACGCACACACGTACATCTGACAGAACTAAAATTAGAAAGACAATTAGCATTATATCCTCTTTATGACTCTTGTGTCTTACTTGAATTCCGTCTCGTCTTTAAAATGAAAAGACTAATACCCACTATGTAAAGTATTTTGAGAAGTGGCAAATTGTATGTGAAGTGCTCAACTCCTCGTAGCTCCTCACACATGGCAGTATCTCTGCTGCCCTCCCTAGTGATCTCTGCTCCTGGTGTCTGTCCATGTGTCTAGAGCCTTAGTGCATGCACCGAACTCTGTTCTTTGTAGATAATCATCATGACCTAACTGAGGCAGACCTATTGCAAGGTTTTCCAAGTTCTGTTTGACAATATTACATTTCCACCTTGTTTCTTCCAGCCTCCTGGTGTATGTGATGCAGAAATTTTCTTTTGTGGTAGTGCTGCATAGAAAGCAGTTTCAGTGTTTCTCTCCTCCATAGCTCCCCTTTAAATCCAGGTACAGAGAGGATTGGATTTCTCAGACGTCACTCCCAGCTTTATACTCATTTCATTCTGGCCAAGATCTCTCTCCATAGGCTTATTGCAGATTGCTGCAGCTGCAGCCAGTGTTTACAATCTGATGACAAGTTGGAGATTAAGGCTTGTCATCACTATTTAATTAACCTCAAATTAAGCAGTTTCTGGCCCCATTCCATGTCCTTCCAGAAGCCTATCAGCTGCTATCACGAAACCTGTTGGATTTGAGGCTGCAGCACTGGAGAGCAGTGGCCACCGTAGTAGTTAAACTGCACATGCGCAATTGATTCTTACTCATGCCCCCCAAGCCAAGACTAGGTATCCATTCAAAGGGAACATGAAGGGAAGGCAAGGAAGGATAGTCATTTCCTAGCTCTAAAAGTGTTTAGTTTGTGCACAGCAAAGGAAATGAGCATGAGAGTATTTCAGAGATGGAACAAAGGGGTTATTGATATGTAAAACCTGTTCTTGTTACAGAGTAGTGTATTCAGTATGCGAGTATGTGTGGTAATTGTCAGAAAGGAAAGAGAAGGAAGGGCATGGTGGTCCTTACTCTTCATCCCCGAGTCTGAAGTATGCCAAAAATGTCCAGCCATTCAGCCTCTGGCCAGATGTGACGCTTAAGCACCTAATGTGTGACAAGATTGAACTGGTATGTGCTGTATGTTCAAAGTACATATCAGATGTCTAAGATTTATTAGAGAAAAGAATTTAATATGCATCATTACTTTATGTTAATTATACATTGAAATGTTATTTTGCATATTTTAAACACTAAAACTTTCATTATTCTCTTGAAGTTTTGGTGTCATTGGTGTACATTTGATAATTATGTATGTGTCTTGTGCTGTATTGCTATTAAAATTATTTTATTTTTATTTGCACGTGTCAAATTTTTAAAAATTGGATTATTATATATAATTAATACTTTCAGTTCATAACATTATAAATATATAATCACTTTCTTTTTGGCTAAGATAAAGTATGAATATTTATATCATGAACTATATGTGGTTTTTAAATATGTATTTATTTATATTGATATACCTTCATTGATTAATTTTTTACATTAAAAACTTTTTATCATTGAAAAAAATCATCATAATTCTTCCCTATCTGTAGGGTATGCAGACTGAAACTCTGTTGTGATACTAAACACCAAAGACTTTACCAAGTTCTGAGTCTACTGTTTAATCATACATATACAGTAAGTTTAGTTTGTAAGTTAGGCATAGTGAGAGATTGACAACAATAATAAAATATGACTACAGTAATATACTATAATAAAAGTTCTGTAAACACAGTCTCCAGTGGAAGATTTTACTGTACTAATTCATCCTTGTGATGATATGAGATGATTCACTGTCTCTGTAAAAAGCAGATGGATAGCACAGGCTTTGGAACCTAGCAGTAAGCTACTACTTAATGCACTGTGCAATGTTATTTCTATCTCTGGTGGCATTGAGTATGATGCTATTACATGTGTTCAGGATGTTCATAAAAGCACATAATTTAAAATCTGTTAACTTCTAGAACTTTGTATTTAATATTTCTGGTGGATGGTTGACAACAGATACTTGAAGCCACAGAAGTCCAAAGCTTGGATAAGGGGTAGATACTATACAAATCGCCCCTGAACATATTTGTTAAAAATATATCTGGGCTTATCCTTAATTATGTTCTTAGAATTTGTTTCTGCAGGCTAATTCTCTGAGGTTTGTGCTTTCACATAGATAGAATGGCTACATGGTAACGTAGCTACGTGGTAATGGTGTGATAATGGCTTGTGGGTGGGTGGATGTTGGAGGGATAAGTACAAAGGAGGCGACAGTAACTGGTAAAGTCTACTTTCTTTCCTCTAGCAGAAATAGGTTACATACCCAGAGTGAGGGACTATGGGACCGTTTAATAAATGACATGTTAACAGATTGGAAAATCTGAATAGGAAAACTGAAAACATGGTTACTTCCAGCCAGTGAGAGCCCTTGTGAGGAACTGGAGGAAGGGCCTCCTCCCTCAGGAACTATACTTTTTGACAACAAAACAAAACATAGATATTTCTCAACACTACAGCTGTGTGGTGTGATAAGGCTTAGGGATGGGAAGTAAGTACCCCAAACTTTATCCTCTGATACTTTCCACCATATGGAAGTGGAGTTCAGGAACTGATGTGAAATCCGGATGTAGTACCGCATGTAGTTGAGGTAGAAAAATGACTTAAACCAGTGAGTTCTAGACCAGCCTGGGCAGCATGGCAAATGCCTTATCTCAACAGCAAAGGGAAATTTCTTTGGAGAAAAACATAAAACGGGAAGGAAGAGAGGAGTGGAGGAAACCACATGCCAGCTCTAATATTACTCGGTGGTCTAAGGCACTTATCCTGCCAAGCTTTGTTTTGTGGACTTGTCTGGAGTATGTGTAATGATGCCTCCTTCAGAGCATGGGATAGAAGGCCACAGAGAGGAACACTTAGTATAATGGTATGTTCTCACATGTATTCATCAGTGACTTACCAGTGGGCCAATATAAACTTGGTACCACACCATCCACTTACTGCTTCTCAAGTGAATCAGAAAGGAAAGCAGAGGAGCCACGAGCTCTTAAATTTCATCTTGAAACAGTTCTGCACACTGTGGCGAAGCAACCATTTGTGTTCCAAATTATGCATATCACTCTTATACTCTGGTGAAAAAATCCATACGATTTTTCACATATTTGGATAATTAGACCACATGCTGATGGCTATGCTCAGGAATGGTCACTTAAGTATCCTTTTACTATTTTTGACATCTACTGAGAAATTTAAATGCCGCTTTCTTTTTTTTAATTGGCTATTTTATTTATTTATATTCCAAATGTTGTCCCTCTTCCTGGTTTTTCCCCTGCAAACTCTGTACCCTATATCCCCTTCCCCCTCCCTCTATGAAGGTGCTCCCCCATGCACCCACCCACTCCCACCTCACCGCCCTAGCATTCCCCTACACTGGAGCATTGAGCCTTCAGAGGCCCAAGGACCTCCCCTCCCATTGATGACAGTTAAGGCAACATATGTCTGCTACATATGCAGCTGGAGCCATGGGTCCCTACATGTGTACTCTTTGGTTAGTGGTTTTGTTCCTGTTACCATAAGTTCTTGCTAACAGGATCCTGGTATAACTATCACCTGAGAGGCTCTGGTAGAGCCTGACCAATACAGATGCAGATGCTCACAACCAACCCTCTGACTGAGCACTGAGACCCCAATGGAGGAGTTAGGGGAAGGACTCAAGGAGCAGAAGGGGATTGCAACCCCATAGGAAGAACAACAATATCAACCAAGAAACCCCCACCCACTGCCAGAGCTCCCAGGGACTAAATGCTACTTTCAATGTGAGTTCTATATGTTTTTGGTTTTTGTTTTGTTTTTAATGCTGGAATTGAAAAGAGTTTAATAAAATCACTGGGTTGCCGGCTTTATCCGGGGATAAACCTAGAAAAACAATCCTTAAGCCTCCGAGCAAATACTTCTATATGAGTCAGGGACTTTCACAAGTGCTTCCTGCAAAGTGCAGTTGCATTCACATTGAGTTCATTTATGAGCAAGGCTGAAGTGCTCACAGCTTCGAGAGGTTTTAGACCTTCATTTCCCTATTATTTCCCCCTTATAGGTCTATACTAAAAATAAGTATTAATTTCAGAAGTAAATGACTCAGAAATGCCCTCTATTGCTTATTATGCAAGATAATAAGTGACCTAACATGTACATGAGTGGCATCATCCTAACATTACAATGGCTTCACACACCCTCAGCCACCCATTGTCTAAGAATGTGAAATCTGAAATTCTAGAAACATACTTTGTAGGTCTTTAGCTGCACTTTGTTCTAAGTGACGTGCAGAAATCTACATATCATATAGGATACAAATACCCAGTTTGTGCAGTACACTTCCGTATTTTATAGGCTACCTGCTTGTTGAGTCACTTAGGAGCTACCTCCATTTTCAGATCCACTGGTTTGTTCCTTCCGTGTTTTGTCCAAATAACCTTTCATTTTGTTTACCTCCACCAGAAAGCATAAAGGAGGCCGATATTGTCAATTCACAGATTCTAAGGAAAAGCCATAAAATTGGTGTTGAATGAGAAAGGAATCTACAAGAAAGTATAGTGTTATATACAGACTGTCTTAAGTTTTAGGTATCCACTAGATTTGGAAACATATATCCCCCAAGGGCAAACTACTGTATATCAAATGTATGAATGATCTTAGGTTACCAGACTCTTCTAGAGGATACAATTATTAGATTAATAAAGTATCAAGTAAAATAAACACATTATATTTATTCCTCATCATGAAGTTCCAGGTACCACTTAAGTGTCTACAGGTTCTGTCATGTCATCTTCTCACCCTGCAGGCATGGCCACATCTTCCAATGAGGCACAGGAGTTTCAGAATATTATTAAGGGCCTTGAGTGTTGAGTTTCTTGCGTTGCATATGCAGGGTGGAAAGGAGCAACATTTGCCTCCAGAGTCTTGGCTCTTAACAACTGCCTTCTACCATTACTTTCTGAAATATTGTTGTAGTTAAATAAGAATTTAGGCAAGCCTGTACAGAATAGTTGGGGGCAGAGAGAGGTGGTTATTCCCAGAAGTTACCTGTAGATTGCAAACATTTTCCTTGACTTATTTCTAGAAAAACTGTGTGTGTGTGGGTGTGTGTGTGTATTTGTGTGCATGTATGTTCATATGTTTGGGGACACATCCTTTATGCTTGTTTGTGGAAGCCAGACTTGAACCTTGGGTGTCACTTCTCAGGAGCTATTCATTTTGTTTCTTGAGAAATAGTCTTTCCTAGCCAGGGGCTCATAGTTAGGCAGGCTTAGATGACAATAAGCCTCACGAATCCACCTATTTTTACTTCCCTGGTACTGAGATTACAAGTCCACACTACCATGGCTGACTATTTATATAGGTTCTGGGCATCAAACCCAGGTCCCCATGTTGGTATAGCAGACACTTTACTTCTTGAAAACACCTTCTCAGTAAATCTCAATATCAAATTCTGTGCTAACCGAGCTAAATGAGTTTTGCAATCAATGAAGCAAGAAGTTTACAAAACACTGAGTTACACTGATAGGTTCTGATTTTTAACAACCAGACATCCAGGAGCAGATCTTCTACCTGCTGCATCACGTGCTAAGAGGCATCTCCAATTGTGTATTTATTGACTATGAAAGGATGCAAAATGGAGTCCATAATTTTAATTAACTGTCCCTCCTCTGGCATTTCATTGCTGGCTTTAGAAGTGATAGCTGGTGGCAGTCACCTGTCAGAATTGTTCTCTAAAGAATGCAAGATGGAGAAATGTTAAGGTTGTCTTGGTAATTAAAGAGGAGAGTCTGGGAAGAACTGGAGATGGCTAATGAGTAATACATTCATAACATGGCCAGATAAGCAGAGGCTTCTAGCACTTACAGGTTAAATGTTTGAGCAAATAACAGGCCAGTTTAAACTTAAAAAGAAAAAGGAAGAAGCAAATCACTAACCTCAACTCATGTAATTTTTTATAATGTGGAAACAATGGCTTTCTCTTGGAAGCAAGCACTTCTGAGCCCCCGTATTGCTTTACCTGAAATAGTTTTGGAGGGTTTTCTATGAGTCCGAAGAGGTAAAGACACAAAGGTCAAAGATGATGGGTCCCCATCTAATACCAGACTGCTTAGCCAAGCACTTGGAGTACATTTTTCTCTGTCTGTTATGATAAAAATGGAGAGAATGCTATGTGCTTTAAACAGTTTCTGTATCAGATGCTCAATGGAAGGATGAGTTGAGGAGGCCAATTTATCCAGCAAATGTGCCCCTGCAAGTCAGGAATAATTACCTCCCTTGACATCTGAGGAACCTTTACTGCATCCCGCTGGATTATCTGTGGATAGTCCTTCCAAGTCATTCTCAGAGACCTGGCCATGGCGGGTGAGCTTCTTTATTTCTTTCCACGTTTAGAACTTCACCTCAGTACAATTCCTTTTGAGGCTGGCTTCCTGCATAATGAATGGAGATACAAACCGTGTGTTATTAGCAGGTATCTCTCTGCTGCAGGCACCGCCTGGAGAAGTTTGCCTCTTTTTGGCATGCAAGCCTCATTTATTTTCCTGTGCTTTCAACTATGGGCAGAGGCTGACCAGCTGCATTATTAAATTACCATTATTGCATTGTAATGTTCTGGCATGATCAGGGACTAAGCTGAAAGTTAGTGTTGCCTGGGGACCTGTTTTCCCCTTTCTCAAACTGCCCCGTGTTTTGCCTGGTCTACAGCGAAAGGAATTCTGGCCAGTTGAGGTATCACTGTTAAGTGCAGGGAATGAATGCTCTACTGTTAAGTAGACTGTTCTGGTCTGGAGTCTACTGGACAATTTAAGGTGTTATATGTCATTTATTTTTTTAGGGGATGGGAGGCACTTGACATTCAAAACGATTTGACATTTTAGAAGTTATAATGTCATTTAAAAAGCTATAATGTCACTAATATACTTACATATAATTTATTTAGTTTACACAAGCTTTAAAAAGGCTATCTATTCTCAGCAGAAAAGCTTTTAATTAAAAATATTTGATTAAATTTGGTCCCTACTCTTCAGTTCTCTCTCTCCCCCCACATACCTCTTGATAATTGGCGTAGCATTAGATATAATGAGGAAAATCATTGTTTTAATATTTCTCTTTTAATAGAAAAAAGTCAGTGCCAGTATATTTGAATATATATTTAGGTACTAAATAGATCGCTTAATGACTGAATGAGTTGTTGAATAAACAGGTGATTATTTGACCCTCCCCCAGAAAACTTGTGTGTGATATTGTATAAATACTTTCAACGACAAAATAATAAAACAGGTGCTTGGAAGCTTGTTTTTCTTTTTCAGGCGCTGTCTAGGGACCCTACAGTTATCATCTTTCGCTGTCAAATGCAGACCAGATTGGTCTTGAACTTAGCCAAAGACAATTCTAGACTTCTGATCCTGTAGCCTCCACCTCTTGGATTCTGCAGTTTACACAACCACTGCCAGTGGTTTCATGCAGTACTGTGGGTGGAAGCCAGGGCCTTGTACATGCTAGGCAAGCGCTCTGTCACCTCCACTCCAGCTCCAGCCTCCACAGTAGTTCTCCAATTATCACTGAATCTCACTCCCTTGCCTTTCTCTACTTGAAAGCCTCCAGGAGCTTCTTGCCCTTGTCATCAATGCCATTCACATTCCAGATTCTGTGGGTAAATGTTCTGTGTCCCTGCCCAACGCTCTCCCCACATCCTGATTACTTTTCTACTCACTGGTGCTATGGTTGCTTGGCCCTGCAGTCTACCCTTGTCCTGAGTTTTGACCTATTGAGTGCCTAGCTTAGAACTCTCTTTGTCTTCCCTGAGATGATTTCCGTTGTTTCATGTTGGCCTCGCTTGCTTGAGGTATCATTTTCCAGGGAGCTCTTTTCCTCTGCCACTAACGGTTGTCACCACCAGCCAAGACAATGCTTCTCTTTGCTTGCCTTTGACAGTTCATCAATGAAATAGAGTGGCATGTGGCTGCTTTCCCTTTTTTTGCCAAGTCAGATGAAGTATGAGTGCAGTGGAAATGGAAATGTCCCACCAGTTTAAGCTGTTCTTCCACAGACTTATCTTGACTCTTTGGATGCTGATGAGACTCTCATGCCCAAACACCTAATGTTAATTGTAGGCAAATACTCTGCTAAATGGGGTTGACCCTATTTGATCTCTATATCCACTCTGTAGTGAATGCTGTTACTTTCACCTACAAGGGCAAGCTCAGTGTGCCCAAGAAACACAGACCTTTTGAATGGCAGCTGGGGTTTCACCTTAATCTGTGTGAACTTGATGGTCTGTAGGAGGTAGATAGCTATTGACTAGCAAGTAGTGGACTAACGTTCAGCAAGTACCTTGAATATTTGAAAACAGTCTCTTTTGTTGGCTATGTGTCTCCCATTTATTCTTCCCCCTGCCCTGTGCTGTGGAGATTGTCTTCTGGATTTCTTGTCTCCAGTTACTGCATTCAGTGCTCTTTTCCCCCCTCACTATGGCCACATCTTTGAGGGTAATCTGCAGGTTACCCCATCTGGGTGTTTCGTGTGTCATTTGCTGCTTGCCTACGTACTAATCGATTCTCTACCTTTTATCAAACAGGTATAAAAGCAAGCCCCTCAAAGCTGGCTGCTCTTTTGCCCTTCCTGTTTTGTACCAAACATTTACATCTGTCACCTTTTTCTTTAAGCTTTCTAATGGAATTGAATGAGGAAATTGAAGACTGCTGTATTTCATGTGGTTCTGAAAATAGGACGTATAACACCGCTCACAGGCAAAGGGCATGATTCCAAGAAATGTGACTTAAAGCCATCTCCAAGGACTTTCACAGTGGGTTCTCTTTGTCTGGGCAAGGTGTCCCAGCCTCTAGACCTGTGACTGACTGAGTGCCTGGCTTGGAAACAACCTTCTGGACTTTTCTTACATAAACAGGTTTCTATGCAGAAAAAGTTGTACATAATTTCATAAAATGAAAAATTATTTATCTATAAACAGAAAAAAGAAACTACACAGAAACCCAAAAATAAATGATGCTATATAGATTATCAGATATTACAAAGGTGTTTTTGAAATACTACTGAATTTGTGCTTTCTCAATAAATATTAGAAAGACAATACAAGAATTAAAAAAAAAAAAGAAAAATTTTATTTTGGTTCATTCTGTCAGAGGACCAAATGGCACCATGGCTCTGTGCCTGGAATTTGGGGAACAGTGGTAATCACTGGTAATAAGCTGGTTTGATATCAGCTGGGCTCTCACCTGGAGCACCTTCCTCCTCTTGGTTGTTTTTCCAGCTCTTCATCCTTCTCTTTCTCTCTTCTTACAATTACATTTGTTCTTTGGCCATTGTATGCACATTTATAATACATTCTGAATTTTCTTCCCTCCCACCTTCTCTTATTTTCTGTTTGTAGCTCTACTTGGCAACATGAACCTGGGAGAGCACAGCCTAAAAATGAGGTGGACTAAAGTCTCATGCAATAGCGAACTTTATTCTGAGCTTTAAGTAGTTTATTCTTTGAGGGTTAAGAAAAATCATTTGAGCAAGGGGTTCAACCACAAGGACAAGCCACATGGGGCAAAACTATGGTTTTCATGGAGGCATATGAATAGCAAGAGCTGAAATGAACTTACTTCCAAGCCACTATCCTGGGAGGCACGACACATGAAAACATTCGAAGAGCAATTCTGTGGTTTTGGAAAAACTGAGGTGACAAGGTTCTTGTCTTGTTTTCTTGCGGTTTTCCTGCAAGTGCTCAGAGTTCCCCTCACAGGACTCCGTTCCTGGACTGTGTGCTCTGACAATTTCCCAGTGCAGGTAATTAAAGAGGCTTCCTGTCCCAAGCTGTGCCACCCGGAAGCTGGTTCTTTCATAGTCCTTCTCCCAGTCTTCTGGAGCTTATAGTTTTTTCCCTCTGGGTCCCTCTCTCTTGATGTTATCAAGGCCTAGAGTGGGTGATTTAATAGTCTTGTTTGGAGCTGAGCCTTGAACCTGCTCTTTATTCTCTCCGCCTATGCTTGTCTCTTCTCAAGGTTCCTGACATGTCCTACCCTACTCATTGCCTCTCTCTGTTAATGTTTTAAACTCTTTTCATTAATGTGTCTTAGCCATGCATCTCCCAGATTGTGTTACGTTTCTATCTGCACACTGAGATTGCTTTGCAATCCATTCTTCTAGAACACCATGTCTAATAAGAACTCATTACGTGCTGAATCACGTGAATTTGAACCAAATAAGGTCAATGTGATTTTTTTCACTAGGGATATAATTAACAACAATAGTGTGTGTGTGTGTGTGTGTGTGTGTGTGTGTGTGTGTGTTTGGGATCTCATTTTATATCTTTACTTTTTGTTTTCATAGAAATTTCATTCTAAAACTACATTATATACTATATAGATAATTTCCATTAATAACAAATAGCATACATTATATATATATATATATATATATATATATATACACTAAACAATGATATAAAACAACTAATATGTATTTTATATAGCAATAACAATATGCTAGGTAAAGTTAAGTGGTACAGGGAAAGTAGACCAGCATGCATTTATTAGGAGTGGCTCATGAATATTTCTCTAGTGACATAACATCTGGGAACAGGTGAAGTGAAGAAGGGATGGCTAGGAAGATGGCAGTGAGTCTTCGAGCAAGTAGTACCAGCAAGGCTGGAGGATCTGAGTTGACAGCCTGCTTGACAGAAGTCAAAGTGGGGAGGAGAAGGAAACAGCGGAGGGAGCTGCATAGCTGACAGGGTTGTATTATGTAGGCCTTGCCTGCCCATTTTAACTGTGATGGAAACCTCTGAAAGCCTGGAGGGAAAGGAGTGATGTGATCTGATTCATAATTTAAAATTTTTACTTTAGCTGTTGTGTGTAGAAAGGACTGAAAGAGACGAGAAGAGAGGTAAAGCGTCAGGAGGCTCTGACTACATGCCAGGGAAGTAAGCCTCAGCTGAAGCTTTGTGACCTAGGCAACCACACGAGAAGGTCAAGGCTGCACAGGGATTTTGAGGGAGAATCACTGGTATCAGGCCTTCTAATGTATTTGTTGTTGTACAATGCATCCAAGACAGCACTCATCATGGGCATTTATTTGCATTTCAGTATTCTATTTAAGACTTACACTTTGTTTCAGTTTATTCTTCTTTGGAGGTCTTTTAAGATGGTACTTAATGACTAATTAGTCAGTACAAACCCGACTTCTATCTGGGGCAAAAATGTGTTCCTATGACAAATTTATTTATTCATCTTCTTCAAAAGCAATTGAATTTCTGTATTTATTGTCCAATATCTGAAATGTTGTCAGCCCTCCAAATGACTGCTGAGGAGGTAGGATATTCTTGTGTGCTATTCTAATTCTGTCTTGCCTTATTTTTAATACCCTCATCTCCACTTCGTACTACAAACTTCATCAGACTGCTGTGTGCTATTATAGCTGTCGTCACCATGGGGAGAAAATGACTAATTGAAGCTGCTTATTGATATAATAGAGCAGGTTGTGACACTTGGCAAGAATGTTGGAACGATGGGCTCCAGCTGATGTTATGTAAAAATATTCAGCCATGAAATATGCACTTGCGAATGGCTTTTTGAAGACGTCTGCAGAATGCAAATAATCCATGTTCTAAGGAAATCTGCAAATTAAAGATGTCTGACCAGTTAGCTCTGTAGAAGAGTGGGGATGCAGTGTGAAATGGGTCAGGGAATGGCCTCAAACTTGTAACAATCATACTAATTATCAATTATGATTATTATTAGTGCTTATACTCAGTAGCAAAAAAAAAAAAGATTCTTCTCTCATCCTACAAGAGAATGAAGGTATCATTTAGCAGAAAATGGATGATAAACCTGTGATAAACTGGGGATTTGTTCTTTAATGGGTATGTTGGCAGCATGAAAAAGATCTTTCATTTTTATGTTGTCTTTGGAACTTCGGTTCCTTGTAAATGTTGAAATACATATATGCTTTGGCCTCCCTATTGCGTTTTGTTATCATTTGTCTTAGAAATATTAGCATGTGTGTTCGCAAGAATCTATGCACAACAAATAGTTATTATAGCATTGCATTTACAAACATGTGATTTAAGGCAGTATAAGTACCCAAGCTATTGGGGATTCAGTGAATAAATTATTTGATACCTGTACTTTATAGTCTCTGTGATACAATTAAGCTATCAGAAAGAATGTGCCTATGTAGAACCATCTCTCTGCTACTGAGTTAAAAAAAATGAATGGCTAACAGATGCTCTTATTTGTGGTCACAGATTTTAAGGATAAGACATGCTTATGTATGTGGGGACTGAACACCATACATTGGATCACAGCAGCAACAGGAAACACATTTTCCAGTGTATTCTGTAATATATATCTTTCATATGCATACAACTTATTCGAAAACTAGAAGGTAAAAAACTATAAGTACTAACATGTTTTCCTTTTGTCCTTGGATGTACAAGAGGTCTTTGGTTCCTTCTAGGCTGTTCTGTACCTGATTTTGTTCTAAGAATAGCCCTTGGTATGGGATTTCATATCATCTATTTAGGATACCTTTTGTTAGGATAACCTTACAGTTTTATTGAGTTGGAAACTCCCCTTCCTTCATAATGTTATGACTGCAGAATATAGCTGAGCACTTTTTTCTAAGGTCCCTATGCTTCATATTCAGAATAACTCTTTAAAAACTTGTTTGAAAAAAAATGGCAGTTATCAATCCTACTGGCTCTGACCTTCTAATAGCTGCACTTACAAAAATGCTACGAATCAAGCATTCTTTTTAACAACAAACAGAAATTAAACGCTAGTAATGTTATGTATTATCAACTTTTTAAAAAGCCCATCATACCCCCAACTATGTAAACAGCCGTGGTTTGAAATATACAGCCCAAAGCTGTGTCACTCTCTGCTATTGTGGGTGGCGCCACAAGGCCCCAAGAACAATGCTTAAATTGTGTTAATCACCATTACAGGAAGCACCATGTGGTGAAGTTCATAAACCCTATTGCTCATATTGTGTTTTGAGATAGGGGGGCGGCAAAAGAGTCAGAAGAAAAATACAGTTCTAAAAAAAAGTTAAATAACAACTTGTGAATTCCATTCTCTGCTGCTGCAAAAGCAACTCATTAAGCGCAAATCTGCACTGAAGCACCTGAGGGGTATGAACTATGTAGTGTAATCAGAGCTTATTTTCCTGTGGTGGAGACTGAAATTTATACGTTCCTTCTAAGCAGCACCTTCCGTTCCATTGTTATGTTCTAACAGAGACGGAGATTTACAAGTTGCTGCTTTAACAACACCAGAGCCCTAGTTCCCAAACAGAGAAGGCAAAGTTTACAAGCTGCCATTCAACAACCCCAGCCAACAGTTTTGTTTGTTTGTTTTCCTGTTCCCCCACCAGGTGTAGTAAAATTTATAAGGTTAGTGAGAAATTCTCCATTATTAATACTAGGTTATGTTGCTGGTGGGGATTCCGCAAATGTCTTATGAACATTATCTGAAGAGAGGAGTTACAGTAGATGTCATGAGGCAGGAACTTCTTTCAGACACATTGAACTTCGAATTACCACAGAAGAAACACAGAGATCATCATTCCTGGCCATGTGTCCTGAGGAGCCCACTGCTGTGGCTCCCTGACTCTGGAGTATTTTGTATGTGCCTGGCTAGGACTCCTATGGAAATCCATTCGCCTTCCCTTACTGGACAGAGCTTATGTGACTGCATAACCCTCTTATTCCATGGATCTTCACCTTCTCTTCCATCCTCTTCTCAGAACCTGCGGAGTAATTACTGTGTGCACAACGAATTAAATTGATGGTTCATAGCCTTACGACATAACTTCTGTTATTATCTTGCCCCAATACCGAAATATTTTGTTTAGTTTTATCTTGTTATTAGAGTTTCAGGATATGTACCCTGTTTCAGTGATTATATCATTTCAAGCTCCTTGAGGGGAGATAGCATGCTTTAAATTTTCTTATGTTCCTATTGGGGGCATGCATGTAGCTGTGTAATTGGAACCGAAAGGCTATTTAGCCACTCAACAGGGCAGAAGAAAGGGGGAAAGTAACATTTGTCTTAGTCAGGGTTTCTATTCCTGCACAAACATCATGACCAAGATGCAGGTTGGGGAGGAAATGGTTTATTCAGCTTACACTTCCACATTGCTGTTGATCACCAAAGAAAATCAGGACTGGAGCTCAAGCAGGTCAGGAAGCAGGAACTGATGTAGAAGCCATGGAGGGACGTTTCTTACTGGCTTGCTTCCCCTGGCTTGCTCAGCTTACTTTCTTATAGAACCCAAGACTACCAGGCCAGGGATGGTACTGCCCACAATGGACCCTCCCACCCTTGATCATTAATTGAGAAAATGCCTTACAGCTGGATCTCATGGAGGCATTTTCTCATAGCAGGGCTGCAAAGACACTGTCTATCAGAGCCCTTTCTTCCTCTATGTGGTTTGAAGGTGTGTTTTCCACCAAGAGAGGAAATCGCTTTCCTACCCTTGACTTTTGACTACCTTTCCCTTCCCTTCCCTTCCCTTCCCTTCCCTTCCCTTCCCTTCCCTTCCCTTCCCTTCCCTTCCCTTCCCTTCCCTTCCCTTCCCTCCCCTCCCCTCCCCTCCCCTCCCCTCCCCTCCCCTCCTGTCCCGTCCCCTTCCCTTCCCTTCTCTTCCCCCTCCCCCTGTGTGTGTGTCTCTGTCTCTGTCTCTGTCTCTGTCTCTGTCTCTCTCTGTCTCTGTTCTCCCTCCCTCTCTCTTTCTTTCTTTCACTGAGACAGACTTTCATCACATAGCTTTTATTGACTGGCCTGTCCTGGAACTCACTATATAAATGGGTTGTCCTCAAACTCACAGAGGTCTGCCTGCCTCTGACTCCTCTAAGTGCTGGGAACAAAGGTATGTACCATTTTGCCTCTTCCTTTGGCTGGCTTGCCATGCTTGGTCAGTGGTTAATGGCTGAAAGGCACTACTCCTGTAGTCTGAGACTACATCTTCAGGTAGAAAATTCTGAGATTTCACTCTTCTTAATTCATAGAACTTTTCTGTAAAGAAGCGTGACCCATGTTGTAGGATATAAGCTGTTGGGATAAAAGTCTCCAAGAACACAGAGACGTAAAGAGGAGCCCAGCAAGGCCAGTCCAGGGTTGGTGAACTCAAGGAAGCCAACTTATATCTGTCAGCTCCAGGTAAGTTATGAGGTCAATGATGAGGGCAGCAGCAAGTCATCCTGTAAAGCCCTGCCCATTGGAAGTGTGGCATCATGGTGTGAATGCTGCACTTTCCCCTTCATGCTTTGCACATTTGTTTCCCTGGCTGGTGACGAATGATGTTCTTCATGGAAAGCAGGGCGTAGAGCCTTTAGAAACTGGGCCAGCCTGGGAGAACTGGGGCACTAGACTATTATCATGATCCATCTTTTCTCTCTAGAGAAAGTTCTAGACCTTTACCAGCTGACAGAGGCACTAGAAGGAATCTATATCACAAACTCCACCAAGTATCCTCTGTCTCTCATTCATTCTCCTGTGGATCCATCCCCCCCAGCACTTCCTACCTAGGAACAAAGACCTGCTCCTCTGTTTACTCATTTCTCTAAAAACTCTATTCTCTTTGACGAGCTATGCAAAACCAGATACAAACATAAACTGTGGGCACCGCTCATTGCTGGGTACTCCCAGCATGTATCCACAATGCACACGTTTAATAAAGGTTTGTTTTTCCTGTAGTTAATCTGTCATGTGTCAGTCTAACTTAAGGGGCCCCAGTTGAAGCATCTAGGATGGTAAAGGGAAAAGGACCTAACTCAGAACATACACTTATATACACAAGTAGTCACTGTTGTTAATTGTCATTATAAATGACTGACACCAGACATCCATCTTGGTTAAATATGCCTTGGGCCTGGGAGCATACAGTTACTTATACTTGGTGGATAGGGAAGGTCCTTTTATGAGTTTATCTAATGCCTTTATGTGAACAGAGGGAAGGCAGAAGTTTTTCTTGCATTTATTCCTTTCAAATCCCCACAAGTTCAAAGTAACCCTTAATGTATATTGACAAACTTTGGGGTGAAATCTTCTGGCACTCTTTGTTCTTATATTCTGTTAATATAAAGTGACCTTTAATAACCACATGTGTCAAAGACTGTTTTCAGAGTTGGTCCAGTCTTTGAGAGATGATAGGATCATGAGAGTTCTAGTCTAATTACTGGATGAACCCACTGATGAATTCATAATTTTAGGATATTATTTGGAGGTGGTGGACATTTTCAGAGTTGGAGATCAGAGGATGACAGAAGTAGGCCACGGGGTATCCTTAGAGAACATAGCTTGTCCTGACATTCTGCTTGTTTCTCTTTGCTTCTTTACAGTAGGGTGAGGTGCTATGCTTGCCCATGCCCTTCAGTATAATGCGGAGCCTTCTTACCTTGCACCTAAAACAATAGATCCAAGCAAAGATTAACCAACACCTCTGCTACCTTAGTCAAAGTAAATCATTCCTTTAAGCTGTTCCTTTGGGTACTTGTCACAGTGATCAAGTGCTAGCAGATACACATGCATATCTTTATCTAGTCTTTATAATAGTAGCTTTTTTTGTTCACAAAAGAGAAAATGTGCTCAAAGATATTGAGTTAGCAGCCTAATAGGTAAATCAGGTTTTAATTTCAAGTCTGATTCAGTTTCATAGTCCAGGTAGATATCTGTTTGAACATGTTTTCTTTGCCATTACCATCGAAACAGAAACCTATCCTTCTTGAACTCCAGGCCTCTGGGTGGCATGCACTAGGGTTTGAGTTCTCTTCTGTCTATTTGTTTATTCTTATTCTAAAACTAAGAGTGGTGGTGCAGTGCGGTCATGTAGTTGCTTTGGGGAGTTTACTGGGTTTGCTGAAGCTACCCAGGCATCCAATGGCGTATTTGCTTAGCTTTCAAAATCCATTACTGTGCACTGGGTAATGTTTTAAATAATGTGAAAGTGTGTGTGTGTGTGTGTGTGTGTGTGTGTGTGTGTGTGTGTAGAATCCATTGACTCCTTCGGTAAGGAATGAATACTTTTTGGTATGGAAAAATTGAAAACACATATTTAGTAAATGAATGACATATAAAAGGTGCCTTGTAAGATCTTTCAGGTTCTTCTTTAAGGGAGGATCTTTTGCTTCAGTCCTTTTTGATGAAGTTGGAATAAATTTTATTGTCCTCTTAATCTAAGGGGGGAGGTGACTTGGGTTATTGACAGGCCTTTACTGAGAACTGAATAATTAAGAACTAACAGTGTTTTTCTTAAAAAAACACAAAATCCATTCATTTTCCCACTGCCTGTTGTTCTTAAACACAAGAACTGATAGCTTCCTGGTAAAAATGAGATTTCCTTTGCCATTTTGAATGAATCATATTCAAGACAAATGTTTCATTTTGGTTTCCTGATCTTTTGGAAATGAAATATTTTCTTTCTTTTAAGATAAATATCTAACTGTCTCTGACAAATTTAAGTAGTGTCAAAATACAAAATGGTAACAAATTTTATTTAATGATCTCCTTTGGCTTTATTTTGATCTAAAATCTGGGTAACATTTCATTCCATGTAACAGAAGAGACACTTCAATAAGCTGGTTTATAGACATTGAAGTACTAATCTGACCAAAGCAGAAGGATGAGCAAATGGGTCATTTCAGGTTCATTTCCTTACAGAGAGGGGACAGACAGATTGCTGGCTAACATCAGGTCATGTCAGCTAAAGCGTTCCTTTGTTTACTTCAGCATTATCGCCTTGTAGACTTGGCTATTACCCCTGTTGATTTTGTGGAGAGCGAGGTGACAATAGCTTTGATTTTTCAACTGTACAACTCTTCTCTTTGGCTTTTAACTTGGTATTCTGGGACCTAATATAGGATCGTAGATCATAGCAGTAGTTACTATCATTTTATTTAATAGTGATCTCATAGGAACTATTAATAAGAGCAAAGTTTAATTTTTCCTGTGTTCTCTGGATATTTATGTATAAAAATTTATTAAAGTATATGGAGGAAAACTGAATCCTTGTTGGGTTTTATAATTCTAGTCAGAAAAATCAGAATATTGTTTATGTTTTGTTGTTTTTTCAAGTTACGTTCTAAATTAGCTTTGAGGAAATATTTTCCAAAATCAGGGCACTGTTTTCTTTTATGATATAACATATAGCCATTGATAACATGCTCATCCTTGTATAAAGAACCCTGATGGAAGTCACTGAACTGGATCATTTTAAAAGAAAAGAGAGCATGAAAGTAAGAGACACATCGGAGTGCTGGTTGGAAAGAACAACCCAACCATGGGAGTTAATCAGCAGATGTGGACTTAGTGGACATAGATGGATATCATTGAAATACATTATGTATATGTGTAAAATAAAAACAGAGAGATTTAAAAATGCAGTGAAATAGCCCAAGGAGTTTTAATCTTCAAGAAACTAAGACACTGATACCTGAAAAACAAGCCTAGCTCTTGTCTTTGAGAAAGTCTACCAAAATAGAAATGAAATAGCAAAATGAGAAAAGAGAAAAAGAGAAGAAGAAGAGGGAGAAAGGACCAAGCTAGTGAGCAAAACTAACATGTGTTATTAAATAAAGAGGGAGGAAAGGTTAAAGGGCAAGAGCTGAATGTCGTTCTAAATAATACAATCTCTTTCGATTTTTAGTCTCAGCCCCAAGTTTCTCAGCCTTCTTTGCCCTTCCTCCAAGGTGCTTCCACAGTCCTGCATGGTCTTTTGAGAGATTAGGCAGGTCATACCTATGGGATGCCTTTCAGTAGTCTATTTACATACTGACCCCACCCCAAGCAGTTCTTGCTTTATGTCTGTTTTCTGGAAGACTCTAGCTCCAATGAGGTTTTTATTGTTGTTAAATACTACATGTAGTTCGCATATATAAGAAACAACATTTCTTAATATAATCAAAAGCAGTAATTCTCAACCTTCCTAATTCTGTGGCCACTTAGTATAGTTCCTCATGTTGTGGTGACACCCCCAACTATAAAATTATTCTGTTGCTACTTCATAACTGCAATTTTCCTACCATTATGAATCATAATGCAAATATCTCATATACAGAATATCTGATATGCAACCCACATATTGAAAACCACTGGTCTTGAGGAGTTCTTGAGACTTGGTTGCAGTGTAAAGGTCCATAACACTTTGGTTGAGTTTCTTGACTATGTGATTCTTGAGCCACTGGCTCTGCATTTAAAATGCAGTGGTCTATGGCTACTTTATTAGAATGCTAAAGAGAAGGAGTTCCCTCTTTTGCATGCAAATTTTAGTAAATGTCTGTTACTGAGAGTCTGGGACTGAGTTTCCGAGTCTTTCTGTCTAAGCATTCCCCTGTTTACTACCTCTCACTTAGCAGTGCAAGTGTTCCAAACATTGCTGATTCCTCTGGGGAAGATGGTAACTTTCCCTTTCTGCTTTTTAAAGTTTCCTAATTTACTTGGTTATCATACTAGAAAATTTCAGGAGTCATTCCCCTCTTCCAATAGTGGTTATCTGATGGCCCAAGTTTATTCCCTGGAGATTCTAACAGACTGTGCCTAAGTATCAGCTGCCATCTTGGATACCTTAATTACCTCTTAAAATCCTTTATGTATCCCTGTCATTCACTTCCTCTGTGGAATGGGAGATGTACATTTCCATATATAGAAGAATCTGTATATTCCAAGCACTACTTAACAATGCTGCATTATATGCTGTCAGCATATCAGAAATGTAAACATGTTTTCATTTCATAATGAGTATACTCATTCAGTATGGCAGCTGCTGTTAAAAATCACCTGCTGTTATAGAGAATGCAAAGGCTGTAATTTCTTAGCTGACTGAGAATATGAGCAAAGGTGTGTGGCAATAATTAAAATCACATTTAGAAACTAAGAAGATGCAAAATCAGAAATATTTGGATGCCTGAGTCTCCTATGTGTGGAGGAACCGTCTTACTCACGTTTTCTGTCTCTGACAGCTCTGTAAAGTGCCTTCCACATTTTTGGGGTTAAGTGAAGAAGCTGGTGAGTGACTGAGTGAAAGGCTTCTTATTACAGCTTTTCTTTGTTGCCTTGAATTTTCAAGCTTCAGCTCTAGTTAGAATTTCAGAAACTCCACTGGTCCTTTTTACTTCATAGGAGAAATCTTTCTATATCTTTCTTAAAAAACAACTGATCTTTTCTCTTTTAACCTTTGATTCCTGACATTTCCCTTTCCATTTCTCACTTTCTTTTTAGTGACTGCCTTTGTCTGTGTCTGCTGCTCTGCCAAGCATCCCATGCCTTTCCTCCATTCTGTGACTTCCCTCTGTTTGAGCTACTGTTCCTGAGCTGGCTATTCCTTTGAGTTAAAGAGAGTACCCCATTGTGCTATTGTGAAAGAAAACTGATTAATTGACTAATGGTATAATTTCTGATATCAGGGGGCTTGGGAGGACTGACCAGCTGAAGAAATGGACCAGTTTACAATACCATCTGCAACATAGCCTAAACCTCAAAGCACTTGCATTTTTGCCCTGCTTTCTTTGATTTATTTCGTGTATAGTATATGTACATTGATATCTCTACTTTGCTTATTTTTCCTACTTAAAAATAATACTTCAAATAATCCTATTTTTAGATTCTATGTTTACAAAATTTTAACAGAACCCACTCCAATCCCAGAGCCCCATTTTATTCTTCGGTTTCTACTTAATCCTATTTCCAGTGCAGGACAAAAAACTAACCAGGACCACAGGAATGATCCACAGCTGAACAGGGCACAGAGCTCTATCAGAGATGAATAGTCATTGGGATGTGGTTAATACGCTTACACTGTTTGGTAGAAGTATTATTTACTTCAAGAGTAGAGCAGTAGGCTTGGATAATGGATCCTAATATAAATATTTTAGGTTCAAATCCCAGCCACCAGGAAGTGAGGTGCACACCAGAACTTGGGAAATAGAGACAGGAAGAACGGGGGTTCAATGTCATCCTTGCTACATGGTAAGTTTAAGGCCAGACTGAATTTCACAAGGCCAACCTCAAAGAGCAATGTAAAACCCCACCGGCAAGGTTGGTGAGATGACTCAGAACACAAAGGACTTGCCATATAGGCTTACTGACCTGAGTTTGATGCCTGGTGGATAGAAAGAACTAATTCTATAAAGTTATCCTCTGAGCTCCATGAGCACTCTGTGGCACATATGCCCTCCCTAGCATCGCATGTATGAGTGCACACATGCACTCTTGCACATATACACACACAGAGAGAGATACAGACACACATATACACATACGTACCGATAATAAATAAGATTTAAGACAAAATAGAAGAACATCAACAAAAACAGGAACCTCAGAGCCGCCCAAATGCAGCCTTATGTAAACTATGTTGTCCCAAAAAAGTGTGTTTTTCTTGACTGCAGAAAAGAGGCATTGTTAGTCTTGATCAAGTAGAGTTATTGTAAGTGTTAAAGAAGTTAACTGCCTGCCTCACTAAGAGGGCCTTGCACTCTATTTAAGTTATTCTCAACTCATAAGGAACACTAAATTAAAGAACATTGAGGGAAGAGAACAGCTCCTCAAACAGTGACATGAGGATTTAGCTATTACCATTTTCTCAGAATTATCTATTGGCTCCTCATTTCTCATTTATATACCTTTAAAAGCATTTGTATTGGAGTTGTAGATGTCCTGTGGCATTTAGCTTTATATTTCTCAAATTTAATAATGCAACCATGCTATAGGCCCAAGAACCTTGACAGGAATATATGTGTTACCATTCCTTTTAGGCTCCACCCAACAGTTACCTAGCAACAGCCAGGTAGGCCTGACTTGCTATAAAAAGAACTGATTGGCCTCTCTTTGCTCTCTGTGACTTTCTTCTCTCTCTGATGCCTTTCTCCTTCTCTCCCCTTCCCCTTACCCCTTCCTCTCCATATGTTCTGGCTAGCCTCTTCCTCCCCACCCTCTCACTTTTGTAAGGGTCCCTGATTCTCTGAAGAATGAGGCCCTGGACTCAAATAGTATGTAAATGCAAAGAGTGTTTTATTCTGCAAAAGTTCAGCATGCTGGGTTCCAAGATGTAGACTCCTGAAATGAACTGTCAGGCCTGATTTAAACCATGTTAGGGGAATTCTGGTATAGGCTACTTCTATCTTAATCTGTTGAGTCCATCTTTAGGGACATTTTAGAACCATTACCAGGGCACGGGGTTTGGAAACTGTTGCTGGAGAAGAATAGACACTATTGCTGAAGAAGTCTGAAAACTGCTGCTGATCCATTGCCCTTGCCTCAGGCCAGGTGTTGCGGCAGCTTCTGATGGCAGGTCAGTTTCTGACTAGCTGCCTAAAGCCTGAGGTTTTTTCTAGTAACTGACTTGCCTAGTTCTTAGGCATAGTCTCCTGAACTCCAACTTGAAGCCTGTCATGGAATCAGCACCCCTGCATCCCTCTCTCTCTCTCTCTCTCTCTCTCTCTCTCTCTCTCTCTCTCTCTCTCTTTCTCCCCCCACAATCCCACTGAGGTAACCTCTCCAACCCCAAGGGTTCTACAAAACATATCCTTGGCTTTACAATATGACCTAATACATTGCCAACTTCTGCTTATGATTTTTATACTTTGCATAGTCTCTCTTTTTGGTGTGTGTGTGTGTGTGTGTGTGTGTGTGTGTGTGTGTGTGTGTGTTTCCTAAACGAACCTAGATAAGCAGTACACCACTCACTTAATCCTGTTGTCCTGTTGTCTCTTTGGACTCTATCCATGTGATCTTCACTAAAAGCAGAGCAGCTCTGCTTTGGACTCCTTAAAGCTACAGTAATCTCCCTCCAGTTACTTGGCATTAGTTAATCTGTATTTTAGGACAGGGTCTTTTACAGTGCTATGTAGTGTGAGATCTAGTCAGTTACTTCCTAATGAGTAGTTTAAACACTTGTGGTCAAAATACTAGCTAGGTGATGTGGCCTACCTGACGGGTCACACCTTATTCAGTTCTGTCAGTACTGGTAAAGCTGCTCATTCACTTGAGACTGATACTGTCCAGATTGCTTCATTTTTATAGCTTGTTGTTGTTAATGTTTTCTATTGGTGTGCATTATCATTTGGTATTTGGTCTTCAAATCAGCAAGGTCATCTGTGTGGTGTTAATTTAAGATACCTTCTCTCCTCTAAGGAGTGTTGGTCATTTCTGTCCAGGGATACCTTTTTATCTTTAGTATGTTTATACAGTTCTCCATTTATAGTCCTTGGGATAACAAAGAGTTTTAGTCTTAACTTCCATAGAGTCAGATATTTCTCAAGAAACTTTGTACAACTCACACATAGACAATTGTTCTCCTATCAGTTAAAGCAAAATATAATTACTTACTTCTAGAAGATAGATGCATATACATAAATAAGCAATTATTTATGTATATGTATCAGTATCAAAGTAGTTTTTCTGCATTCCATATTTGGGTCTTTGGTCCTGCAGTGAGAACACACTGAATTGATTCATCTGTTCTGTTCTACAGCACACAGAAAGAAGTCTCTGATTACCATACCAGCACCATTGCCAACAACCAGCTTCCTAAGTAAAGTTCAAGATTTGTTTGTACATGGTTTTGTTTTAATATTCCACTAAGGCTATATGTTCATGATAGTAGATTTTGAAGTTACTTGAATTCATTTATTCTCTATGGCTATTTACAATATATTGTTGGGTTTATCTATTTTCTTGCTTTTATGAAAGCTAAGGGTTCCTTTATTTTAAAAATTGGAGTACATGAAATTTTGCATGATTCAAAAAAAAAAACAAGTAAAAATTGTCCTTAGTCTTTTACTCTCTATAGCAAACATTTACATTAATTTTTGATGTATTCTTTTTTAAGAGACTCATTTTTTTTATTTTATTTGTTTATGTAAGTGGCTGCATGTAATAAATATACATCATGTGCATGCCTGATGCCCATGAAGGCCAGAAGAAATTCTCAGATATTATCCAACTGGAGTTATGGATGGTTATATGAGTGCTGGAAACTGAACTTGGGTCATATGCAAAAGCAACCAGTGCTTTTAACTGTTAAGCCATCTCTTCAACAAATTTTATTCTTTATGTACTCAATTTTATCCACAGCAAATAAACATGTACATATATTTACTCACTTTTATGCAGAATATATAATGTCATTTATATTATTTTCTCAGCTTGATTTTTTTTCAGGCAATCATTCATCTTACATTATAAAGACCCTCTTCTTCCCTTATTAGATCTCAATAGTACTTGTCATGTGAACATACAAAAATTATAATGCAGATGACACTGAAATTCTTGCCAGTGTTTTGCTGTTAGAAAAACTGCCAACGTGAATAGGTTGTGTCTGTATCTTTCCATATGGTTGACAGTTTATGTTCAGGATGAATTCCTATCACTGATGTTGCTGTAAATATTTAGATGGGAAGTGGATAAGCATAAATGGGTGTAGCTGATGCTAATTTTTCTTTCATGTAGGTTGTTGCCTTTGTATTTTGTCTAGTAACACCGGAGAGAGGCTCTTGTTCTAGAGGAGTCATAGGCAAGCTTTTGAGCTCTTATAAATGTTGTAGGCAGGAAATAGTATCTCTTTAACACTAATGAAAGCATTTAAAATGCTAAACATTGGGGGGGAAAGTGAAGGAAGAAGAAAGAATGAAGGAAGAGAGGGAAAAGAAATGGAAAACAGATTAGTTTTTTAAAATTTAATAATTTAAGTCGACGATACTTACAAAAGGATTCTAGCCAGCCTGAGTATCAGAAACATAGTTCTGGCAGGCCTTGTCCTTCTCCCCCATCTTCTCAAAACCATTAGATTACATTCCTAAAGCTAGTCACCAAGGTCTATTCTCTTATTTGGCTACTTCCTTTTCCTGGTCCTCCTCCAAGTTCCAGCTATCAAAGCATTGATGTCCAGAAATCAAAAGTCCCCTTTGGTTCAACTAATTAACATGCTCAACTAAAATTAAACACCTTATTCTAATATGAGGTTTTCCCTTTTACCTTTATAACCTGCCATTTGCCCATGGGCTGTCTCCTCTCTATCCTCAGTCAGTTCTTTGTTTGCCTACCTACCCCCCAGACAAATACCCCTTCCTCTTCTCTCTTTTCCCTTCCCCTTCTTTCTTATCCCCTATCTCCTGTCTTCATCTCTTTTTCCCTGCTCCTGTCCCTCTGTGGCAAATAAATCTTCGTGCTGAGAACTTGGTCTTAGGGTGTCCCTACAATTTAAGATCTGCACTTTGTGATCAGAGAATGCTCCACACAGCATTTCTCCCAATTAAAATCATCATAAACAAAAGCACAAGCTTTGAAAACGCTACATTGATGACTTTATGAGTAAACACAGGAAGGTAAGATTATAATGAATTCTAGTTTCAATATAGATACAACACTCATAAATGAAGTGAATTATAATACAGCAACATTTCAATTTTAAGTATCTTCAGCTATTTTAATGTTGTACATGCAAGAAAAAAAACCTTAAAATACATAAAACCACGTGACTCTCTGTGATTGTAATGTAATCTTGAGTATGACTCTACAGAATTCATCTTTATTTGACTGTGATGTGGTGCTTTGTCCACTATGAGGTTTTACATTAGCATCTCTTCTCTCTTTTTAAATATTTTTTCAAGATTGGGTTTCTCTAGCCATAACTGTCCTGGAACTTGTTCTGTGGACCAACCAGGCTGGCCCTCAATTTGCAGAGTTTTACCTGTCTCTGCCTCCCAAGTGCTGGGATTAAAGGAGTGTGTCTCCACTTCTTGGCTAATATGAAGTCTTAAAAAACATTTCCCTTATGGACTATTGATTAATGAGACAGGATATTCTTCCATGTTGTACTTCATTCTCTTTGCCCTAACTCTGTCCCTGAGTCCCCATCACTTTGCGTGTTGATCAAGCTGGATGAGCTTGGAGTGAGATATACAGACAAAGACAGGACTTATGATAAGGGCTTTCCCTCCTTACAGGCATGTTTGTTGCAGTGCTCTGGGATCCCAGTACTACACCCCCACTTCCTCTGGCTTGCCACAAGGCTTTCCCAGATTGTTGAACAGGTTCTCACTTGGGTAGAGCAGCTGTTGAGCACCAAAGGTGTGGGGAAAACTACCATAAGGCTTGCTGTTTATAGTGGGGTTTGCTGGTGCTCAGAGAGACTTCCCCCTCATATATTTGATTTGCTTCATGGAGCTACTCATGATGTACCTTTCCTCTAGCCCTGCCATGCCATGCCATTTCTAAATCATCCTGTGCCACTCAACTAAGGAATCAGTGCCAGGTTTTAACATCTTACAAGGATGTAGCCTTGAAAGGAAGCAGCCCAATCATTTCTGAATGCATTTGGAATCATGGTAATTAAGCCCTCTGGAGGGACAGTGAGCATTGGACATGGCACCACCATGAACCTGGGTCTTTGGCTCCAGATTTAGCACTAGTCTTCCTTTCTTTTATGGGGCAGATTTCACCCTTGTGCATCTTGCCATTCAACAGGACCAGTAGATTTTACAAATGTGTTTTCATCTTAGCTTAATATATTCATATGAAAAAAATGTAATAGTGCAAAAACAAAGCGTATGTTGACATTGCAGGGGTCCTTTGTCAGTTTTCTCTGTATTGCTCATAGCAGTGACTCGTGAAAATGGCAAGTTTTATAGCTAAGTTCAGGACACAATAGGCAATATTAATTTCAAAGGAAGTATAAAAAGATATGCAAATATGATCAGCTCCCAGGAAAACACCCCAGGCTTTGGAATTATGCAGTTTAATAAACACTTGTTAAGAAGCTTCACACACCAAACATCAAATTTTAAAGGAAGTATTTCTGATCATGTCGTGCTTTTGAAGAATGCCAAGATTTCTTCAGGTTTCTCAATTCTAAACTGGGACAGTAGGGTGTGCAAAGTGGTGGGTTTGTCTGTAGCAGCCTCATGCTACTGGAAAAATCACAGATGCTTCTGGTTGGAAAAGTCTATGTTGTTGCTTTCCAACTGAAAGTTTAATTTAGAAATGTGTGCTGTTAGAGTAAGACCTGAAGTTAAAATGTCTTAGGCAGATGTATGTATCCAGTAACTGACAAGGGAGAATTGTCCATGGATTTTTACCCAGCTTCTCCGATGAGAGCAGCTTCACAGGAAATTTCATGCGATGGCTTCCTTGGGTCTTGACTTTTTTTATATACAGACTTTGCAAGACAGAGCCAAGCTCACATGCCTGCGAAGTGGGGAGGCAGTTAGAGCCTAGTGTAAGATTTTATCACCCTAACCCCAAGTTAGATTTTTTTTCAGTGTTCATTTTTTAATAAAGTGGGGTTTTAGGATATTTCAGTGGATGATATAGTGCCTAGAAGCAGCATTAGAATGGCTTTAAAGACATATCAGTGACACGTTGTTCTAAATTTGCCTGTCTGCAGCTTTTGTCATGCTGTGCCTTATTGTTTAGTATTATGGTAAGAAATCAAGAGATTTAAAGAATGATAATGTGGGTAGACAAAGGGAGAAGTTATTTTTACACACTGTTACTTCATTCTTCTGAGTACTGTTTGAACCAGCAATATGGTGGCTACGTATTTATCTTAAAGTACCATTTGGGAAAAAGTGTGTTGCTGGGTTGTTTGTGATATTAAAAAGAAGCTGAAATGTCTTAAGAGCACAATTCGTGGTTAAATATTTGATGTGTCTATACAGTAGCATGCCATGTAGGCTCTTAAACAGCTACTGCTGACAACTGGATAACATGGAAAGATGTTCATAGCGTGTAAAAACTGAGACAGGTTACAAAAAAGAAAAGGCAGAGCCAACTTCAAGCATATGAAAAATTTAAATAGATATAGTACCGGGTTGAAAGCTCAGCTGGTAAAGTGCTTACCATGCAAGCATGAAGACTCAGGTCTGAAAAGCTCAGACCCCACATAAAAAAGCCAGGCATGGTAGCCCGTGCTTATAATTCAGGGCTGGGGAGACAGGTTCCATGAGATACCCTGTTTTCAAAAACTAAAATATGATGTGATTGTAAAGGACTCCAAGGTCCACCTCACGCCTTTTCTTTCATGTATACACATTTGGATATGTATGCCTGTACACACATTCATGTACATACTTATATACATCAGTACTTACATAATAATGTCTTAAAATAATAATAGCTTCATCATTTTTATTTGTTTTTGATGAGTATAGTTTTAGTCTTTTTCTGAAACAGGGACTACTTTGTCATAACATCAATAAAGTTTTAGACCCCCATGGCTGAGAGACAGTGAGTTGTGATGGAGCAGATGATTGCTTTTGAGAAGTACGGGCTTACAGAAGAGACTTTTAACTATGATTATGATTTTCTCCTGAGAAGGATTTCCAGGGTTAGGTTGCATGAGCAGTGTTGTCTTGGAATCTGGGTTCTGTTCATAGGTTCCTGGAGAGATTAGCCTCTGGAGAGATCCTATTGGAAAGGCTACTCCTGAAGAAATGAAGTTCATGCATCTTTAAAATTGCCCAAACGTCCAAAGGCAAATTACACATGTTTATTCCTTTTTACCCCTTTCTGTAACAAAGTGATGGGATTTAAAACTAATCATTAAGTGTATCCCATATAAGATGGATTTTAAAAAGGCACCCACCAGATATAATAATATTTCATTGTATGAAAAACTTTAAAGTAAAAGAAAATTAAGTAAATCTGTTTTCATGGCAGACTTTAGAAAGTCAAATCTCAAGTGATAAACTAGGAGAAAATATTTATACAAAATATTACTGACAAAATAGTAATAAACATGAAATATACACTTATTGCGAATTCAGGAAAAAATGAGAGTCCAGAAATTCAGTAGAAAAGTGATCAAAGACATAAAGTCTTAAAATTGCTGTAAGAATAATCTTTAAGCATATGGAAGTATACCCTGCTTCACTGGTAAGATATGTGAATCATTTTGTGATCATATAAAATAATGGAAACTTCCTAATGTGCGGAGGGCTTCCTTGATGAAGTCATGGTAGCTAAATGTTATACTTTGAAGTAGAGCAAGGAGGGGGCCTATGGATTGATAGTGCTTACTACAAAAAAAAATGGATTGTACAGTGGAGTTCTGAAGTGTGCTGTACCTCATTAGGAGACGATGAGAAATAAGAATGTATGTCTCATCACCTCAGCTCTCAAGAGGCTAAGGCTAGATAATCATGAGTCCAGTGCCAGCCTGGGCTACATAGTGAAAATCAGTCACAAACAAGCCAACCCAAGTAAAATGAAACAAACAAATAAATAAACAAAGAGAACTCTAAAGCCCTAAATACAAAAAATCCCAACCCCCTCCCTCTTTCAGAATGTTTGTTTCCCTTTTGTTTTTGCCAAAGAAATACAGAAAACATAAACTTGGAAGAAGTAAAATTGTTTGTCCCAGGAAGTAGGCAAGACAGGAAAGAAAAAAGGTGATACTTCTCTGGATGTACCTTTGTATAGTATTAGCTTCGAAACTAGGTTAATTTTTATAAATATAATTCACAAGGATTGGAGACAAAAATGTAATGAATCCAGAAGTAAGTACACCTAACTACACAGTACATGGGCAGACAAAGTCACCATAAAAGACTTGACTATGTGTCTTCTGTTTTAACAAGGAGAAAACTGGAGAGAAACCCTAAGCTTTTTATGTCTATTGTTTGGAGTAGTGCTAGAGGAACAATTTTGAAGTTGTTTTCTGTCTACTTTAGGGTTAGAGGGATACCTTCAGAGGAGCTAAGGTTATCACTGTAAAATACACACATGGAATAGCAGAAAGCCAGTAAAAGCATGGAGTTATTACACTGATATTTCAAGTGTCAATAAGAATGCATGACTAAATATACGTTTAGAATTCTTAGCTTTCTCTCCTCTTCTAAGGCTTAAGCGAATGGTATTTCTAGCATCAATGAAGATACTTCATTCCCCACACTTGTTTGTATCTAGTGTTCATTCCACACTAAAGAGAATGATGGCTCCTTGGAGAAGTGTCTGATACACACACACACACACACACACACACACACACACACACACACAAATGTCTTGAGGCTCTTTACAAGTACATGAACAAGACCTACCACTGACAGAGCCCTGAGAATCCATGAGTCAAAATAAATTTTTACTTCTTCAAGTTGTATGTACCAGATATTAAAGTAATAGTGTTGAACAGCATAGTGTGGAACTGCAACTAAGGGAAGAGAAAGACAGAGAGACAGAGACAGACAGAGACAGTGAGATGGAAAAACAAAGAGAAGCAGAGAGAAGGGGAAAGAGAGAAATCTATACATTAGAACAGCTGCTAATAAATATGGGAGAGAGGGTAGAATTAAGACATCACTATTTTATAAGTATTATATGAGTAATAGATGCATCCTGGAATCATCAGTAGGTATTAAACTATGGGAGTATGTATGGTAGCAGGGTACTTGAAATATTCATTAGTTATGAAAGAGAAAATGAGGACGCACATCTATACAGAACAGAGTAGTCTGGCAGGTAATGCTTTATTTAAGGATTGAGGTTAGCACACAGAAGATGGACTTCCCATTGTTGTTTCTTAGTGTAGTATCACCAGAGAGACACCATAGTCTTAGATAGAATCCCTTTCAAACCTGTGTACTAGGAACCTAGTGCTGAGGTAACATTTAGGCATCTGTAAACATTCCACAATCCCAAGGCCAAGACTGTTCAAAACCTGTTAACTGGCAAAAGGACCTGACAAAGCATGGCACCGGAAAGCAAAGGGATGTCAGATGGAAAAGGAAGCCATGTGCATATGTGTGATAGTCATGCCCCTGAATTTCACGTGGCACATGTAAGAGACGAGTCTGTTCTTAGAAGCTTTGTTGTCCACACTAAATACTCCAATGACTTAGTATAAGTCCGTCTTTATTGTCTGAGGGAGTACAAGGAGGAACAGCATGAGATACAGAGAATGGTGCAAGGATAATGATGACCTGTGGGAGCTTGTGGTAGGACTCTAACATGCTTCTGTTGCTTTGCTTCTTCAACCAACCAAGCAAACAACATTCTAAATGACTCTTTTACTTTGGTCTTGTTTTGTTGTTTGTCTCCTCCTCCCAAGGCCTTCACTCTGACTACACGGAGCCTCTGCCTCTAGTTTCTGTTTCCAGACTGCTCCCTTCATTCTTTCTTTTAGAAACGACACCTCTAGCATAGTTACCTTTTGACAAAAATGGTGTTTCATTCACTGTTGTAAGATTGGGTCTGGGGTCAAAAGGCTCAGAGTTTCTATGCTCTTCCTCCCATGCATATGCGATGACCATGTGTATTCACAGAACAGCCATACATACTTTTACTTCAGCATGCTTGGCTTTCTGCTGAAGTGAGCTATGCATATAGTTTTGGCACACAGTAGACCATCTGATAACATCTATCTAAGATAAAGCCTCTTTGAGCTAATGTCTATTAATATTTCATAGTATGAAACTATCCCCTTTTCTGACTTGGTTAATTTAGACAGTGGTTGAGAAAAGATGTCATCTTTTGTCATCTTGAGTTTCAGATTCCAGGAAAGGCAGATCAAATAAAAGTGCCTTAGAAACGGTGCTGGATATTTAACATAGTTGGTGGAAATGAATTGGGAAGTTGTCAGAACCGAAGTGTTGGTTTCAAGGATGGCCAGCATTCAGGGATTTCATTCTGACATTCTGACAGCAGTGAAGCCTCTCTGTTTCTCTAGAACAAGATCTACTAGGAAAATAGCATATGGGATACTGTGCTGCTGGAATATCTACCTGACTTTGATCGCTTGTGCTGACCCCCCCTGTAGGGCCTTTATTTCTCTCTTGGTTTGTGATAGCCCCTTTATTGTGGTTGGGATACTTAACTTTCATTTGCTTGGAAAATACCAGCCAGATGGATCCCCAGATAGACAAGATATGGACCAAACAGGAATGGTGTGTTTTGGAGGTAGTTCAGGGGTGGGGTAGACATTAGACAGGGGTGGCCTTGAGAGAGGTGGCTGCTAGACTGAGCAAGTAATACCTGGTCAGCAATAAGAATATACCAAATTTTGCCTTTCAGAAGAAGCTACCAGAAATAATGTGACTTCCTTGTAGTTCTTATGATGGTGATTCTTTTCACTGTTGTGACCAAATATCTGGCACAAAGCAAGTAAATAATGGTTATTTATCTTGGAGTGTAGTTTGAGGGGATCTAAACTATCATGGTCATGGTAGAGAAGCACACTGACAAGTATCTACATGTTGGAAGTAGACAGGATGAAAGCTGGTACTGGCTTGTTCACTTGATGTCTTTAGTCCAAGACCATGGCTCTTTAGACGGTGCTAGGAGTGTGTGTGCCCACTTCAAGTAAACCTTCCCAGAAATACCCTCATAGACACCCAGACTTGTGTTTTCCTAAGGATTTAAATCCACCCAAGTTGACAATTAAGTTTAAATTATTCAGTAAATATTAACTGACTAGCAGTGGAAAATGCAGAAGAAGGAAGACTTTTCTTCTGCCCAGCTTGGGGTTTGGTTGAAGGTGGAACAACTAAAGACAGACCAAAGACTAAAGGAGAAAAACATAAAAATGTAATAAATATTTATGTGACATAGGAACCTTCATAAAGAAATGAAGACCATAGGGAGTGCCTGAAGTTAAACCTATTATGTTTGGCTACTAGTAATAGGAAAACATGGAAGGGTTGTGTAATGAAGAGAGTGAACAAGTGTAGTAAACCGAGTGAAACAAACCATCTTCGTTATTTTCTGTTTCTGTGTCCAAATCCCCAAGGTTCGTTTACCTCACAATTTTCAATTTTGAAAGCCAAAATTCTCAAATCAGGCAATCCTATATGTTTGGCCCTAAAGGAAGAACCATATGCAGAAGATACAGAAAGAGCTCTGTAGCAACACAGAACACTACAAAGACCCCAGAGGCCAGGCTCATCTTTCATATTAGTTAAATTTCTGTGAGACCTAACTAGGGTTCTTCAAGAACTTCATAACTCCTCTCTGAGGACAGTGCTCCCATGGACTGTGACCTTCCAGTGGACCCAAGAGGACATCTTGGGTCACAGAATCATTTTATACTTGCTTTTTCTTAAACCTCTACGTCTTAAAATGTTCAGTGTACTAGTATAGCATAGTTTGGGTAAAATTTCCATGAAAGTCGTCAGAAGGAGTATGAACTCATTTCAGAATGTCTAAATAACATAAGTTTCTATAAGAGTAAATGTGAGTAGTACCCAAAAGTATGTTTGAGCTTGTATGGTCTGTACTATGTTTTATTCATAGCTATTGAACCATGTGGTTTAACACAGCTGCATTTTCAATTCTGGACTATTTTGCTTAACTTTCTGTCATGGGCACTCCTTCATACTGTTACAAAGTTCTAGGACACTTAGGTCTTGTTTTGATGCCCTAAGCAATATTTGTGTCAGCATTTATCAATCTATTTGTCTGATATCAACAAATATTCTATTTATACATATTTACACTTTATTCATTTCCCTTCCCAAATGAATGATAGCTACTTAACAGAAGGTGGAGTTGTAGACTTAGGGGTGACAGAAAGGAGATGCTCTAATGTCCTGTGCTCCAAATGAGAACTCTGTGAAGAGAATCTTTAGTGGTGCAAAGCAAAGATGGCCTGAAGAAGGGTTGGAGCCTGGGAGAGAGGAGGCAAGAGAGCAGGTGTGGTGTCACTACCAAAGCTGAGGAAGTGTGAGACTCTGGAGTGACCTGTGAGCTCATTTGCTTCATATATAGAAGAGAAAATGGAAGATTTATATCTACCATTACTATCATCTTACAAAGAAAAAGTTAATTCAACATGAAAACTAACAAATCCAACCAAGTCAGAGGAAACCTAGACTCTAGAACAAGTGAAATGACTCTGTTAAAGCTCACCAAAATGCCTTAAAAAAATATCATTGCTCAGATTTAGCCACATTCCACCAACAAACCTGAGTCTATGGGCTGAGAGTTAGGGAACAGAAAAACAAATAATTTAGGATCTGATGTTTCCAGCTGGAAATTCATGCGGTTGTGCTTGCATTTCATGAAGAGTTACAGTCTACTCCTGTGCATGTCTGATGTGGAGGCTGACTTGTAGCCTAGTGTCCCATTCGTGTCTCAGGCTGCTCATTTGCTTATTTACCTTCACAGAGACCAATAGGATAGTATTTGTTGAAGTGGTGTTGGCTTAATGCATGGACTTTTTTTTTTTTTCTATTCAAGGCTCAGAAAAAGAGTGTAGTAAATTGTCATAAATTGCACTGTCCGAGAAAGTAAATGACATTTCATCAAACTGGATTCTGTGCAGGAGCCTATTGCCATTTTCTGAGAAATGATTGCAAGAAATAGAAAATACAACTTAAAGTGGTCTAAATGATAAAAAGTGGTTTACTGGCTTATCTATGAAGAGAAAAGAAAGTACAGATCACGTGACTTGGAGAACTGCTGAATCCAGGAGATCAAGTGGCCCATCCATTGTTTGTTCTTAGGCAGTGTCTCCCTCTAATGGCAAGAAGGCTTCTAGTAAAATCCAACCCAAATGGAATAGTTTTCCACTTCCAATAATCTTAGGGACGTTCAGTGTTTGTTTTGGATTTCATGGCTAGAAGATCACCAATAGAATCTGGACCAGGGATGGGAGGGTGGTTCTCTGAACAATACTAGCTGAACAACACCAACCAAGGCTAGCAGACTCTTTTTCCAGAAAACTGGGTTTTGGCAAAAGATGACAGGGAAGTAGATTCATTGATGATGGCCAGTTGCAACAACAAAGAACTACTACCAAGTAGCAAGTTATAGACTGTCAAGCCAGGAAATTCAGCCAGGAGAACTGCTCTGGCATTCCTGGGAAGTCCATCAGGCCAGTGTGTAAGACATGTTCTACTGAGTGACCCAGTATCATTGTTTAGTGGCAGGCCCTGTCTTTGGCATCAAATAAATCCTAATACCACTAAGCAGAAATTAAAAAGCTTTAATGAGCTCTTCGACCTATTGATGTATGCCCATGCCTGTAGCTCAAATCATTGATGCATGAAGTCAAGTATCTTTTCCCACTGGGGATGTCATCATTTAAATGGCACTATTGATTTTGAGTTTTGGCATGTCTTCGTTAACCCTGGAAGGTTCCAAGCTGCCTGAGGGGATGTAGTGGAAGACATAAGTAACTCCATGTTGTATAGTTATGAAGCAGACCCAAGCTAGCTTAATTATCTGCTCTGGGTAGCTTGTCAAAGCCGAGTTTCTGGGAGAGATCCTTGTGTGTTCTGAGTATTCTGTGTTCTGAGTGTCAATCAATTCAGCTTCGTCTAGACAGCCATGTATTCTAGTCACACAAGGACTTGCTGGTGAAGCAATTGTAACAAGATCAAGCACAGGCTTCCAGAGTGAACTTTCAGATTACCCATTTGGGTTGTTTCCATTACTAGATTGCTAGCTAACTATACCCAAATCTTGTGATTTAGGCCAGTGATGAATAATAAATTTGAACAGCTCAGTCTGTGGATCAGGACTTCAGGGGCATTACTCCTCTAGGTCAATGTTCTGCTTTATTTGGTGTGGCCTGGGTTTCCATGTGTTCCCTGGAAGGCTGAAGGGAGTCATTTGCATATCCTGTGTGTGGAGTGTTGTCTCTATCACTCAGTACTCTGATTGCTTGTTTTATCTTTGTGGTGCCTGGCTAAGTTTATTTACATCCCGCCAGGTGATTTCCCCAGGTAGTTCCAAAGTGCAGGCTGCCGGACCCCATGGAGAACATGATTTGACTTGTGGAAACCTGATTATACTCTTTGTAGCATACCTTACTTCCGTGGAAATGTTCAGGAAATATGCTTTACTAAGAACAAACACTAAAACTCAGACATGAATGGGATTGGAGAAAATACAGTGTGTTAGCATGTTTTAACCACTAGTGTACAGTCCAGGTATCTTTAGATCTTAGCCACATGTCCTCATGGTTCCTGACATGGAAAGACCACAGCCTCTGAAGGAAGTGACCCAGATCTCAGGTGATACTCAGTTATCAAATTTCTGTTTCTTAGAGATAGCCACCTAATCACTGGGGCACGTTTCCTCAACCCAAATCAAAGAGATTGCTCCTCCAAAGACCCTAGGATCCCACTTACTCCAGTGTTCTTTTATTCTCCAAATAAACATTCATTCGGATTTTATAGTGAGCCTTTATGAGGAAATGTCTTTCTATTTCTATTTTCACAGAGAAGAATATTTACAATTAGAGTGGAAGTTCTTATTTTTGAACAGTCTTGGATATTTTTCCTGCAATGCTGGGCGCCGCTTCAGCTAGACTGGAGCATTTTCTCCATTCTGGCCAAAACCCACAACATGCTTTTATTTTATTTTATTTTTTGGTAAAATAGAGTTTTATATTTTCACTAAAGTATTCATTATTTGTATCATATATGATTTCAAAGCAAAATTCAACCAACCCACAAGAAAAGACATAAATGCAAAACACATAATAATTGGGACAGAACTGTAAGTAAAAGTGACGGGAGGAAAGATTTAGGGGTGGAGATTTCTCTAGGTAGCAGGGGCTAAAGCTCATCCTGCCTGGAATGCAGAGCTTCTAAATGGCAAAGGCTAAGAAGAGATGAGTTACCAACTTCCTTTAGCTACAAGGAAAAAAAAATAAGAAAGGCTTTAAAAAAATATACGAATACAGTTAAAAATATTGTAATTGGTGTTATATACAAACCTAGTCAAAGAAACATTTCTGTTAAATGAAAGATCTAATTGACCTTCGGATTCACTCTGGCCAACAACCAAGGCAAGTCGTAAAGCTCATGTGTGAAAAGACCATCTCAGATTGCTAGTGCATTGTAGTCTCGATGGAGGGAGAGAGAGAGAGAGAGAGAGAGAGAGAGAGAGAGAGAGAGAGAGAGAATGTATAGGTAGTTGACACTGAGTTCTTCTTGAGCTAAGTAGAGAGACTTATTTAAAGTTAGGGACAAAAGGTAGGATTTGATTATGGTGCTTTCCATAACAAAATGGTATTGGAATTTATCTCTTTCCAACATCTCTAGAATGTGCTCTCCTGTTCCATACCTGCCTGACTTCCCTTCTTTTCTGTTCTGACAGCAGTGACTCCTATCCTTTCCCCCAGGCTTCTAGCATTTGCTGTACGCAGATTCTGGGTTACTTTCTCTCATCACAAGTCACTGTGATATTTTGCTAAGTACCATTGTCCCTATGAGTGTTGTTACATGAAACAATGTTTTCACCATTCTTGATCTCTTAGCCTTCTGATGATACTGACATATTAATTATGGAACAGCCAAGAAGATTTCAGGCAAAAATAATGGCTTTTCAAGTACTTCTCATGAATATTGGACCACTTTATAATTAGCATAGGCATCTTGCCAAGGTTTTTGAATCCTTGTAATTTGGATGGCAAGTGTCCTGGGGAGGGATCATATTTGCTTGTGTGTTCTGCTTGGCATTTAGCCTATTCCCAGCAATTCATGGATATTAACCCCAAAATAAGATAATCAGATTTGTCAAATAAGCCCCAGATAATTGGGTCATACAGGCTTTATGTTACATAAAAGTGAATTTCTATTAAGGAAAGACAGGTTTTATTTATTTTTAATGACTAGTCAGTACAAACGATATTTATTGAGCACCTAATGTGTGTCAAGCAGCACATTAGAGAGGACAAGTAAGATATTATTCTTATTGGGGTCTTACTTTATTTGGGGGAGAAGACAAATATAAATATTTGCACAAATAAATGACTGTCATATTTCAGGCATTGCAGATACCTCTAAGGGGAAGGAATATGTTAAAGTGTCAGAGATTCTTAGAGGAATGGACAATTAGGGCATGCCTTTGAAAAAGACTGCATTTGAGCTGAGAATTAAATGTCAAGGATGAGCCCACCATGCAGAGGATTTTGGGAAAAGCATTTCAAGTGGAGGCAACTACAAATATAATAGGCACCCACAGGTAGAAACTTGTTTCTCAACAGGAAGAGAGCCAGTATGGCACATGAGGGGACCCAGAGGTAACGTCACAGAAGTCAGAGTCAGTCTGCAGTCCTTGTAGACTGTAGGTAGGAATCTGGAATGTCCCCTAGGTGTAACAGCTTTTCAAAGGCATGTCACAAACAGATTTATATTTCTGAATATTTATCTTTGCTTGTGGGGAATATTAATCAGGCTTCTTTAGAGCAGCAAAGGCAATAGAATGAGGATTATATTCTCTTCATTATATATCATTATATACATTCTATATTAATATAATTAAATACAAAAAGGATTGGCTTACACAGTTCAGACCCAATAGTGCAATGCTGGTTATCTTCACAGTGGAGATACTGAGAACTCTGCACCTACTCACTCTCCAAGGCTGGATGCCCATCAGTCCCAGTCATGATGGAAGCTTAGAGAATTCTTGGAGAGTCATAGGTCTTCATTCTACTTTGGAAGGATGAGGAAGCTGGATTCCAGAATCAGCAATGGATGGCAACATCCAAGAGGAAATGTACTCACTATCAGGCAGAGAAGGCAGGCAAGCAAGAACCAGACACTTTTCCCTTAGTCCTCCTTATATCTGGGCTGCTGTGGCTACAAAGCAAACTCACTCTGGAGGAGTCTTCCCATCCCAGATCTGTCTGGAGCTTGTCTATTAGTTAGCTCCATAACTGTCAGACAGGCTATCAGTACACCACTTCTCTATGCTGAAGGGCATCTTTACCATACTTTCTCCTGTTAAGGGATTTTTAAATTATTAACACTAGTACTCAAACGTGAGTTTTAAAAATATTTAGACTAACTCAGTTTACCTGTGCAATTACAAATGTTACATTAAAATCTTCTTGAGTTAAACTTTTATATTTACTTACTCAAATTCCTTTATTGATTTCAAAGGCATTTAAAAATTTTTTAAATTTTTATTTCCTCATAAACACTAAGATACTTGGGAAGGAAATATTTTAGTTAGATTTCTATTGCTGTAATAAACCCAATATGACCAAAAGCAACTTGGGAAGAAAAGTTTATTTCATCTTATAGCTTGTAAACAATTATCCAAGGAAGATGGGACAAGAACTCAAATAGAGCAGGAACCTGGAGGCAGGAACCGAAGCAGAGGTGATGGAGGAGTACTGCTTACTAGCTTGTTCCCCATGGCTTTCTCAGCTTGCTTCTTTATAGAACCTAGAACTACCAGCCCAGGAGTTATCTTCTGCTATGGGATGGACCTTCCTGCATCCTTCATTAATCAAGAAAATGCTCTACCTACAGGCCATTTCATCAATGGAGTTTTCCTCTTATCAAATAACTCTAGCTTTTGTGAAGTTGACAAAGCACCAGAGAGCACAAGGAAGTTTACAGCTTTAATAGGCCAAACTTTTCTAGGTTTTCAATCCACATTCTGAACCAAATGAACTGGACTCCTGGGCATAGTAAATTTGTTTATCTTAAACACAGTAGCACAAACAGTCAACATCTCTCAAAGTCTATCTAAAACTATAACTCAATACTTGTTTTCACAGGGGTAATTTGTCATATGATTGAATTAAGGAGAGTCATACAAATCCTTTTTTGAGACAGGATCTGGCTATGTAGCCTAGGCTGACCTAGACTTCCCAATAATCTTTCTGCCTTAGTATTAGCATAATGCTTTTATGCCATCATCCCCATCAATAGTCAAAATATACGATTTTAAAAAGTGGACTTTCTCAGTGCCTGAATTTTCACCAGTCAGTATAAAGCCATAGGTTTCATTGGTGGTCTGATTTTTAACTTATGTATTAAAAAGCTCTTGCTAAAGGAACAGTAATATCTTACCAGGCAGACTGAGGTTCAGTTTTCTAGTAACCTGGAGTTTTTACTATGACTTTACTTAAGTCAATAAATTATACTTATATGGTCACTTCTCCAGGATCCCTGATCAAGATAAGCTTGGAGTAATATATATTTGCATCAAATGATTGTCTTTTTCTTAGAGAGGAATACCTTGAGACTTTTATCTTCTAGCTAAGAGTGAAGACCTTTTACTAAGTTATTTACCTGACTTTCTCTAGTCCCAAATTCCTTACCTGCAAAACTAAGTGATGCTCACACAGACCGCAGAGAGGTCTCTAGGGGATTATACTTGAGTATAGATATGCCAAGGACAGTGAGGACAGCACCTGAGCAGTAAGAGCTCAAAACTGCTGTGAGTTTAACTGTCTTCTGTTTTCACTTTTGCATAATTATGGGTACCACATAACCTAGATTTCATAAATTCCGTGTTCTACGAAAAAATGTCACAAACCATTGTGAGGATGGTTCCTTTATATGGGCAAGTATAATGAACTGGGTAGTCCTAGAAAGATGAAAGGGTGGCCTGCTTGCAGGTGGTACTGGGCAGTCAACATGCTGTCTAGCACATTGTTAGAGAGGCTGCCCAAGGGCTAAATGGAACTCGAAGGCACAATAGAAACTATGTACACTAGGCAGGTAGCATGCATTAGAAAAGGTCCCAAGGCAAGTAGGACTTGTATCTGTGAGTGGGTTAGAGTGTTAGTATGAAGGTAGTGGGGAAAATAAAAGAGCTGCTGAGGGCCTATACTCATTTCCGGAAGGACTTCAGTTTTAGACAGTAACTAAGGCAACCAGGTACAAAATGATAACACCCATTAAACATCTACAGTAGCTAGACATGTTCCTCAACCTTTTGTTTTATTTTTTTAATTTTTAATTTTTGTTTATATGAACACACTGTAGCTGTCTTCAGACACACACTAGAAGAGTGCATCATATCCCATTACAGATGGTTGTGAGCCACCATGTGGTTGCTGGGAATTGAACTCAGGACCTCAGGAAGAGCAGTCAGTGCTCTTAACCACTGATCCATCTCTCCAGTCCATTCCCCAACCTGTTATGTCCTGTAAATTTTCTTACTCCTCTTCTGATACACTGACAATTCAAATCTTACAGTGTCTATTTTATAAATAGTGAAACATGATTAAATTCTTTCCTGCTTAAATATCTGGCAAGTGATCAAACAGAAGTGAACCTAGGCCTTCTCCATCTTTCCATCACAGCAAGCTACTTCAAGCGGCTTAGTGTGAAGCCCAGGCCAGTGGCCTCTAGAGTTTTAAATCCTGCCTATCTTAAATTATGATTAGTTTTGAGAACATGATCCACTAAGACCACTAAAGGGATCCAGTCTAAGGTGTGAGCCCCAGAGGTCGGCCCTTACCTGGCTATTGTGGTTCTAAACTGGAAACAGAAGGAAAGTTAAACTGAATGGTCACTGGTGGTGGTGACGCATAACCTCTGAGTCTGACGAGAGATGCCAGGTTCCCTAGAACAATGTAGACAGCCCAGGGATTGTACCTTTCCATGTTGAACTGGAGAGGAGTCCTTCCTTAGCTGGCAGTTACATTCGCTTCAGACCTTGCACCAAATGAAAGGTTTGGTTTCCTACACAAAATGATCTTCAGAAAGAAATACTCAGACTTTCCTAAAGCATTTCCCTGGCGTAGTGAATGAAGCATTATTTCAAGATGCTCCTGCTACTGCTGTTGCTTGAACTAATTCTCATAACAAGTCTACAAGTCAGTACCACCATCAGTGATATCTTATAGACAGGGAGATGGCTCCCACAGTTTCATTAACCTATCCCTAGATCACAGACAGAGGAAGTGAGACCTGTTCAGTTAAGGCCAGTCATTTTATAACTGTAAAAACATAAGGTTTGGATTTAAAATCGGGAAGGATGGACCTTGTTTAACCTGCATATAATCACATCTAGTTCACATTGAAGAATATTGTTTTTATTCTATGGGATCACAAAGTTCAATAGCTGTGTGATTCACCTCCATAGTAGCAAATAGCTTTCCATTGGATTTCCTCAATAGTGAAGGCTTATCTCTCTTAGCATTAAATAATGCTTTCTTAAGTAATATGAACATGTTAGCTAGGTAATATTTCCTTCCATTAGCTCATTATACAATTGCTACTTAGCAAGCAGTTCTTTTACCTTCAGATGACTTTAGAGCTACTGGCTACCTAAAGTTCCCCTCTGGAGTCACTAGTATGAATTTCACTATATCGTTCATCCTCTGAAATATACTTAAGACCCTGCCAGGACCCTCAGATAGAGAGGCAGCATCAGCCAGGACCCTCAGATAGTAACAGCATCAGCAGGATCATCAGATAGGCAGAGACAGCAGTGGCCAGGACTATCAGACACAGACAGCTCACATGGTTTGTGTACTTGCACAGTCCTCATGCAGAGAGAATAATAAACCTATCTGTAGAACAAGACTGGGCCTTTTGTGGCAGAACATACAGAGCAACAAAGGAAGTTGTCGAAAGAAACAGCTCTACAAAGCAAATCCACAGCTCCCTGGGGCAGCAGCAAGTGCTTACTTTTACAAGGCTGTTACTAAATATTTTCCTGACAGGACAGCAAACAACTTGCCCAACTTTATATGCATCTCTTTGGAGAAAGCCATAGGTGGTTATCAGAAAGCACGTTCAATGGTTTTAAATCTTTCTTCCTGCTAGTGAAATCATCTGGAGGGAAAATTTGTAGCTTTCTGTCTTTTCTTCATCTACTTTCATTCTGCCTTGCAAATTTTTTTATGAAGCTGTTAGGCATATGGCCTCTTTCTCACTTTCTCATTGTCCCAGCCCCTCCAGAAGATATAGATCTAGGGAAATATGGAAGCCAAGTTGATTACCAGGCCAACCTACAGGTTTCCAGAAGCATTCAGAGGCCTCAACACTCAAATTTAAGGAGACACAAGTTGCAGGGTCTTTTGTAGGACTGCTCTGTGCACAGAAAAGTAAACCAGTAATTTTCAGTTTTTAAGATTTAAATCTGTTTATTTTATTTTATTTTATGTATATGAATGTTTCATCTACGTGTATATTTATGTACCACGCACATGCCTTGTATACACAGGGAGCAAAAGAGGATTTGGCTTTCCTGGAACTGGAGGTAATGGATAGTTGTGAGCTAGTCTGTAGGTTCTGGGAACTAAAACCAAGTCCTCAGCTAGAGAAATTAGTACTCAACCTCTCAGACATCTCTCTAGCCCACTGATCCTAAGTTTCAAAAGCAGGGTAGACATTAGATGTGTTTGTATACAGAATGAAAGGCAGAAGTCCTTACCTTGTGTGAATTGTTGTTTGTTTAGCTTCTATTGCTACTTTATAATTCAGATTCCTGAAAAGAGTTAAGTATATATAAAACCATCATAAATTTGATTATTACTTCCTGGGATATATAACTTGAGCTCTCAGGGTGCTCATTACATTTGTATTCTTTTTGGATCATTCTGAGTGACAATTTCTTTAAAAAATGATCATTATTTTGAGTTATAAGTTTCTGTGTTCACAATTCTTAGAAACATAGAAATGTAATTGACCAACTTGTTAAAATGCAGAGGAGGCGGGAGATGAGGTGGAGGAAGGAAAGAGACAGAGAGACAGAGAGACAGGGGGGGGGGAGAGTGTTTTCTCACCAATGTAGAGCTGTTGACCTTCCTTCACAGTGTCTCACAAGGTATGCATTTCTTGAAGACATATGTGAAGTGGTTCTGCACTGAATTCCTGGATTTATAGACCCCTAAGCTGGACAATTCCTGTCAAAATAATTCATGCTCCCTTCCTAATGTTTTTAGTGTCTGTGAAGTTGTTTACTGCCTATGATTGTTTTCTGCAGCAGTTGCTCATGAGAGACACAAAGTCTGAAAGCATTTCCTTATAGCAAGGACTTCATACAACAAGCAACAAAGCATGCACTTATGGAAAACGAAAGCTACCATTCACGGGTGTGTCACCCTAGAGGCCTGCATCAGATAAAACATAACAGTGCTTTTCACAATGATTTTGCAAGGTGTGTTTGCATTCCTCTACCACAAAAGAAGTTTTTGCCATCAGTTGAACTCTCTATTTGCTTCTGTATACTCCATTAAACAAATATAAAAGGGTATTTAAAGTCTTGATGTTCACATTAAATGTGACACTATTTCTGGTTTATGTGGACTCTTTTAAAAACACAATGAGGTATAGAAATATCTTTGTGCACCCAAGGAATTTATTATTTTAAAAAATATTTTATGCTGCAAAGGTTGTGGCAAAAGTCTTGTTTCATCAGACTTGTGGGTGGTGAGGTCTTTTTGCTGACCATTCAACAGCACAAAGGCCGAGTGGAGGAGAGAATCATCTGAGAAAGAAGTTTCCAGGAGCTTTTCCTAAGGTAGTCACATAGTAGAAGCAGAATATTCATTACAATGTCATCCTAACATTTTAAATTCCATTGTAAAGACAATGGTAAGATACACAAATTTATTCTGATATAGCTCATCAAAATGATTCTAATGTAATAAGAGCAGTGCATGAGGTGGAAGACATGCAAACTATGTGTGCGTGAGAGTAAGGACAGAAGACAGGAGTACATTAGGAGGGAGGTCAATACAGGACTCTGTGTTCTTAAAACTGTGCTACCCAGGCTGTGGTTGTGACATCTTTTTAAATAATATATTGTGAGTTCATTGACACAGGTAGAAATTAACAAGGGAATACCCCTTGGTACTGAAACACTTGGACAATGTCCAAGGTGTGATAAAAGTAAATAGAGTGACTGTTTCCTACATATTTTTCCTGGAGCAGGAAACTCTCATTTTGCCACCAATTGTGGTTCAATTCATGAAAGATTGTATTCTTCCAGATGGAGTATTTTTGTCCACTCTGTGAAAGTGAGCATAGTGGTCTGCTCCTTTGTGTTTTTTCAAGAAGCTGGTGACCAGTTATATGGAATCAACATATCCTGCATATCCAGAGTCATCCAGTGCTCTATGAAGGCCTGAGCTCTGTGGGAAGCAGAGTTAGCTATTCTGTGAGAGAATGGAACAAAGGAAGTTAAGTGATGCGCTACATTTCCATATGACAACGTTATATGACTTGACTGACAGGCTAGATAATGTAATGCCAAGGCCTTCTAATGAGGACGACCTTGTCGGTAGAAATAAAACTCTGGCTACATACACATACAACTGTGTGACACTCTGCATGCAAGATGCTGACTCCCTCCAGGCAAACCAACAATGTGTGGAAAGTTCATTATGTAGTCCTTTTTCTCATGATGCTTAAGTGGCTGTCATCAACATAGACAGCTTTTTCTTCCTAAGAGCTACTTCCCTGTCCTGGAAGTATTTCTATTTCCTGACATTTCTGGTAGTCTCCTCACATTATCACCAAATATCCAACAGAATCAGCTTAACAGTTTGCAGTTTGTGTTGCCTCTGCATCTGTATTAGGCAGCCCATCATGGAGGAAGTGCATGGTAGAAGAAGCCACTCATCTCATGGCAAAGAGAAAATGAAGAGAGAGGAAGAGCTAAAGACCCCATATCCTCTTCAAGAACAAACACCCAGTGATTTAACCACTTCCCAAGAGGCCCTCTTGCTAAAAATTCTATCAGCTTTCACTCACACCATAGGCCAGAGACATGGGCCTTTAGAAAACATCGAAGAGTCAAGCTATAATACAATTGAAAGCCAAGTCCTCAAGACATATTTTGTTTTAGATATTTAAATCTACCCATAACACTCTAGGATATTTGCTGATATTTATTTTCTCATCTCTAAGTGTATGGTCATGCTCACATACACTGTACACTGCAGGTAATGGTCAAAGAGCAAGATGAACAGGACAAAGTAGATAATAGACACTGTGGCAAAAGGTCAATTACATGGTACTAGGAGGGTATGCTCAGATGTTTATCACATTTCCCATGGATATTTATGAGGATTAAAGTTGTTTCATGTGTTCTTTAGTCATATTCACAAAGAATCATAAAACAAAGCACACAGGGCTTTTTCTGAGTGAAAGATACTCAGAAAGGAGTGCCCTCTCTCTTGGTATCGGACATGAGGGCCTGAAGGTATGTCAGTTTCTGTAAGCAAGAAGCAGATGCAGCAACCTACAGGAGTAGGGGGCTTTGCTTTAATTATGCATTTTTGTTGTATACATTGACACCTCCAGGTTGCCTGTGGGGCCATGACATGACACTTTCTTCTCTTCAGAACTCCTTTTTCTTCCTCAGAAAAAAAGGTCACTCGAGGTGTAACAGCCATGTATCATCACTATATGGCTCCTTAGAAAGAATGTGTAGATTTCAGTTGAACACCCTAATCTGAAATGGTCTTTTCTGAAGTCTCAGATTTTAGTGTTTGCAATTCCAAGATGGGCAGTCACTTTCTGTATGTGTCTGGATCTGTGAAAGGTACTGAGAGACAGAGAATGAGGCCTGTACTCACTGGGCTTGTGACTACCTTCTTATTTCGGTCACTGCAGTACTCACTAACTAAATTTATGCCTCTGAGTCCAAGACACACTCTGTGTCCATAAGCAACACCCTTTCCATTTTACTGCAGCTTAACTTATTTCCTGCTACTTGGAACTGAGGACGTAATATGCTTTTTACTGCAAGCCATTAGTATATAAACAGCATTCCAGGAAGATCAAGATTGGTGTCACATGTGGGTTCAGAAGACTTAGGTAAAATAGATAGCATCTTCATTTGTAATGTGGTGTGCAGTTTTGAAACTATTGTATTTTATTTTAGTTGTGTGTGTGTGGTATGTGTACAGAGATTCTTCTGAAGCTGGTGTTACAGGTAGTTGTGAACAACCCAATATGGCTGCTAAGAACCTAACTCTGGTCCCCTGAAAGAGCAGGACATCCTCTTAATGGCTAAACTACCTCTTTGTCCCTATTATAGCTATTTTTAAATGTCCACTAAACATTCTGATCTTTCCTGTTGTGTTATGAGAATCTTCCTTTAACTAAAGGACCAATCAATCTGGCATTGTTTCCTCAGGACTTAGTTAACCCAAGAATCTGTTCAGAATGACAGATTTGTTAAAATGTTTAAAGACCTAAACTCATACCATTCTACAGTTCAGGTAACTGACTACTTCAGAAATCCTTTCCTCCCCTCCCCTCATGCTCCACTTTGTCTTTCAAATCATGTTGAATACAGTGTTTGAAGATAGGGTAGGCCTTTGAGTTTGCTCTCGGTATTTTGATGTGTGTCCCAAGATTGTCAGCCTGAAACTTTGAGAATAATATGTAAAAAAATCCAAACTATTTTACTGTATCTTTAGACTCAAGTTCTACTTATAAGACAGTTTCAAAGACAATTCATTTAAGGAAGTTGATTTGGGATGCTAATGTCAGTACAAAGGGTTTGCCTAACATCCATTGTTTTGTTTCCTTGGAGACCATATCCTACTCCTTGAGGAACAGCTCATTACAGAGCAAGTGAATGGAGACTGCATCTCACCTAACTATTGATCCGAATCTGTCATTGACATCTAGGAAACTGAAAGGTCTGTTGTAAGAGACAGATCTTTTGGAGGCTTTATGCTCCTTGCTGGCTGCTTCGTAGTGTTGAATTTTATAAGGCCCAAGCAACTAAGACAAGAATGAGGAGTGACAGCCACAGAGCAGTAAGTATAATACACAGCAAGAGCACAGAATCCATCACATCAGGCAGGGACACTTTCTTGCTGGAGAGAGAAAGCATCTCAGTGTAAAATGGGATCACTTCAAGGGAACTCCAGGCGTTTATTTGTGGCCATTCAGCTGCCGGTAAGGGTTTCACAAGATCCGAGTTAGGTTTAGAGGTTAGAAAATACAGCTTTCCAAATGGAATTGTATGGCTTGTAATTTCAAAAGAGAAGATCATGGAGAAAAAGGAATGCTCTAGCAAAGTCATCGATAATACTGTTATTCTGACATCTGTAGTAATCACCCGTGGAAGGCAGTTCATTGTCTTGCTACCCTTCCGACTCTCTTTTTGCTTTTATTTAAAAAAAAATCTAGTCCTATTAAGGTATGTTATACCAAGATATATTGTAGCATACACAGGTTTGTCATTGAGAAAGGTCATGTAGGGTATGATTTATAAGTAACTAGTGCTGTCTCTATTTTTCCACTTCTAAGAATCTTGCTCTTTAAGCTGGAAAAGGCTGGGCTATGCTGCAGTAACAAATTAATCCCTAAATCAAAGGAGCATAAGGCAAAGGCAGGTTTATTTCTGTTTCATGGTGAATCTCCATCACACGTCAGGGGAGCCTTCCGAATGATCACCACATAGCCACCCAAGTTGATAAAGCCACCAATGACTTGCAGTCTCTAGAAAGTTACAGCATCCAGAACATGTGATCTTCATAGGGAGGGGAGACTGGAGAATATAACAGGATTTGTTTTTCCTTGATTTAGTTCTGAAACATTACTTTTTGCCACAATTCTCAGGTAGAGGACCAGGTAGAGCTGGTCATATCGTCTTGCCTGACCCAAGAGTTGTGTAGAAATCTCCATGGCTGGACCACAAAAGGAGGAGGTGGTGCTGATAGTTGTCTATAATACTATCCACCATAGTGAAAAGTTGTTAGGACTTTCTTCCTCCCTAAAGCTTGTCCATCGATTCGGCTCTCTTGCCTCTGCTTTGAAGATCCGTTACCACCCATGCATTCCTTTCACTTAGCATTTAGCCTTCACTGTCTTTGATATGCAAATGTTCTACTTATGCATACCTGTGGATGTCTTTATGATGTCTCTTCCCTATGACTTTGAAGCCTTAAAAACAGACAAGATTATTTATTTATTTGTTTTTATTTGCCTTAAAATGCCTTGTGTGTTCAGTAGGGACAAATCTAGCTTATGACCAAAGCCCGTCCTAAGACAGAGCACACAGATAAATAAATTTTCTAACTTTATTTTAATTTATTCTTTAATATGCAGTAAGCTCCTATGGAAGGGGCTGTTTGTAAGGAATACATCAAGAGCCCTCTCTCTAGTAAATGAAAAGTCTATTGTGGGTCCGTGCTCCCAAGGCCACAAACATTTCGTGACAGAATACTTTCAATGTTCTGGTTTCTGCTCAGCTAGAATGAAATATGATGGCCATCTAAAGAGAAGGGACCCATGAGTTGAAGTAAAGAGCTTTAGCAGTCAATGGGGAAAAGAGGAAAACCATAGAAACCTATATAATGATAAAACCTTGGAAGAAAAAGCACAGTAGCACTTGAGCCCTGGATTATGTTTGCAGCAAGACTAGCACATGTGTCGCCAGGTGCAGATCTGATCGTTGGATGGGGACTTCTTGCAGCTGAATGTAAACCAGCTCCATAGTTTCCTGAGCCAGTTGGCATTAGGCAGAGCTTGGGGATACTGTTAGAGTAGTTGTCTCTTGTTGTAGAACAAATAACACCCAAACTCACTCACGTAAAACCACTGGAGACATTATCTCCTATCATTCCTAGGAGTCGGACATTTGGGGCAGGCTAGGAGGAGTGGTTCTGCCTCTGGACCAGGTTGCTGGTTTTCTGGGAGCCTGGCTAGGGTTGGAGGACTCACTTCTAAGGTGTCTTACCTCTGTGCTTGGCAGAATGATGGGAGTTGTTGGGGTTTCTATTTCTCCTCATCTGGGCCTCTTTGTGGCTTTGAGAATATCTTCCTCAGATGGGAGCAGTTTGTATCAGAGGAAAGAATCTGAGAAAGAAAACTGAGTAAAGTCTTTAATGACTAGTAAGTATTAGCCTGAGATGTCACACATATCTGTGAAAGCACGGTGGTGAAAGAGATGAGCCTTGTTCTGTATGGAAGCTGACAGATGAAATTTGAGTGCTAGCAGGTAAACATCTTTGCAGATTAAGTATCATACTCCCTATCCTTTCACAGAGGGAGATTCTAATTACAAATAACACCAGGTGCATTTGAGCAGAGACTGACATTCTGAAAAATAATTCTTGGTGGGTGCTTAACTTTAATTCTAGAACCTGAGAGACAGGGGCTAGCCTAGTCCACATAGCTAGTTCCAGGCCAGCCAGAGATACATAGGAGGACTACCTCAACAACAACGACAATAATAGTAAATATCTGAGATGATAATAAATACTGGGGAGGGAACTTCATCAGCAAAGCACCTGGCTTCCAAACATAAAGTTTAAGTTTGATTCTAAAAATCAGGACGTGACAGTGTGAATGGAGACAGACAGATTCACAGAACTTTCTTACCATCTAGCCTAGCCTATATGGCAAATTTCAGACCAGTGAAAAACGGTCTAAACGAGAAGGTCAACAATACCTGAGGCATAACACCTATTTGTCATCTGGCCTCCACACACCTGTACCCACACCCATGATATCTAGGCTGATGTCACTTTCCAGCTATTGAGAGTAATGCAGCAATAGACACGGATGGGATTGTATCTTTGTGGTATGTTTTGGGTAGATATGCCTGTAGTATACCTGGGTCATGTGGTTCTCCTTTTAGGCTTTTTGCATGTTCATGCACTAGTTCGAACTCAGGACTATTAACAGTGAGCAAGTGTCCCTCTTCCCTCACAGTCTCACTAGCATTTATTGTGCTTCATCTCCTTTTATAGTTTCAGATTTATCTGTTTTGTTTTATGTGCAGGAGTGTTCTTCTATATCACTATATTTGAGCATCATGCCTAGTGACTGCAGAGGCCAAAAGAGGGCTTTGGATCCTCTGGATCTGGAGATATAAATGGTTGTGATGTGAGTGCTGGGTACTGAACCTAGGTCCTCTGCAAGATCAACAGTGTCCTTAATGGCTAAATCATCTCTCCAGGTCCACCCTTTGGGTTCTTAATGATCACCATTCTGACTGTGGAGATGGATTCTCAAAGAGGTTTTAATTGAATTCTTTTAATGTCTAAGAACGTTGAACACTTTTAAAAATATTTATTGGACATTGTGTTTCTTCTTTGAGCACTTTTGCTTCATAAGGCTATCTATTGATAAATAATTCTATGTATTTTATTTAATTGCCCTCATTTCTTTCTTTATAATTTTCCCTTTTCTTTTAGTAGTTATACCTTTATACTTTTTTCACTGTTATGCTTTTAACTGATTTCCAGTTTGTTTGCTTGTCTGTTTTGACATTTGACCTAGTAAACCAAATTAACCAGCTGTTTATTTTCATGCTTGTATTTGGTTTTAACTTTGACATTTGGTCCCTTAAATTTGGATTAATTTCTTGGATATATTTTTCCTTTAAGGTTTGATGTCATTTAACTTTTTCCCCTAAATAGCAACAGTAGAAGTTTATGCTGGAGCTACAGTTAGAATTTCATATCCCTTTTCTGTGTGTCAGGGGTTGATTCTTGCAAATAGGATGGATCTCAATTTAAGGCAGTCATTGGTTGGCCCTCAGTCTCTGCTTTATCTTTGTCCCTGCACATATTTTGTCCCTGCACACAAGGCAGGACACATTTTGGGTCTAAGGCTTTGTGGGTAGGTTGCTGTCCTGTATACTTCCACTGGGAGTCCTAAGGCAGGCCTTTTTTTTTTTTTTTTTTTTTTTTTTTTTTTTTTTTTTTTTTTTTTTTAGAGTAATTCTGTTGCCCATGTAACATCTGGCAATGTCTACAGACATTTATAGTGGCTCTATCTTCCAGTAGAGTCCATTCATGCTGCTTAATATCCCACAATGCACAGAACAACTCACATTAGCAAAAACAATTTTAGTCTCGGATTAGTTGCAACCAGGTGGGGAAGCTCTAACTTAACTATTGTAATGATCAGCCTCTAACATAGTCTGATTGGTGTTTGGTATAGTGAGCAGCCTGTATCGTAGTCTGACTGTTGTTGCCATGAGCAGCCTCTAGTGTACCCAGCTGTTGTGGTGAGCAGTATCATGTTACTTTTCAGCAGTCTTACAAGTTTATCTTTAACACTTCAGAACTCCCTCACAACTCAGTTGTGGCTCTTCTCAAAGGTTCTGAGGTTGGATCCACATTTCTTCCATCTTGTAATTGTAGGTTCCTCAGCTGGTCGACTCTAAGGTCATTAAGGGGGGAAAAAAAGAGGGAGAGAGAAAAGAAAATAGTAAAAGACAGTCCACAAGACTTCTGTAGGTGTGCATCTTTTACATTTTTTTAAAGCAGAATTCAGTCATGGGAGCCCACCTAACAGTAAGAGACATAGCAAATGTCTGGCCTATATGCCAAAAAAAGAGAACAGAGATGTCAACAGAGAACATTAACATTAAACATTTAAGCTCTCCCATGCTAGGCAAGAATAATATAATTTAATGTAGCTGTTACTAGCCGAGTACTTTACCTGAAGTTCATGCAAATATTAACAAGAAGCCCAGAACTGGACTCAGTTCTATCTCTTCCCATAGCACATGTATTTAACCACACTTTAGTTAGAAGAACTGAATGTATCTTGGAGCCAGCAGGATGACTAGCCATGTAAAGGCACTTGCTACCAAGCCTGACAACCTGAGTTTGTTCCCCAGAACCCACATAGTAAAAGGAGAGACTGATGACTCCTACAAGTTGTCCTCTGATATTCACTCACGCGGGGTAGCATGTGAGTGTATCACACACACACACACATACACACGTAGAGGTGCACACATGCATACAAGCACACACACAGTAAATGCATCTACGTATGTACAAAAGAATTGAGTCTATCTTTTAGTGGGGTTTTATTTTTATGGAAATGACAACCATAAACTCCACAACTGTAGAATATTTTAGATTTCTAAAGCAGCTAAAACATCCTTCATGAAGAGCTGCTGATACCTTTTAGGGAACATCAATATTCAGATTGCATTCCAGGTTTTCATCTAGATCACAAATGAATAGACTGGGAGAGATAAATATCATGGGAGACAGCTATCATAGTACTTTTAAATCATCCTGTTGCACTTAGGCATTGCAGACCATGATTATATATATTTCAAAAAAAAAAATGTCCCCAGGATCCCAGTGGAATGCTTGGCAGAGCCAAGGAGCACTGCTAAGTTTCTTCATGGCACAGCCTGAATGGCCTCATGGCCATAGGGTAGAACCGTAGCTGGGTGTTTTCCCCTGAATGAATAAGTGAATGGCAATTTCTGTCCTGTTAATGAGGTATTCACAATCGTCTCAACTCAGTGGTGAGCTTCATGTCAGGGGTAATAGTTAGGCACCCACCAAAATGTCCCTTTTCAGGTGGAAGCTTGATGAGTTTTATTGTCACGGTGCAAGGTGGGAACCAGAAGCTCTTGCTTCCTTGGGCTGCCTTGATAGAATAAGTTAATAGATAAGCCATGCGAGCAGGTGCAGCTACAGCTTCAGATGAAGCTACAGCTGTGGCTGGATCTGTTCTCCTTGACTTTCAGGTCCAGATGATGCTCTGAGCAGTGCTGTCCTCATTGCTGGCCTTTGCTTTGACCATATCACAGAGGAAAATCTCTCTATTTTATGAGTTCTCTTTGATGCTGTTTAAATTGAAATAATATTATTTCTTATGTGGTTTTTAATATAAAACAAATTCTTCCAGTTCTTTTTGCTTATCTTCTCTCTGACTTTTTTTTCTACTAATTCTAGTTTTCTGTGTCCTCACACTGGACATTTTAATATAAGACTACCACTGCATGCTTATCAAGTACTAAGAACTAATGTGTGCTGCTTTACAATGGTTTTATACAAGTTGTATTAATATTTTTTCTCCTCAAGGCCAATCAGTTAGATGCCCAAGAGCATCTACTTCAAAACAATGTTAAACACTTAATAGAAGTTTCTGAAATTAATTTGACTCACCATGTCCTTGAATATATTCTATGAGAGCTTCAGAATGAAATTCAATGTCCCGACAGGTTCGAGCTCTTTAAGTGAGGATGGTTATGCTTCAACCTCATTTGCCATCAGGCCTCCTTTTCCTTCTCCAGGGCTGGCACTGGGCCAAAATGTGGACCAAGAAAGACACAGAACTTTATAACTGTAAGGAGACCCCTTCAGCACTTAAGTTCTAGACCTGTCTGGTACAAGTAACAATGACAGCACAGCTCATCACCACGCTAGCTAACATTTGTGCGGCTCCTCCAACCTCTGGATGGAGTTAAATTTATATTTTGTGTTTACCAATGATCACGGAACCAAGAGGTCTATGAGTACTCACTGTGCTTGGTCTATGGTAAGCACACGTGCTACCCCATTTATGCATCACATTCAGGGGCAAGCACACCTCAGAGACTGTCCGCTCTCAGGCTCAGAGACAAGCACCATCCCAGATGCCCAGATGCCGATCCCCTATTCTTGCTTCATGAACACCTGCCATACATGGCTTCTGAGAGTGTACTTTATTTTTACACAGAGGTGAAGCCTATCCTGTGGCTCTTCAAAACCAGGGTCCCAGCTTGCTGCAGAATGCTGTCCGCATGTGCTCTTCTCTTTTTTGTATAATGTCACACTAGGGATCAGTTATTTAATGACTATGCACTCTATGTTGTAAGGAATGCTTTTGTCCTTCTTCCCACTTTGTATATGATGAAAGCCAAGGCCAAAGGGATCATCTGCAACTGATCAAGAAAAAAGCAGAATATAAACCCAGGCCTGGCTGATTCCTTGGTAGCACTCTATCCTCAGTTGTATAGAACTGTGAAACATGTTAGGAAGGATCCTGGTTTTCCATTGGTGCCTAACTAAAATAGTGAAAGGTGTAAATAGGCATCAAAGCCACCCATGACAACTGTTTGTACTGTTATATTTTATGAGCCCACTTCTCATCTGTGCTCTTGAGTGTGGTTATTCCCTTACCCTTCAAAGTGGTGACAGCACAATCATAAACTACAACTAGTCTTTCACTATGTGCACATGGAGTTTTATTATGTACTACAAACTGAGTGAACAAGAAGGACATGGCCCTTGTCTTCATGAACCTTACAACACAGAGGACATAGTCATTAAATAACTGATCATTAGTGTGACATTATACAAACAAGAGAAGAGCACGTGCGGGCAGCATTCTGCAGCAAGCTGGGACCCTGGTTTGGGAGAGGCACAGGGTAGGCTTCACCTCTGTGTAAGAATGAAGTACACTCTCAGAAGCCATGTATGGCAGGTGTTCATGAAGCAAGAATAGAGTATCAGCATCTAAGACGGTGCTTGTTTTTGAGCCTGAGAGAGGACAGTCTCTGAGATGTGCTTGCCCCTGAGCCTGTGAGAGGATAGTAGATGCTGTGCATTGAAAGATGACATCACTAGGAGCATGGAGAGAATAAAATGTAGTGGGAGATGAGAAGAGGGAGTCAGTTCTGTGGGTCATGATAGAATTTAGTGATTTTATCACAGAAGTGATGCTGAGCTATTGCAGAAATGGAGATAAACATGACATTCGGAGTTTTATGAGTACTTTGACTATAGAACAAAGAAGGATTTCAGCTGAGGGAAACTGGAAGTTGTGTGTTGGGGTTGCTGTAATCCTGTTTATCTAAGATTTGATGCATCTATCCTGGTGCACTGTATCTGCTGTGTCTTTTGCAATTTTCAAAGCACCAACTAGGTCAATGTTTGCCCCACATCTGTCCTCCAGGAAGCAAACTCCTCTGCCTGGAGTGACCATCCTAGTGGATGCCTTGGTATCTCTTCCGTTGCAGGGTTCCCTGCCAAAGCAAGGTCCTCATCACATACTTCGTCTGGAACACCACCATTTCAACCTCATTTCTCTTCATCCAAACAAAGCTGATACATTCTGAAACATGAAGCTTTTGGCTCTGCCACTCCACACCTGAGCCCAGGTGTCCACATGATTCTCTGCAAATTTTCTTGCTTGTTTTTGGTTCATTCCCCTTGTGGGTGGTAAACAAGGAGTTCCTTGAGGGGAGGGAAGGAGGAAGGGAGAGAGGGGGGGATATGCTGTAGCCTCTGGGAAGCTCATCACTAGGCACTAAAAGTCTCAGGAGAATGTCACTGGGCTAAAAAATAATATATTTTGCAGTTATTATTGAATGTACCTCCTGTCCTGTAGAAATTAAAGTTGATGATAGGAGGAATGTGAATTCCAATTTTTTTCAACTACAGTAACAGAAAACTTGGGGAGTATTGGCTAAAACCCTAAGAATTTTTGTTTACTCATAAGAGTTAGCGAACCTCATAGTTAGTTTGGTGGCTCAGTGATATCATGAACATTGTAGTGTCTTTCATCCTTGATGTCTTTTATATTTTGACCTCATGGTCAAAATATGACTATTTAGCTCCAAGCAGAAAGGTTTCATATGAAACACATCTAGAAAAGGAAAGAAACTGCAGACAGAAGAGTTTTCTTCTTATAAAATAAAGGAACAGTCATTTTTGGAAGCCTCAGTGTATTTCTGTTCATTGGCTAGAATCTGGTCACATGAGAGTGGAGATGTTACTTATTGGTAAAGCCATACCAAAAAGGATCTGGGTTTCTTGCCAGCATCAGAAACAGAGCTTGCTTTAGGTAATTTACTAAAAGAAATCACCATGGATGTCAGTCAAGCTGCAGATTCTGTAACCAAGGAGGGAGAATGTTGTTTGTCCCATGTGCAGGGAGATGCCTTACAGTGAAGCATCTTTGTCAGTCCAAAAAAAAAAAAAGCAGTGGAAGGAAGGTACAAAAATAATGAAAAAGAGAAAATGGGTCCTTAGCACAAAGTATTTCCCAGTAAGCCCCTGGAGCCTGGAGATGTGGTGCCCCTGGACTTTTTTGCTCTTACGTTTCCTAGTGAGTTGCTGGTGCTGATGGTTCCAATGCTAAGATCCATCTTTCTTCTTAACGGAAATCTAATTTGGTTTGAAATGGCAATGGTTGTTTGGCACATATCTACTTCTCTACACTTTTTTAAAAGATTTATTTTATGTGCATCAGTACTTTGCCTGTATGTATGTCTCTTTGATGGTGTTGTATCCCCTGGAACAGGAGTTACAGACAGTTGTGAGGTACCATGTGGGTGCTGGGAATTGAACCCCAATCCTCTGGAAGAGCAACCTGTGCTCTTAACTGCTGAGCCATCTCTCTAACCCCTCTACACTTTCATATAAACAGAAGAGACTGGATTTCTGATAACAGGAAAGTGTGTGGAGTCCCTGGATAGTGTTTCATGCAAAACACTAACTTTGTGATTCACAACTCTTTGCTTCATCACTTCCATGCACATGGGGAGGTTGCCTCAGCAAGTACGCCAGTAGTAAGCATGAGTCTCCTGTAAGGATACCACAAGAGAAGAATCCTGAGCTGGGGATACCCAAGAGACCAGCTCTTTACCAGATCACCTCCATCAGCATATATATTGTTATATCTAAAACCAAAGCAAATCAGCCCTCGCACATACAAAGAAAACTGCCTATGTTTAAACCAATGTTGGGTTGTTAATCAAGGTATATGGTGGTACTCAACACTTGCAGGCTGAGACAAGAGGATCACTGTGAGCTTGAGACCAACCTGAGATACAGTGGGCATCCTTGTCTCAGTAAAAGAAGGAGGAAACATAGCTGCCTCTCCCTCAATTCACAAGCTCATCAAATCAGTATGTTCTGCATCTGAAATGCTAAACTGCTCCAAAATCTATCGTGTATGCTCAACCACAGAGATGAGCCTTGCTTTCTGCTGAGGTTTATTACCTCAGGAGAAATGTCCTTGCTTTCTACTTGGCTTTTTTCTATTGCTGCATTCAAAAGTGACAGCTGGCAGAAATGGCCTCACCTTGTGCTTGTTTTAGGCACTTGAGGAGGTCATCTTTTGGGCTTGGTAGAAAGGAAGGAGGAAATTGAATACAAAGTTAGTCATGATTTCAGAGACTGTGGCTTCACAAATCCCAAGTACTGGATGTTGATCTAAACAGGTCTCTTGAAAATCACTTTAAAAGCTGTACAAGAAATGGGAACATGATGAATTGACTTGAAAATATAGACATGTATGAAGGTGGGTTTTTATTTATTAGGAAAAGCTGCTAATATTTTTTAAATTAGTATTTGTGCCTTTAGAAACAACCTCCTGGCAGCATCAAATGGGACTCAAGGAAGGCTTATCTCCAACCTAGAGAAAAGCCCTGCTCTGGAAACCTGGCAGCAATGAATGGTGCTTGTCACACTGTAGACACAGGTGTGGGAGTCTGAATTCAGAACATGTTTCTTAACATTTGATTAAGTCAGTGAGAGACAAAGTGTAAGTAGTTGTAAGTAGCTGTTTAACTGCTTTTTCTGTACAAGTTGACCATCCAGACTTTTTGGTTCTCTCTGCAAAGAGGGAATAGAGTCTTCCAAGCTGCCTTGTGGCTGGTGTTTCTAACTAGCCTACAATCTGCTAGTACGACATTCTCCCTGATCCATCCCATCTTGACATAATACACTAAGCTTCCAACACCCACCAAGATCTCTGAAGTGTGTGATGGAGCACAGTATGATGACACATGAAAAAGAAAGAATCACCCCTTAAGAGGCATGGGGTTAGTTGGCAGATTGATGTAAGTAATTACTCTTTCCTCTGGGTTTAACATTTGTACGAGTCAGGGTTCTCCAGAGGAACAGAACTAATGGGGTATTTATAAACATGTGTGGAAAGAGATTTATTGTGACGAATTGTCTCATGCAGTTGTGGAGGCTGACAAAACTAAGAATGGCTAAAGACTCTGTCTTGCTGAGGGCTAATCCATGGGTCAAAAGGCTTCTTACCCAGGATGCAATGCTTCTGTTGCAGTGTGGGGAAAGACAACAAAATCCCAACATGAGGCTAGACACTCTTCTTCCTTACAAGAGGGCTGACCTTTTTGCAGGCTAGACTTCAGCTTGCTGGATAAGGAATGCAATTGAATCCATTCAGGCTCATATATTCATCTCATCCAAACCATTTTTTACAAAAATGTCAGAGTATTAAGTATTCGGTTACCCTAGGGCCCAATTGAGATGATATGTAAAATTAACATTCATTGTATGTACATATGTGTGTGTGTGTGTGTGTGTGTGTGTGTGTACGTATGTATGTATATATGATATGCATAGTACATATGGAGCTCTGGCTTCTGATTTGTCTTCTGGCGGCTTATATTAAGTCTACACCCCAAAATAACTAAGTAAAATACTATACAATTAATATGGCACCAAGAGATTCAACTCTGCTTGTTTTCTTTTTAGTTCAATCCAGGGAATATTTTATGGACAGCCCCAAGTATGATAATATATCTATGTATTTTTGTTTATTAAATGGGAAAATATTGATCCAGAAGACACTGAAAGGTTCTACAGGGCAATCATCTTTTGACTTTTGACACAAAGCATAATATAAAGAGTGTTGTTGATGTTGAACAGCTACGCTGATTGAAAGTTTTGTTGGGTATAGTACTCTGGGCTGGCATCTGTGGTATCTTAGAGTCTGTTGCGTTATCTGTTCAGGCTGTTCTGGCTTTGAGAGTCTCTATTGAGAAGTCAGTTATAATTCTAAATAGGTCTGCATTTATATGTTACTTGGTCTTTTCCCCTTTCAATTGTTAATATTCTTTCTCTGTTGTTTGTTCTTAGTGTTTTGATCATTATATGGCAAAGGGATTTTTTTTCTGGTCCAATCTATTTGGTGTTCTGTATGCTTCTTATAGGCATATTCTTTCATTAGGTTAGGAAAGTTTTCTTCTATGGTTTTGTTAAAAATATTTTCTGGGCTTCTTCTTCATCTGTTCTTATTATTCTTTTATTTGTTCTTTTCATAGTATACCAGATTCTTGGAATTTATTCCTAGATATGTTGCATGTTAAGTTTTGTTGATTTAACATTTTATTTGAATGATGGGTCCATTTCTTCTATCATGTCTTCAATGCTTGCAATTCTCTCTTTCATTGCTTATATTTTGTTGATGAAGCTTGCCTCTGAGGTTCCTATTCAAGTTTCTAAATTTTTCATTCACAGAATTTTCTCAGTTTGAGTATTCTATTTCCATGCTCTGGTCTTGAAGAGTTTTATTCTTTTCCTTCCACTGTCTGTGTTTTCCAGTATTTCTTAAAGTATTTATTCATTTCCTTTTTAAGGACCTCTCTCATTCATACAGGCCTTTTAAAATCTTTTTCTTTGTTTCATCTATGTTGAAATATTCAGGGCCTGCTGTAGTAAGGTTGCTGGACTCACTCTCAAGCGAGCCAGACTGTTGCTGAGACAATAGATTGTCCTTCACAAACTGAGAGCAGGGTAACATTGCTAAAAATAACACTCACAGAACTCACTGAACATGAAAAGGTCTAGCTGGTGTCTACATATAACCTTTGCCCCTATGTTCTAGTGTCTTTGGTACTCTGAAGGCTACTGAAAAAAAATGTAAACACAAATCCATCCATAAAACCCTTGATCTATAATGCTAACTTGTCTACAAAATATGATAGAGCAAAGGTGGCACAAAGTTTGTAGGAGTGACCAAGCAATATCTGATTTGACACAAGGCCCTCCACTAGATGGAACCCATACCCAACACTGATTGGGTGACCAAGAACCAGAGACTAGATAGCCCAGAGGCCAAAGTAAGACCAAATACTACTGGTCCTTAAAGGGAAAAAGTAGTGATATAATGACCCCTAGTGATATTCTACTAAAGTCACAGATCAGTGCCTTACTCAGCCATCATCAAAGAAAGTCTTCCTTCAGCAGATGGGAACAAATACAGAGACTCATAGCCAGACATTACGCAGAGAGAGGAAAAGAGACCTTGGACCACACAGCTCTAAATGAGATCCCTCCTCTCAGAGCTCAGGGAACCCTGTGGAAAGTGTAAAAGCCAGAGAGGATGAAGGAGAAGAGGACAAATCCTTCTAAATCAACCCAGCAAAGCTAATGTGAACTCACAGAGACTGAAGCTGAATGCACAGGGCCTACACACATCTGCACAGGTCATCTGTTGTACAGTGTAGCTTTCAATTTAGTATTTTTAAAAATTAATTAATTTATTTATTTATTCGCTTTACATCCCATTCTCCCTCCCCTCATCCCTCCTCTCTTCCCAGTCCCACTGTTACAAATCCATTCCCCCATCACCCTCTCACCATCTCCTCAAGGAAGCTCCCCCTGGGATACCACCCCAACACTGGGACCTGCAGTCATAGTAGGACTAAGCACATTCTCCCAGACTGAGGCCCAACCAGGCAGTCCAGGTAGGGGAAGGGGATGCAGTGGCAGGCAACAGGACAGACCCCGCTCCAATTGTTAGGGGACCCACATGAAGGCCAAGCTGCACATCTGCTACAAATGTGTAGGAGTCTAGGTCCAGCCCCTGCATGTTCTTTGGTTGATGGTTAAGTCTTTGTGAGCCCCTATGGGACCAGGTTAGTTGACAATGTATGTCTTCTTGAGGTGTCCTTGAGCTCTCTGGATTGCTCAATTCTATCCCCTACTCTTCCACAAGACTTCCTGAGTACCTCCTGATGTTTGTGTGTGGGTCTCTGCATCTGTTTTCATTTACTGCTAGATGAAGCTTCTCAGGAGACATTTATGAAGGCTCCTGTCTACAAACATAGCAGTATGTCTTTAATAGTGTCAGGGATAGGCTCTTTTTCATTGAATGGGTTTCAGGTTGGGCAAGTCATTTCATCAGTTGACTGTTTCCTCAATCTCTGCTCTATCTTTATCCCTAAGCATCTTGCAGGCAGGACAAATTTTGGGTTGAAGGTTTTGTGGGTGGATTGATGTTCTTCTCCCTCCACTGGAAGTGGAGTTGGCTACTTCAGTATCCCCATACCCAGCTGGTAGGAGTTCAATGTAGTTTTTTATGGGACTTCCAAATGTGTGAACAGTGGGTCTCTAATTTCTGTGCATTCTTTATGCTCTTTTCCTTCTGTTGATATGCTTTGTCCAGTTTCAGTGTGATCGTTTTTGTTTTATTATGTTTTATTTTGATTAAGAAAAGAAAGTTTATTGAAGAGAATGAAATTACACTTTGTGTGCAGGGAACTTTCCTAATTAAGTGCACAGAATTACACAAAAGAAAGGGGTACTGACTTAAATAACATAGGGCAGTATATTGATTATCCCATCAGCAGACATAGGCTACTTACTAAATATAACCCAAGAGCTGAGAGTCTGTTTCCTTCTCCTGATTCTCTTGCTGTGAACCTTCTAGTGCTGAGTTTGACCCCAGTGTGGACATGCTCTGCTCTGCATTAAAAATACATGCTGAGTAAACTCACATCAGTATACCAATGACTTCATCTGATCCCCAAAGATATAGCTATATGCACTAATGCTTGAAGTCTTTTATTGGACCTGCTGAGAAGCTGCATCATATTTTATTCTGTGGAGAATTGAGTTGATTTCCAAGAAACTCTCTCAGCTCCAATTTATAATCTCTCCAAGTTAAGCTGCCCCTGAGCTGTATTTTTAGCTAAGATTGTGGCTTTCTTGAGAAGAATTGGATTATGGGAGGAGTAGTACAGAGAGAGAACACTTTGATCCTGTAATTAAAACAAACAAACAAACAAACACAAAAACAAGTGTGTGTGGGGAGGGCTGTATAAAAGGAGGCTGTGCTTTTTACTAGGTTCTTACTAGCTATTGTCTTCTAGCTATGTAGGACATTCATTAGGTTGTGTCCTCTACTGAGCTTTTTGCTATGACACTGTTGAATGATACTTCTCAAAGCAATGATTAGGTTTTTTAAAAATCACTTATAGAGATACTGACAAGTTAGAGATAGCTTTTTCCAAAAAATTTGAAAGCTTTCATTATAGTAGCTAGTGTTTTGATTCTGCCAGGGAGATAACATTCTAAGGGATTTCCTTGGTCTAGTTGGCTGTAGGAGTAAGAATCTGCCCTAATGGCCCATCTTCATTATCACCTGAACTGCCTTTAGACACGGAGGAGGCTGGTCAACCATACCTGTTGCTATGACTCTGCCGTGTTTCCAGAGTTGTTTCTTTAACTTAGGAGGAAGACCTAACTTGGGTATGGAAAGCACCATGCCCATGGCCTGGGGCCTTAATGGCACAAGGGCCATGTGATGGTTTGTAAATGCTTGGTCCAGGGAGTGGCACTATTAGAAGGTGTGGCCCTGTTGGAGTAGGTGTGTTACTGTGGGTATAGGCTACAAGACCCTCACCCTAGCTGCCTGGAAGTCAGTCTTCCACTAGCAGTCTTCAGATGAAGATGTAGAACTCTTAGCTCTACCTGCATAATGTCTGCCTAGATGCTGCCCTGCTCCCATCTTGATGATACTGAACTGAACCTCTGAACCTGTAAGCTAGCCCCAATTAAATGTTGTCTTTTATAAGACTTGCCTTGGTCATGGTGTATGTTCACAGCAGTAAAATCCTAACTAAGACAGTTGGGAAGAAAGCTATCAAAGAGCTGGTAATCTCAACCCCATTCCTGCATTTGTCCCACAATGATTGTCTTCTAGCTATGTCTTCTGCTCTGCCCAATACCTTCTCCACCTTGATGAAAGCACCAAGCCCTCTATGGTGCTGCCACAAATAAGCCTTCTTTAGATTGTTTCTCTTGGATACTTTGTCTTATAAATACACAAATAACTGCCACCCCTACCTTGTGATAGGAACCTGACTCTAGATAAAGGAGTCATGAAGAAGATACTTATATCTTGAAGATGTTTTTGATGGATGCATTCAGGAGAGGCATGGATGAGTGATGAATGTGCAAGTAAATTGAAGTATTGAGATAATACGAGATAAGATGAGACACATTAAGAAAAGGGCAGCTTTGGACTGAATTGTTAGATAAGGAATCTCTGAAGAGAAGACACTGAAGTCGAGACCTGTGATGATTAAAGACCCATGATATAGAGCACCAGAGAGAGGGAAATGCAAGTACAAATGCCCTAATGGTGGCATAGTAACAAAGAACCACTCAGCACCTAGTTACTTTCCAATGCCCAGCACTGATAAATGTAGGTTGATGGAGCACAGGTCGTAAATTCAACTTCATATCAATTCCTAATGGTTCTTTCTAAGAAACTGAATGCTCAAGAATATTGAGTAGTCAAAGATGAAAGAATAGAAGATGAAAGTGGAGATAGGACACTCCTGAGTATATACCTGAAAGGACCTGGGTCAGTACATGTATCACTGTTCATAGTGTCACAAAGTAGAACCAGCCTAGATACTTATCAGCAAATACTGATAAAGAAAACATATGAAGTATGGACATGAGCATTTTGTTCAGCCATTCAGAAGAATGAAATGTCATCATTTGTAGAAACAGGAGTATGGCTTTAAATAAAATGTAGTACTCAAAAAGGCAAATGTCGTAAGATTCTCTCCTGTGCAAAATATAGGGGCTTGTTTGTTTAAGACATGAAAGTATTCAGAGAAGTATACAAGAGAGAAAAAGAGATCAATAGGAAAGGGGGGACAAGATAGGATAAGGGGTGTGAGTATGATCAAAGCATATCACGTAGATGAAAATGGCATCTAAAAAACATAAACTGCAGCCTCACTGAATAGGCACCTCTCATCTGGTGAGCACCCAATCCTGATTTGAAGGCATTGAGACCTCTTGGCTCTTTGTGACTCTTTAAATAACAAACCACAGCTCAAAATGACCATATTTGTGAGTTTTAGAGAAGAAAGACAATGTTTGATCTAAAGTACTTGTTTCTTAAGACACTTTCCTGCAGAATGTTCCTTTTTCACACTTTCCATGAGTCAATAGAACTGGCATCTTTGAAGCAGACTCTGGAACTTTTCACTCTCCTTCCAGTGAAAAACTCTTTGGAGATGTTACGAGAGAGGGGGGTGGGAGGAGAGGGATATGGGGTGGGGGAGAAAAGAAGGGGAAAGGGAGGGAAAGGACTATCTAGAAAGGTAGAACATTCAAAACCACCTTTGTTCATACAAGTTATTACTGAAAATAAAGCAGGAAAAGGAAGGAAACCGGCAACAGGCAAACAATAATCCAGACTTTCCCCAGCTTAAAGGAGAAGAAACTACCCTTGGTCCACATTGTAGTGTATCGATTTGTCCAACTTGTAAATAAGACTTTGCATGTTTAAATTTCACAGATAAAAGTAAGAATTGAGTTTTGAAAAGATGTGGGTCAAAAAAAAAAGAAAAGAGAGGAAATGACAGATGCAGAGAGAGAGAAAGAGAGAGAGAGAGAGAGAGAGAGAGAGAGAGAGAGAGAGAGAGAGAACTGAAACCGAAAGAGAAGTGTTCTTCATGTTACCACATTTTTGGGTCCGTCCATCAGGACGCTCAACTCATAATGACTAGGAAATTTTACCAAGAAGTAAACAGCGAAAATAGCATTTAAAAGCAGGTGTGCTTGATCCAAGAGTGTGTTCAAGTGCTCTCTCTAAAGATCAGGACTCATCTGTGAATTTTCCATTGTACCCTGAAAGAATGTCTTTGTCTCTCAGGGTAAAAGCCTGACTTATTCTGATGGATTGGATCCAATTAATAGCACTTAGATAGCTAGCTGAACTTTGACAAAAGTTCTGTAGAGGGATATGACAGGCTTTTTTTCCCCTTCTGCATGTGCTGTTAGAGGGTGTCCCATTGTTCCCTCTGTTTCCATGGAGAGCGGTTCAAGCATCATGAGCTCCATGATCATCTTGTGTTGCTGTGTGGAGGGGCAGCAATCCCGACAGCACTCCTCATGCGATTGCTTTCACTCTCAGCCTCTCTTTCTCTCTTCTTCTCTGCTGTACCTTGTCTCAGCCTCTCTTTTAAATGCCTTTGTTTGTTTGTTTGTTTGTTTCTCTGTGTGTTCATAACTATAGCTGTACAAGCTGTGGTACTCAGATGTCTTAAGATGACTTATGGGGGGGTTCATTTTTTCTTGTTACCACATGGGTCCCCAGGCTAGAACTCAGGTTCTTGAGACTTGGAGACAAGAGCCTTTGCCTGCCAAGCCACCTCACCTCATCTCATCTGTCTAGCTCGCCTCGACTTTGGCCTTTGTATCCTGTGATTTTTGCAATTCAGTTTCTAAGCTTTTCTTTTTAGGAGTTAGTTAAAATCTCTGACAAAAATATTTAGTTTTTATAGATAAATGAAATAAAAATATTTTAAAAGAGGTATACTTTCTGACATTTGAGGATCAGTGATTGGTGCAAAGATGTGACTAGTTATTTAGGTTTCTGTATGTAGAAAATAACAATTCCTAACTTTATATGTTTGTTGCCAACTTTTGATTTCAATTAAAAATATGTAGTAACTTCCCAAGTGTGAAAATATGTACTAGGTAGCATATTTCCTTTTGCCCAATTGCTATGACAAAGCACTATGACCAAAGCAGCTTATAGAAGGAACAGGTTATTTGGGTGTATCCAAAGGCTTAGAATCCATCACCATCTTGACAGGAAGCATGGCAGAAGGCAGGCATGGCAGCAGCAACAGCTGAGAGCTTACATCTCAACAAAGTGATCGCTGCTAATAGCACAAAGCTTTTGGAACTTCAGAACCTGCCCTCAGAAACACATTTTCTCCAGTGTTGCCACAAACCTACCAAAACAGCCCCACCCACTAGGGACCAACTACTCAATCATCTGAGCCTATGGAGGAGATTCTCAGTCAAACTGTCTCAGATTGAGACTTGGGTCCAGTGACTTAATGTCAATGTTGTAGTTTACAAGAACCAAGTAAAACAAACAAACAAACAAACAAACAAACCCGGGTCTTACAACCCATTCCAAGCTGTATAACCCACACTAACCTTGGCCTTGAACTCAGTCTTGTTCAGCCTCCTCACTGCTGGGATTATAGGTTCTAGACACCATACTCTGCAGTGTCTGCTCTTTAAGTGACCTTTCTAAGCTTTTGTGAAGGAAAAAATTCCCTCATTCTAATTCATAATTGTGGGTAAGTGCTACAGGAGACAGAGCCAGGAACAAAAGCTTCATGGAGAAGTATTCAAAACAGAAAAATCTCAGCTTGAGACCAAAATCTCAGCTTGAGACCAAAATCTCAGCTTGATTTCCTCAGGAGTAAAGATATCCCCTCCCTATTCCCAGGTGCATGCCCCAGGGCACATAGCCTGTGATTCTCCACCCCCACCTCCATCCTTCTTTGGGAAGTCAAGTAGTATCTTGGCCAACTTACATTAAGCATCTGGATCTTGTTTCATGGAAATGAAGCCTTCCTAACACCCTGGCCCCAGCCATTAATGTGTGGTCTCCTTGAAAAACTTCTCCCCACTCCCCAAAAGTTTGTGTAGCTCTTGTTCACTTCAGATAAAGAGCTGCAGTTTCACGGAATATCAGGAATATCATCTAAGAGCTGTTTCATAGAATAGTGTCTAGAAGAGGTATTTCACTTCCAACAATAAAGAAAAGCTGTGACATTGAACAAGCATCTCAAAGAATACCCCCCCACACACACACACACACACTTTGCTGTACCGAGATCTGAGATCTTGTAAACTTGCAGTGGTTCTCAAATACCCCAAGTGTTGGATCTAAGGGGCAGGATTCATAAAGTCATATCCAGAGACACTCTCACTTGGGAGGCTTATTCTGGGAAAGGAGAGGAGATAAAGAGGCTGCCTCTGGGTAGAAGAAAGAAAGGAGGGGTGAGGGTTGGGGGGAATGAGGCCTTTTATCAGGGGTGTGGCATATGTGTAGGAGGACGTGTTACATGAGATGACAATGGGTGACAGCAGCTGGTGATGAAGTGTCCTGTTGTCTCCAGGTCCCTCAGGCTGGCCATAGAGGTGGCAGAAGTGTCCTGCTGTTGCCAGACCCTTCAGGCTGACTATGGAGGTCCCTGGTTGCTAACACCAAGGGCAGAAGCAAGTCAGGCCCACACATAACAATAAGAAACAACAACCTTGTTTAGCTGCCTACTTACCATGCACGTGACTTTGCATATATTTTACAAAGATTACCTCACTTTAGCTTCAGAGTTTCCATTAGGTAGATTTTGGTATTTTTGTCAGATGATAAAATTGAAATCCAGAAAGCTTAATGACTCACACAGGGCTGCACCCAGTTAATTTGCTGCCAGAGGCTAGATTTGAACCCTTGTCTTAACGACTCAAAAGCCTGCACCTCTAGACTCCTAAAGTGGTTGAACTAGAATCTTGAGAGTTCAAGAGAGGGCATCTTTGAAGTGTTACACTTGGGCTGAAGGAAAGTACTATAACTGTAGTCATTATTATGAGACATGATAAAAGTTATAGCTGAGACCTGGAGGCTATGGCTTTCCAAAAGTGTGAAAATTTTCTTTCAGTTCATGTTGCTAAAATTATCTTAGAAAGGGCAGTTTTATGGTAGAGTATGTCCCTAAATTTGGATCTGTAAGGACAGAGGCATTGACTGTAATGCTGGAAAGGCATAAAAACAAACAGGAGAGAGGAGAGAGCTGATGCAGCCTGAAGACAGGAAGCTAGAGCTTTCGGAAGGACATTCAGAAGAGGGATAGAAAGCAGCTGATGCCCAAGCACCTGAGACAGGAACATCATTATCAGATGACAGCAGAGCTACCACAGGCCACATCCAGAGACTCGTTGTGAATTTATAGACTGGTGTCCAGAGTGGGCAGTGGCAAGCAGTTAGCACAAAGAAGGAAGGGAAGGAGAAAGCATCTGAGCTGCATCACACATATGTCCAGGAGAAAAGTGTTCTTTCTTCATCTGTTGAAGGTGAAATTGCCTGATCATAGAGGACTCTGGAGAGAGTCTTTATAAAGACCTGACAGTGACTTCACTCCTCACTTCTTCCCTTGTTGACTACAGTCAACAGTTACAAGGAAGAAAGAAAGATAAGAGTCAGGGAAGAAGAAAAAGAGAAAGGAGAAAGCATTTGGATTTAGATTTTTGTGGCATCCGCTATAGTGGCAATGAGAGATTCCTTGGCCATATGTATTTTTAAGGTAAGATTGGGTTTCATTGCTCATTAATTTTAGTGACATTGACAGAGATTTTACGTTTTACTTTTGGTGTGTTTGGAGGTGGTGGTGCAAGTATACATGTGTGTACGTGCATGTGGAGACCAGAGGACAGTTTCTGATGCTGTTCCTCAGACATCATTCATCTTTCCTTTCATTTTCTTCCTTTTCTTTGCCTTTGTTCATTCATTTCTTTCTTTCCTTACCCTCCTCCACCACTGTTTCCTCCTCTTCCTCCTCTACCACATTTTCCTCCTTCTTCCTCTTCCTCCTCTGCCTCCTCCTCCTCCTCCTCCTCCTCCTCCTCCTCCTCCTCCTCATCATCATCATCATCATCATCATCATCATTATCCTCCTTCTTCTTCTGACAAGATCTTCCACTGGTCTGGAATCCTCCAAGAAGGCTAAGGTATTAAGGTCAGTATTTCCAAGAATCATCCTGTCTCTGCCTATCTCCCATGCCCCAGTTCTGGGATTAGAAGCATCCTACCACACTTAGATTATTTATGTGTATTCTAGGAATTTAACCTGAGTCTTCATGCTTGTCAGGCAAGCACTTTACCAACTGGCTTATCTTCCCAGTTCACTTTTTTGACGGAGAAACTTACCATCCTGTCCTGATGCTCTGTGATTTGGGATACCTGTGCTGTGCCTCTGGCATTGGGAAACCGGTCTTCTGAAATGCATCCCAGTTGAGTACAGCTGATTCACCTGAAGCCAGCGTGTAACCTCTTCTGTCTTAGGGCTTCTATTGCTGTAATAGAATATCATCACCAAAATCATCTTACATGTCCTGATCACAGTCCATTATGAACAGAAGTAAAGCAAGAACACAAGGCAGAAACTGAAAAAATGGCTATGGAGTGCTGCTACTTACCACCTTGTTCTACATAGCCTGATCAGTCAGCTTTCTTACAGGACCCAAGACCACAAGCCCAGGAGTGTGACTACCTACAGTGATCTGGGCCCTTGTCCATCAATTGTCAAGCAATAAAATGCCCTATATGCTTGCCCACAGGCCAATCATGTTGTGGCATTCCCTTAATTGGGGTTCCCTCTTCCAGAATGACTCCAACTTATGTCATGATGACATAAAACTAGCTTGCACATCCTCCATGCCTAAAGTATCACAAAAGAGCTATTCTAGGGGGCTGTATCTGACAAAGCAAGCTTGGGAAAACAGACAGATTTTTCTCCAAAGCATGTGAATGTGAATCTGCTTAGGTTAAAATCTCACATTTCTGAGATCTGCTCTGGGTCAGGTCCTGTGAATAATGCTTGCATATCATGTCTTACTTATAATCATAGCAATTTTTAATATATTCATTAATAAATACATGAAAATTATGAAATACTATTGAAACAGCAGCATAATGTAGGAAGGAAAAAAGAGATAAGAGAAGATATTGGATCAATATAATCAAACTATCACAGTAAAGCCCATCTCATTCCCACGCATGCTCACACACATCGATGAGAGTCCACACACATACAAAGAGAGAGAGAGAGAGAGAAAAAGAGAGAGAACTTTAAGCAAATAGTAGCATGTATATAAAAAAATAGTACCCTTTCTTACCTTACCTTCTTTTACTTGGAAAGATTCAGCAATGGAAATTTGGTATTTCCTTAAAGTCAAGGTGGTTTGGATAAGTATGTGTTTACATGGGTGCTTTTCTTTGTTTTCATCTTTTAGCCCAGCTGAGTTGTTTGTTCTCAAATATTTACCGTCATCTTGAATACACAAAGCGATATAATATGCATCCTACAGGTGTTTTAGAGCTCTTCAGTGGTATTTTGTTCTGTGCTGCTCTTGCCCTAGGCTCTGGATTTAGATTTAAATCCTCTTCTTTAAAATATAGCTGTGCCTTGGTTGCTTGGCTCACTGGAACGCCTTTGTGTTTTCATGATATATATTTTTTATATCATATTTTATATAGTATGATACATATATACATATATGTACACACACAAACATATATTTCTAAATTCCCAGTTTGTTTTATTCGTTCACATTTTTTTCCTATATGGCACATGTTTAATAGTGATGTTGAGTTTATAAATATTTAAAATTGGGTGGAAAGATGATAATATTTTAACATCAGTTTTCTGTTCTCTTATTTATTTCCTGTACATGTTATCTTATACCATACTCATTTTCTTTTTTTTTTATGATTCCAATATTAATACTTTATTTACAATTTATATCTCAACCTTTTATTTTATTTTTTATTGGATATTTTATTTACATTTCATATGTCATCCCCTTTCCCCATTTCCCCTCCCTAGAAAACCCCTATCGCATGCCCCCTTTTCCTTTTTGCTTTTATACAATTTTTTAAAATGCTAATCAAAGGCGTTATAAGTTTGGTAATGTTCAATCAGAAGTATAACCCAGTACCCAACCTAGATATATCAACTATCATTGACTGGTGGAGACACGTGAACATCTGCCTCCATGCCCCCCCTTTTCTCTTTCTCTCTCTCATCACCTAGCTTCTCCTGTCCTTCTTCTCCTCCTCTCCTTACTCCTTCTCTTCCTCTCCGTACTCCTCCCACCTTAGCTCCTCCTACATATCACCCTTCCTATTATAATAAAACTTTTCTCTTAAAATATGCTCATTTTCAAATAACATAACTCAGCAAAGACATGTAGAATCTCCATATCCAGATCACCCCAAAATCCCTCTTTCTGGGTGACCAGGATAGTGAAGCAACAAAGCCCAAAGTGTTTATGACTCTGTGAACAGTCCTGGGCAGAAAACGCTCTACAGTTTTTCTCTCTGTTTTTCTCTTCTCTCTCCACTGTAAATACATGGCAAGTGGTTTACAGCTGTCTGCCTCTGTAAGTAGTCACTCTTCTTTATATTTGCCACTGACAGACACTTCCATTTCCATGTTTCCAAATAATGTTTTAAAAATATTCCAGTCATCTGTGAGGTTGACCGAGACATCAGCCTGTGAATTCATTGGTGGAATTTCATTTCAAGCTGGTTGAGGAATCTTGAAAATGTATGGGGCAGTCACATTTGTATTTTGCACTTTGAGACATGTCAGGGAAACTGAGGGGTAGATATCAACAAATAAATAGCAGCTCTGGAAAGTCTTGCCATCCCATCCATGACCCCCATGGGGCCTACATGGTTCATTCAGTCTTAAAAGTCATGCAGTATATGTAGTCTGTATATGAAGTTTAATTTTCTGTTTACTCATGACTTCAATAATCTGGAAGTTTCTATAGCTTTGCTTAACATTCTTCCCTGTGACACTTCCTCCCCAGTTCAGGAGCCAGGTAACTATTCGAACTACTCATGTTCTCTCTGTCTCTCTGTCTCTTTCATTCTTGCTTTCCCTCCCCCTCACTCTCACTCTTTCACTTTCCCACTCTCCCTCTTTCCCCCTCTTACTTTCATTTTGCTTCCCTCTCTTTCTTTCCCTCTCTTCCTCCCTCCTTCCCTCTCTCCTTCTGTCTCCTTTACTCTCAGATATAGTGCTATTTGTTCTGCTTTTGGCCTTATATGCCCCTCATTCTCCCTTTAGTGTCCTTGTTGTATTTCTGTTTCCATTAACATAGTTTAAAAACAGTGATATTTCTCTTAGAAACTGGGATAAAGCGGGAAAGGTTATGTAAAATTAATTTATTTTTGCCAGGAAATGGAACATATTGAACACTAATAATTTAAAAAATTTGTCTTTGTGATATTTAAAAATGTGCTTATTAAACTCATTGTTACTACTAAGCTGGAAATAAAGAATTATGACTTCTTTGAAAATAAATGCCACATTCACAGTGAGTTTAATAAATAAGAACAGTGGAGACAAAAATGATGAAATTCATTAATTTAAAACAAATTAGAGTATCGGAAAAAAATCCAGCAGATCACAAGATTATAACACAGAGAACAAACACACACCCTGGGGGAAATGTTAGGATGTTATAAGCAATGCTCGGCAATACAGAAGCTGTATAGCAGTAATGAAGACCAGACTGAATTCATAAATAAATTAAAACATTTTCTGGTACTTGTTCTGATTTTAGAAGACTAAGAATGATTTCAACAAAATTTGGAAAATCTTTATAGACATGAATGACCACATTTGAAAAGAAAAGGCTGGTGTATGATTTTATAAGAGATGAGAGAGGCCGATAGCTTCCTCTGTGTCTTTACTATGGCACCAAGAAACAACTGATCTTATACTTGAAAAAAATATTGGCTAGTATTTAGGAGGAATTATCACATGACATTATAAGACAGGGGACTCTTAAGAAGCAGACTTCATGTTTACAGTCCTGTAACCTGGTTGCAGGAAGAACCAACCAACCAACCAACCAACCAACCAACCAACCATAAAGATGTTGAATTCTCAGCTCCTTCTGTGCCATGCCTGCCTGGGCACTGCCATGCTTCTGCCTTGATGATAATGGACTGAACCTTTAAATCTGTAAGCCAGCCCCAATAAATGCTTCCCTTTTGAGAGTTGCCTTGGTCATGATGTCTCTTCACAGCAATGCAAACCCTAACTAAGATAGCTTATGATACCCAATTCTATCTCACCCGTCTGTAGTTTGTACTCCACTCCTGCAGCAACTACAAGATGCATTTCCTTCCTGACTTTCTGCAAGCACGCGGAATGCTCAGCCCACTTTGGAACCCCTCCCTGCAGCGCAACCAAATGTAAGACTTTGGTGCCTCCAGGCTAGTGTTCTACCTGATAGGTTGGACTAGTCTGAAGGTAAGAGAAGTGGGAAACCTCAGGTTTTGAATGGTATACCTGAAAATTTAAATAGATGCTTCTGTGGAAAAACATTTCTTCCAAACTGGCATACACAACAGTTTGTAGGAGTGCTCCCAGGGCTTTCTAGAGAAAGCCTTTTGGATGGAATAAGCTAATGCTATCTCCTTGGGATATTTTACCCATACTAACTTGAGTTGTTGCCCCTTCAGATTATCTGCCTCTCTGGTTTGCTCAAAGTCTGTTTCTCTTGCCTAACAAAGAAAAATAAATATATACCAAAGACTCATCACATTTCTCTAGGATAATTAAGTGACTTCCTTATGTGCTAGTTGACTGTCAGAGTTAAGCATTCACATGTCCTGTAGACCTTGAAAAGAAACCATTGCGTCTTAGCTGTGTCACCAACAAAATGGCTGTGCTTAGGGAGGCAATGTGTGAATGAAATATCACATTTGGATGTCATCTGGACTAAGCTAGGAAAGAAGTCACAGTCTGAGTTTTTCTTTTTTTCCTGGTAAGAGATCAATACTGTCTAGACATGGTCTCATTAGGACTGTGCATTGACTGAGGCTGACTGAGATTCCTGTAATCTGGACTGGGGGATGGGCATCTATATTGCCTAGTATTACAGAGAACTCCAGATTCGCTGGGTTCAATTCTGTATCTTCCAACACTATTCAACAAACTGGCTGGTTTTGCCAGAGGATAGATGATACCCATTCCCGACTGAGATTCTGAGTCCTGCAAGTTCTGGGAATTATTCTCCATGACATTCTGCATGGCTGATGACCATTGCACAGGGCACAGAGTACAGTTCTGGCATCACCCTGTGTTCTACTATCCAATTCAAGACAGAGACTGAACTCTCCTCTTTTCTACCAGCTCGCTGGTTAATTTCTACAAATTAGCTCTGCATGTATGGGGATGATAGTTATCCTTCTTACATTATTTAGTGGCTTTATCGCTTATGACTACATTACAGCAATTTGAATATATTTTCAAGCCAGGATAGTTTATAATTCTTATGTAGGTCTGAAGCTGAGATGTCCTCTATCCTCCCTGTGAAGTGTTCAGACTGTTGAATGTGACTGGGATTCTAAGTCCTTTGTTTGTGGTTACTTATTGGCATTTTTCAAAGACGTGAAGCAATGTTTGAGCCACTGGAAGCAGGAGGTGACCAAGCTTTACCTGGCTTCTGGCAGTGGCATAAATATCTGTTATTTGTCCAGTGTATTTACTTTCAAACTTTAGGCAAGATGAGCCAGACACTGAGAAATAATGCTGATTATGCAGAGGAACACTCCAGATAAAAAGATCTTTCTCAAGAATGTAAGTGTTCCAGTAGATTAGCATTATCGATCACTCACTCCCCTTGGTCTACAGATGATTTCAGAATCCTGAAACTATTTTTCTTCCTTGTCTAGTATAATTACCAGAACAAGGAATAATCTAATTAAAAGACAACAAGGATGTGTTCTAATTGTTCTAATAAATTATGTAAATATACAGTGCGTGCAGTAACTTCTCAATAGGGATGCATTCCGTAGACTGACAGCTGTTCCTTTACTGCCACACTTTACAGTTTATTTCTTCTGAAAGATAACTTGCAATGACATAGTTACTTGTTCAAAATATGCTGGATCTATAACAATTTCAGCTTCCATGTCATAAGATGGAATGAAGAATTGAGTGTTGACTTCTTTAGATAAAACATTGAACCAAACAGAAGAAAGTAAAATAAAGATTAATAGAATATGAAAAGGGGGGAAAAAGTCTTGTAAAGATCTTTTATTGTTTAAAATAGTTTAATTTGGGTATTTGGCTCTCTTCTCTCTCTCTCTCTCTCTCTCTCTCTCTCTCTCTCTCTCTCTGTGTGTGTGTGTGTGTGTGTGTGTGTGTGTGTG
>JANHMN010000001.1:168340845-168362692 GCA_030674055.1 Rhabdomys pumilio
TGTGTGTGTGTGTGTGTGTGTGTGTGTGTGTGTGTGTGTGTGTGTGTATGTATGTGTGTGTGTAATATTTTAACAAAGAAGAGTCTCAGGGCTGGGGAGATCACTCAGTGAGTGAAGCTATTGTCACACAGGCACGAGGAACCAAGTTTAAATCCCAGAGCTCACATAAGGCAGGAGCAATAATGCTGTGTTTAATGTGCCTAAGTTGAAGTGGGAAGCAGAGACAGGAAGATCCCCAGATGCTTGTGGACCAGTCTGCCTGGTAATGGACTTTTCCAGAATCCACTTGTGATGGCTTTTCTGGAATCTACACCCACCATAAGCCAAGGGGCATCTGTAGTATTATCTTAGGCTTAGAGAGAAAACTACCGTCTGGGCCTAGAAAACCTGTGGTATCATGCCTCATAAATCATAGCCCCTTGTTGCTGTAAGCAGCTTTCTAGTGCACCTTAGGGGTGTATCACATTTGTATACAGAATATGCTGTTGAGGACTGGGTTCTGGGTGGGAGTTTTTATGCTGGAATCCTGCTCTCACTACTTCAGTTGGTGGACATAGGTTATCTGCTCTCTACAACTGTGGTCAAGACTGTCTTCCCAAGATTCGTATATTTAAGTTTGATCTGGAGTCCATGGTTCTGTTTGGCTGTACTGGAGTCTTCAGGATGTGAGGTCTAACTGGGAGAAGTTAGGGCATTAAGAGGGTGTCCTTGAAAGGGATATGGGCACACAAGCTCTTTCTTGCCTGTCCTTTTCCTTCTCCGCTACTGTAGGTACACAATGGTCCTTCACCACGCTCTGCCACTGTGGTGCACTGCACTGCCACTGGCCCAGAGTAACAGAGCCAAGTGACCACCACCTCTAGGACCATGAGCCACTCCTTCACAGGGACTCAGATATTCAGTTCCAGCCTGGCAAAGCTGATTAGCATGCTCCTTACCTGCTGTTCTGTCACATGGTGTGATGGAGGTTCCTCTCTTAAAGGTTATTGTGCAGGAATGAACCAGCTGCTGGAAAACCCTCCGCATACCAAATGCCCTGTATTTGTTAAGTGTTATGCTTGCTGCTTTTTACCCTAAGTATGAACTAGACCTCAGAGCTCCTTGGTGGTTGAGCTAAGACTGTAGGCTCTTCTCAGTACCCTCTCTACTTTGGTACATAATTGCTTAGTTCTCATTCATCTTTTCAGAGACCAAATGGAGAAAGTCAGAGTTGTTAGTGAAGATTTCCAGAGGAACATTTTCTAAGGGAGGGAAAAAAAAAAAAAAAAAAACCTTTAACTGCCAAGTCCAGGGATTTAGGATGTGGCTTGGTGCTGAAGTAATTGGCTCTCTTAGTCTTGCATTAGAAAAGAGAGTGTAAGGTTGAGAAGTATGAGGGGAACTCTCACATTCTGGTAATTGCTCTAAGGGGTAACTTACCTTTAAAAAAAAAAAAGATGTTATTCAGCTGCTGCTCCTTCCTCCCTGTGTCTTCTGAGAATCCCGTCAGCTATCCTAAACCACCCCACTCTCTCCCTCTCTCTGAATTTCCTCTTTAACTAGTTAACAGTTACCTCAAGTACCACTGCTTAACGTTCTCTGTGCAGTTTTAGCAATTTGTTGGAGTGAGTGGTGTGTACACGTTAGCACTGGAGAGTTTTTTTTAGGACAATGCAGAAATGATTTATCCATCAAGATTTTATATCTGCCAGAGAATGAAGGCATAATGGAAGCTACTTGAAGCACACTGTACACTGCTTGTGGCTGTTAAATTACTTTAGCACTCGGTAGATTGGCTGTGCTAGGGTGGCCAGAGATTAATTCAAAGGGTCCCATTAATATGTTGGCTCTAGGATGAGATATTTAATATTTCTTCAGCTGCAATGTGTGTGTGTGTGTGTGTGTGTGTGTCCAAGCACATATATGCATATACAAGGCATCTGTGTATGTGTGTGAATTAAATTGAATTAGTCATGATATCAGAACTTTACAGTGCTCCGGTTTTGAAAAAAGTCTTTTAAATTCACTTCCGTCTTCCTGATAGTTAACCAGACAGATCATTTGATAATTTTGTTTTCCCTGTGCAAGGAAAACAAAAGGACAGGCAGGGTTTTCATTTGTCTTTTATGTCTTCCCTCAAACCAAGAAAACATTAGGAAATTACAAATATATTCTCATTCTGTCATAGAAAAGTCTAATGTTTCCCTCCATCAGGTGCCAGTTCAAACTAGGACATTTCTCTTGGCTTTTCTAGCACTAGAGTAACGAAGGGAAATATTCTGATATTAAAGACACATTTCCAGATATAACTAATGCTGTCTTATCATGTGGTTATCTCTGGCTTTCCAGAGACATTTAAGGTATTAAATAGAAATCATGCTAAACTCTTCCCCTACACTGCCTTCTCCCTAATAATTGGGAGTGTTGGCGAGTATATGGAAAGAAAATGTTTTTTCTTTGTTACTTTGGTTTGTGGCAGAGACAGACCTCTGTAACAAAGGATCACTTAATGGGAGAAAATAGTTTCTCATGTATACATAAAGGTGCTCAGAGATGCTCTGAGTTCAGGTTCAAACACTACCACAAACCTAAACAATGAAGGCCATTTATGGTGGGATGCCCAGGAAGGCCATGGTAAGCAAAGTGAGGTTTCCTGTGTAGATTTCTCTCTGTGGTTTCAAGGGGTGCACATCTGCTGGGATTTAGAGGAAGCGAACTCGATCACTGAGTCACTCTATCAACATGAATTTCTCCTGAAAGTGTTTCTGTTTGCTTGTAATCTCCACAGTAACTAATTTCTCATTGCAGGTAAATAATTGCCAAAGACATGTCACTATTGGGACAATGCACTCCGGTGTCCTATAGTCACATTTTGTGGTGGAATTTTGGTCTAATTGGATTTCCCCATTCCTAATGCACCTGAGTTGAGCCAGGAGACTTGTGTTTTTCAGTCTTCACTGAGCAACTACTGTGAAAATTGCAAGAGGCACACTGGAGCATTTTACTGTATGCTAGGACCAGGGTACAGTGACACATGTATTTCTGTGCCCCTTCCCTCCCTTCCCTTGCCCTTCCCTCCCCTCCCTCTCCTCTCCTCCTCTCTTCTTTTTTTTCTCTTCTAACAATTTGCAAAGAATCTGTGGCTATTATATGCATGCATTGTATGTAACATAGTAATTAACTAGGAAGTAGAAATGTGCGTGTCTAGCAGTATGAGTTGTTAGGTCAATTAAATGAACTAAATCTGATGCAGACATCTTGGTCAGGAAGGCTTGTTTGTCCTCTGAAGCATTGGTAACCTAATGGGAAAAAGAAAAATCAGAGCATTTTTTTTTCTTTCTTTTTGCTGGTGCTATTCCTGCACATTCTAAGACAACCTGGGCTAGATAGCAAGTTCCATGCTAGCCTAAAAAAACTTTGTCTCCAAAAATGATAGTAACATAAAATAAATAGCAAGTGGGCTGTTTTGACCCCAAGATAAATGCCAACTATAGCATGCTTCTCAAACACGGGAATAGGTGTTGAGAGGTAAGCGTGAGACCAGGTTCATCTCTGTCTCGGCTGGTGTTCCTCTGAAATTCAGCAGTATCTGGTCATTCACATAAAGTTCTACTAAATCTGATGACTTGTATGGTTTTCTGCTGACTTTGAGTGACAGTGAGGAGGGGCTGTGTTTGTGTTCTTAGGAAACCATCTTCCTGTGGCTTGCTTGCATCCTTCTTACTCACCTGGTCCTGGATCTAATGCAGTTTTTTTCCCATTTGTTTGTTTAGGACCAATACACTCTTTTCCTCAGTCATTCTACTTTCAGCTCAAAAGAAACAGAGTCATCCTATCTGACCAGTGTGTGCTTGAATAGCTCTCTGGAGATTTATTATTTTATTATTGCATCAGAATTCCAGACCGCAGCATTGAGTCTGACACTTATATATTCAGTAAATACTTCATTAAATGAATGGAAGTAATCAATCACTAAACAATGCAGTATGTAGTGTTTTAAATGAACCTTGAATGGCAATGAGGATGGGAGGTGGAAATGGAGATCTGGTTAAACATAATGATGGTAACTCCGATGAGGACAGAAGGTGATGGTGATGTCTGTCCTGATTTTAATCATATTGCATGCTCCTTGTATGAGTCATTCATGAAATCCCCTAATAACTTCTTTGAGAAGGCGGAGTTATAAACTTTGCTTACTAATGGGAACATGAGTGTGAAGACCAATGGCTTGGGTCGAGCCCTGTGCCTGTTTGACTTGGAAGTCTCAGGTCCAAACCCATATCCTTAACTACAATGCAAGATTGGATCCTATTTTGCTACAAGAACATTCCCAGGCCTATAATCTGGCAGAACAGCTTAGGGGGTCTTCATGTGTCCCAAACAGTGTGACAGTTTAACAGCTTGCAATAGCTTCATCGTCCACCATTTCACGGAGAACCCTGGGCTGTGTTTTTATGTAGAAATGGGAACATAAAACCAAAGGCCAAAGGACTCTTCATTTTCATAGGGATGAAAAGCATCACCCATCCTATTACTAGAGATGGCCCCCTGCTGAGAGCTCTCTGCTGTGAGCTTGTCTGTAGAGATGCAGCAAGCTTGGTGTTGGTCACAGCACACAATGTAATTATGAACACTTAGGCAGACAAATTAAACTAGTCTGTGTAGAAGCAGCTCTGAAAAGTGTATTCTACATGTGGAAGCATGTTGTGCATTGTCCAAGTGGAAGACATAAAATTATACACTTATATCTATGACTTATTCAAATCTCCCACTGCCTTGTTTGTTTTCCCATTAGAAATCAACCCAAACCATTTGTACAAATTGATCTGTATAATGATACACAAAATGATGGTTACTGAATATCGAGACTATGACATGAGCCAAACAGTTGAGGCAAATCCAACCTTTGATTGGTACCTTCTGCTTCGTAGCTGCCTGTGTGGCAAGACCTGGTATGGTCTAGTACTCAAGGGTGTGCTGCCTTTTCAAAGTCATAAACTAAGGCCTCTGAAGGACACATGTATGTAATGCACCTTGAAACAACTGTTATCTATAAGTTCAAACTCAAAGGATCAGCTCAGGCTTGCATTTTGTGATGGTGAAATTCTCTGTAAGGTTTTTCTCCTCTGTAGAATCTCCCTCCAGGAAGACAAGGACCCTTCTTCACAAATGCAGGCCCTTTGACAGGTGACCCCCTAGGTTCAGAGAGGATCTTTTGATTATGAGTGACCAAAATGAGTTATCCTCAAAGCAATCTCACTTTTGAAAGTGAAGATTCTTCTTTATAGGAGGAAAAAGTCTTGTCACCAGTCCTAGAACATATAAGGTTAATATGAACATGCTGCAAGCACAGAAATTTGAAAAAAGCAAAATTGCTAAGTCGGCGGAGGACTAATCAAGCATATTGTTCCCTTGATTCTAGAAAATTGCAATAAGCATTTCCGAAAGGTTGGAAAGATGTCCATGGAATACTTTTTTGGTTTACTCTGTCAGCAAACCTGTGTGCCTCTCTTCCCTTTGGTGTTAGTGGCTCTAAGAATTGGGGTGCGGGGAGGGTGCTAATGCTACGGCTGGCTTTCCAGGATCCACTGGCACAGGGCTCCTTGTCCCTCCGGATGACATTTGTTTCCCTGTGCTGGATGAATTTCTATGCTGTTATATGCTGAGGCAGCCTGGGATGAATCAATCTTGCTCTCTACTGATAACTGAAGCAGAACTGTGGAGTGGGTATAAGGTGGTGGTAGAACACTCACCTAGAATGTCTGAGGTCCTGGCTTTCATCCCCAGCACCACGAACAAAATAAACAACGAGGAAAGTAAAGCTACATTAGCAGAATACCCCACAGTGTCGAATTTTGTTAAGAGAGCAAACTCTTATAACCAACTTAAATGCACTCCAAGACATGCAGAGAATACTGTCCTGACCCTTTGTGACCCTGGCTGGTCCCCCCTGACCCTTCCTGACCCCTCCATGGCCCTCTCTGACCCTCTGTCACCCTCCCTAACTTTCCCTGACCCTTCCTGGCCCTTCCTGGCCCTCCTTGACCTTTTTTGACCCTTCCTGACCCTCTGTAACCCTCCCTGACCTTCCATGGCCCTGTTTAACCTCTCTAACCCTTCCTTGTCCTCCCTGATTATCCCTGGCCTTTCCAGACCCTCCCTCACCTCCCCTGGCCCTCCGTGCCACCCACCCACCCAAACTTGCTTCCTTTCCCCACCTTTACTAATCTTTCTCCTTGACCCCACTTCTCTCTTCCTTTTGTTTCCTTGCCCTCTCCATTCATCTTTCCTCCTTTCTTTTATTTGAAAAATATAACTATACTATACAAACAGGCACAAAAAAATGAAACCATAAGCATCCAGATTTCCAGTATTCAAAACAAGCACCTTCTCATTGGGCAGATTTGCTTTCAGAATTTTGCTTTATTTTTTTTTCCCTTTTCTTTTAAAAAAGCTTATTGGTAGACCTAGATTCCCTATAATTTCCTGTCTTTTCTTTCACTCTCTGTTCTCTCTGACATATTCAGTTCCTACCGCAAATCCTGTGAATCTGGGTGTGTTCCAATTCATTCTTTGTATTTACTCATATGGATGTGTATATCCACAAGAGTATGTGTGATTGTGTTTGTGTGCTTCTAGTTCTTTTTGTTGCTTAATAATTATTTATGATGTGAAATGTATACTGACATATGTATATAAAACCAACCAATTCTCTTTAAAGACTGTTGCATACTACATGTGAAGCAAATTTTACTTACCCGTTTTCTTTTTAGGGTGAGTTTTAGATCATTGCAAAGTTTTGTTATATTAAAAAGTGTTATAATACTCTTCTTAGCATGTACCTCCTTGTATGCATGTTTATCGAGCCCTGCACATCTGCCAGGCCGAATCACTATGCATGGAATATGCAATACTTCTTTTGATAAATACTATAAAAGCTCTCACTAGAATAATGTTCCAATTCATGATTCTGCCAGGAGTAATTGGAATATTACATTATTTTCCTCACATCTTGGACAACATTGAGTTTTGCCAGGCCTTTTCATGTTAACTACTTGGGATGGAAGGAAAATGAAATCTTATTATTTTAATTTCCATTTTCTTGCTGACTACTGACTGAGCTTCTTAAGTTCAAGATCCATTGTAGTCTCTTCTTTGAACAACTCCCATTTCTCAGTTGTACTTCTGTCTTTTCTTTACTTTAGGAGTTTTTTTTTTTTTTAATAGATTCTGGGTTTTTTTGTTTGTTTGTTTTTTTATTACATGTCTGCTAAATATGTCCCCTGTGTCTTTGGCATGACTGGCTCTTAGGGAGATCATTTCAAATGGTTAGTACAGTTGAATTGCCTTGCTCTCTAGTTTAATCCTCAGCATCATTAAGAAGTCAGGAGTATACCTCTGCCTCCAGTGTGTTGCCAGTCATTTGCATCTTGCCTTCTGAATATATAGCCTAGAGCTATCCAGTCCCCACTATGTCCACACAGCCTGGCTGCAGTTTTCCTCTTCAGGTTTCTGTAGGAGATTTCTTAGTAGTCTTCAGTGTATTCTCACCAGAAGAGCAAGGCAGACCTTACTACAATGTAAGCCAGCTTTTGGTCCAACTCAACTTGAAACCTTACATTGGCTTCATACTCTGCAGCAAATAAAAGCCCGAGTGACAGCAGTGGTCCATTGTTCTGAACTGCCGCTTCCTGCTTTCTCATCCCATGGCACTCTGTCTTCTTTTTAGCAGCCATATCAGTTTCCCTTCCAATGTATCAACATTCTCAGGCACATCTGTACCCTCTGCTTGGAAAATGTCTTTATTCAAAGCTGTCTTTTTGTCTGCTTTCTGCATCTCATTTGGGTTTTGCCTGAGATGTTTATTCCTAGTGAGATCTTTCTTAATCTCCTTGTTTAAAAATGCAAACATCTCCCCAGATTTCACTATGCTCATTTCATAGGGCAGCACTCAAAACATACCACAAACTGAGAAGCTTGAGATGTATTTTTGTCTGGCAGCTCTTGAGACTGTCCGTCTGAAATCAGAATGCCATGAGGACCATGTTTCAAGGAGAAAGCTGCCTGAGAATAGATAGGGGATGGGATTCTACCTCTTGCTGGCTTCTGGTGGCATGCTAACAAAACTTAGCATCCCTTGTCTTGCAGTAGCCTCACCTTAGTTCTGTCATCAGGGGCAGTCTCCTGTTGTGTCACTGTCTTCACATGGTCTTCCTCTTAGATGTAAACCACTCCTGCTGAATTTGATCCATCCCATTCCAGAATGATACCATCTTAGTCTTTGTCCTTAACAACCCTATTTCATTCTCTGGACCTGGAAAATTAGAACTCGGTCTCAATGTCTCTCTCTCTCTCCCTCTCCCTCTCTCCCTCTCTCCCTCTCTCCCTCTCTCCCTTTCTCCCTCTCTTCCTCTTTCTGTTGGGGCAGGGGGAAGACAACATTTACCAAAGCACTTAGCATCATTTAATCACTCAAGCACATGACATATTTATTTTATTTGTCTCTTTTCCCTCTATGAGGATACAGGTAGAATGTGAGACTTTTATGTTCAGAGATACAGAAAATCCTGCATGGTAGCTCTGTAGCCTCTGTAAATATTTGCTGGATAATGGATGAATGATTTCAGTTTCATTATGAGCAAAGCAAGTATCATGATATGGAGCAAAATAATTAGATTTTATAAAGGAAATAATGACTTTTCTAAAAATCCCAGAGAATGAACTAGTGTCTGTGACTTTGGAATTTGTGTGTGTGGGGGTGTGTGTGTGGGGGGGGGTAGGAATCAGACAGGTAAAGCACCACTCTGACACTGCCTTTGTGTGGTACTACATAAGTCACAATCACTCCTCTGAGCCACATCCTCCTCCTGCACAGTAATGACAATGGCTATAGAAGCCGCACTATGCTATAGAGCCCTTTAAACAATTCCTAAGGCAGGCATGCCAGATCAGTGTTCTTTACAGTTGCGTTTCATGACATTGTGTCTAGAAGCTGTCCAACTGCCACTGAAATGGCCTTCTTCTTCTTTTTAGGTGTCCTGGAACAACCTGCTCTGTCACCACCTCTGCAGAAACTCTCCATCCTGCACTGAAGAGTCCAAGGAGGCAGTACCCATCTGCACGGTAGGGTTTGTTTAATTTTATTCCTTTGCAAAGAGTATATAAAATTGACCTACTATGGGGATGCCCATACTGGATTAGTCACATTTTTTGCATATAAATAGAACTTTTATAATGGTAAGAGTTTACAGCTAGATTTCCTTAGAAATTTTACCTTCTCTTTGCTCCTGTTTGTAGCTGCCATTTTACAATTGGAATATAAATATTATGTCAGCTAAATAAAAGAATGATGGCTTCACTTTCTGAAGAATAGCATTACCTTCGCTCCCCATGAGGTGCAGCTGCATTCGTACTGGATTGACATGCCATTAGATTGTTCTTCCCCCACTAAACAGGCACACATATTTGATAGTCTTGATGTATAAGAAGAAAGGTTACGTCGTCACAGAGTCAAGTTGTAATGTCTGTGTGGCTTTGAGGATGATGGCAGGATCCAGACGCAATTAGTAGCAGCAGGAGGAGGCCTCTGTCAAGGGATGTGTCCTAAAAGAGTGGAGGGTTGGTGTGGGGGTTGTGAAAGTAAACCTGGCTGAGGAAGAAGTGGGATGGAGCAGTCATGAAGCACTGTGGGCACCTTACAGGATATACAATCAGATGATCAGGCGTGCCTCCCAGCACACTGGTAAGACCAAAAAAAGACCCGAGGCCAGGGTTGTGGCTGCTTCCCCTATCTTCACAGAAACTTGCCTGGGTGATCTGGCCCCTTCCCTATAGGCTCATAGGCAGATAAGTCAGACTTGGCTAAACAACCATGTTGTGTTCCTATTTGCCCTTGAATACATAACCATACTCCAATTGGCTGAAACACTATATATAAGCTTATGTATTAAACAATAAAAACAGATCTGCACCCTGATGTCAATCTCTGGAGTCTGAATCCCAGGAATCTTTGTGGGCTCCATCTCCACTCCCGCCCACCCTCTATCCCTGTCTCCTGGTCCCTGTTCCCACAGTTGTTCTTGCTCAGAGATGGCTCTACTGGTACAGAATAGAATTGTAAATGATAAATTTCATTGAGATACTCAAAGACCAAGTAGAGACATCTCTTCCCTTTATGCTTGAGTGTTTTCTCTGGGTGAGTGTTATATGCATCTTAAAAAAAAATAGCTGAAGGAGAAGAACTGAACTGAACCTCAGAAGACAGTCTCCCAAGTCATAGCAGTTAGGTATGCTGGAGGTAGTGGCCCTGCCTTCTCTCCAATTTTCTCTTGCATGCCTTCCTTCCCCATGGCAGGCTGTAGGAACCTGAAGCTCTTTCAATTTAAAGCCAGTCATAAAACCTAAGAAAAGTTGCAGTATAACTGCTCCACCATGCTGTGTGTAAGACTGGCCTTTCATATTTTCTGACCCACCATGTCTAACAGTGGTCAGTCATAAAACTCATTCTAGAAGGAGTGTGTTCCAAGCCTAGTAAGTGGAAAGGCATACAGGAGAGCCAAGAAGTTATTGTATCCCTAGGCTTTGCTCAGGTCCCCTTCTCAGTCTAGTAAGTCTCAAACCTTCATGTAGCAGACATGTGTTCATACATATATGCTAACATACACACACCACACACAAGCATGTGTCTTGGCCCCACAATTCTAATCTGGTCATTTTCCACAGCATGTGGTCAATGATTTATGCTATTTTATTTGATTTTAAAAGTATTTATTTATTTACTTGCATATTTATAGACAAGTTTTTTTTTTTAATATAACCCAAATTGGCCTCATATATGCTGAGCAGCCATGCCTGGCCTTGAGTTCACCATCAGCCTGAATCCTAGTATCTCAGACATGTGCATGTCTCATGGCAGGCTGTGCTCAGTGAACCTTTATAAACACCCCTGTTCATTTGTGTCATTCCTTCTTATATTTCCGCCTTTAATAATATCTCCATGTCTAGGTCTTGGCTGTGTGTGTGTGTAAATTGAACAGCTGCTTGAACCAAAAGACAAAGACACCTACACCTTGTCTTATTTCCAGTTAAGACCCCGTCTCCTGTATCCACTTCATCTTGTACACCTATCTGTCTTTGGCTCTGCTTGCTTTCCTATCATTCCGTAATCCTCCGAAATCCATGGGTTTATGCAAAGTTTATCAAATTGGGCAAAACTGCCTCTAGAGTGTGTATATTACTGCAGGACATTGTTTTGTTAACTAAAAGTCTTCACTAAATCCATGGCAGGTGAGACAGGCCTCCCGTTTTCACAGTCTAATGCATCTGACTTCTCCCTAGTAGATTGCTTGCATATCCAGAATACTTACCTACTAAACAGACAAGAAATGCAATGGCCTAACAGGGAGAACTGGCACCGCCTGCTCCTTTCCCATGGATCTTTGAGTGTAGCCTTCAGTATTTTTGTCCTGCTTGGCATCTTAACACTGCAAGTAAAGCTCTTAAAAATGAAAGCTGGCAATTATTGGGAAGAGTAATTAAAAACGAGTGATTTTTCAAGGCTTAGAAACCTCACTTACTCATCTGTACTTAGAAAGCCTTCTCTTTTTCTCCTAACAATGAAGGACAATGTCTAATCATTTCAAGTGCTCCCATCTTTTGCTGTTTCTGAATGATTTTTGGAGTTTGCTGTTTGATCTTAGTCAGCCCACTTAACTTCTCTGAACTCTGGTTTCTTTGTCCATAAAATAAGATTAGTCTTAGGAATTGTCACACAGAGTTGTTATGAAGGATTAGAGGATAAGTGATAAAGAGTTGTTAAGATGGTGCCTTGCATGTAGAACATGGAACTTAGAATTATTACCAGTTAAGAAGACATGGATGTCACATTTATCCATGGAAATAAATATTCACTTTCTGTGTTTTTAATATTGAAGAATTTTCAGTATTTTTGTCTTAGGATACTACCTATGACCATGTAAATGAGGCAGATGTAGAGATATCTAAGGACACACAAGTAACACAAAAGAATTTAACAAAGTACTTGGTAGATACTCTTTGGAGGAATAGTTGGTACAAACCTCATTGCTTCCAGATTAAATGCTGCTGTGTCTGTGTGATGTTTTGGTGTTAATGTTAAGCTGTGAGTTTATTCCAGTCTCCTTGTGTCTTTGGCAAGATGATCAAGGGAGCACCAGTCCTGACGTCTGTTTCTTGTTAAGAGTAAAACCAGGTATTTCTAGGCAAGATTCTGGCTGGAGGTTAAGGAATCATTATGCAATTCAAGAGCCTATTTTCTCAGTGTTTTCTCTATCTCCACTTCTGGTATGGCCAGGTATGCTCTACTAGGCCAGCCGTGACCAGGGATAGCAATTATAAATAGATCCACCCTTGCACTGTTACCTGAAGGCAGGAAGAACAAAAGTATACAGGAAGGTGCTTTGCAGAGCTGCAATTCAGAACTTGAAAGCTGAGTTCCTGTTTTCTAGACTGAAGTTAATGTCGTGTGAGCTGACTGTTCTTGTATTAGAAATTGACTGTTAGGCTTGACGACCCAAACTACAGACTTGGAGGCAGCAGTGGCCATTGGAATGTCAGCTTATATTCCTGAGAAGGCAAGAGGTAGAGAAAAGCTCCCTAGTTCTGTGTGTAAAACCGTTGTCATATTTGGAGGCAGTTCATGGTCCAGGCTTATAAGGACACATGAGCAAGGTTTAAAAGTGACTAAAGCAGCGGGAGCGGTGGCACATGCATTTTACCTCAGCATTCAGGGGCAGTTTGACTGCTATGAGCTTGAGGCCAACCTGGTCTCCATAGTGAATTTGAGACTAGCCAGGGATAGATAATAAGAACGTGTCTGAAAAACAAAATAAAACAAACAAAATTTAGCCTGAGCTTTGAACAGCCTCCAAAGACCCTGTTCAGTTCTATTTAGCTAATCTACTTGCCTAGCAAAGCCGATCAGTGTTCCTCAGAGGACTGAAGCAGAATGCGACTTTCCCTCTTATATCACCCACATTTGTATGTTCATGTGACAGAAGCCCAAAATACATGACGTATAGGGAACCAAGAAAATGGGGACAGTTTTGAAAAGAAAAGGCAATTATCTGACATTTATTCCAAGATGAGCCAGATTCTGGAAGTTATCAATGGAGAGCTGTCACTACTGGAATAGAAATTGCTTATGTGGCCTTGAAGCATTTGGAGGTGACCAGGGAAAGCATCAGTAACCCTTATGATAGAGCTGTGACAACTGTATATCTTAGTCCCAGAAAGAAAAGCAATAGTCAAATGTCTGAATAAAGAAAAGAGTCAAGGATCTGGCAACTGTATGACAAGATGGAACATGTGTAGCACACACGCACTTCGAGCCACAGAATAAGAAGTGAGGTAGAATTGTGCAGGAAGTATGTTTGAGGAAAAAATGACGTGTTTTAAAATATGGTGAAGAGAGAGTCTTAACAGAAACCATAATATTTTGGGGGAAATGTTGTCTTTTCAGAAGTCACAAAAGTCTAGAAAACACAATAGTTTAATGTTTTTAACAGCATTTACGTATCTGTGGTAAGATATGGGCAGTGATAATATGTGTGTATGGCACACACATGGAATCCAGACGACAACTTGTAGGACTCTGTTCTTTCTTCTACCATGCTGCAATTCCTGGGGCTCAACCTTAGTCAGGCAGGCTTGACTGCAAGAGGCTTTTCCTACTGATGATCTCATCAGCCTAAAAGAAAAATGATGTTTTTAAAGTAAAGAGGGGATCGAAAAACAGTAATAATACAAACCAAAGAAACTTGTTATTTGCATACTTAAAATATACTTTAAGAATGAAGACGTGGAGATTTTTCAGATAGGACAAAGTGTAGGGGCTTTATTGCTTACAAGAGATAAAAGAGAGAATCTCAGGTGCAGGAGATACCATAGAAAATATAGACACAACAGTCAAAGAAATGCAAAATGCTCTCAACCTAAAATATCCAGGAAATACAGGACACAATGAGAAGACTAAACCTAAAGATAATAGGTATAGAAGAGACTGAAGATTCCCAACTTAAAGGGCCAATAAATATCAACAAAATTATAGAAGAAAAGTTTCCTAACCTAAAGAACGAGATGCTCATAAACACACAAGAAGCCTATAGAATGCCAAATAGATTGGACAAGAAAAGAAATTCCTCTCATCACATAATAATCAAAACACCAAATGTACAAAACAAAGAAAGAATATTAAAAGCAGTAAGGGAAAAGAGATCAAGTAACATATAAAGGCAGACCTATCAAAATTATACCAGACTTCTCAACAGAGGCTGTGAAAGCTAGAAGATCCTGGGCAGACGTCATACAGACCCTAAGAGAACACAAATCTCAGCCCAGGCTACTATACCCAGCAAAACTCTCAATACCATAGATGGAGAAACTTAGATATTCCATGACAAAACCAAATATCACTATTTGCAGATGATATGATAGTATAATTAAGTGACCCTAGAAATTCCACCAGAGAACTCCTAAACCTGATAAACAACTTCAGCAAAGTGGCTGGATATAAAATTAACTCAAAGAAATCAGTAGCCTTCCTCTACTCAAAGAATAAATAGGTTAAGAAAGAAATTAGAGAAATGACATCCTTCATAATAGTCACAAATATTATAAAATATCTTTATGTGACTCTAACCAAGCAAGTGAAAAATCTGTATGACAAGAGCTTCAAGTCTCTGAAGTTAGAAATCAAAGATCTCAGAAGATGGAAAGATCTCCCATGCTCATGGATTGGCAGGATTAATACAGTAAAAATGGCCATCTTGCCAAAAGCAATCTACAGATTCAATGCAATCTCCATCAAAATTTCAACTCAATTCTTCATAGAGTTAGAAAGAGCAATTTGCAAATTCAATTGGAATAACAAAAAACCCAGGATAGCAAAAGCTATTCTCAACAATAAAAGAACATCTGAGGGAATCACCATCCTTGACCTCAAGCTGTATAACAGAGCAATAGTGATAAACACTGACTGGTATTGGTACAGAGACAGGCAGGAAGATTAATGGGATAGAATTGAAAACCCAGAAATGAACCCACACACCTATGATCACTTGATATTTGACAAAGGAACTAAAACCATCCAGTGGAAAAAGGACAGCATTTTCAACAAATGTTGCTGGTTCAACTGGAGGTCAACATGTAGAAGACTGCAAATTGATTCATTCTTATCTCCTTTTACAAAGCTCAAGTCCCAGTGGATCAAGGACATAAAACCAGATACCTTGAAACTAATAGAGGAGAAAGTGAGGATGAACCTTGAACACATGGGCACAGGGGAAAATTTCCTGAACAAAACACCAGTGGCTTATGTTCTAAGATCAAGAATTGACAAATACAATTTCATAAAATTGCAAAGCTTCTGTAAAGTAAAAAACACTGTCAATAGGACAAAACAGCAACCAATAGATTGGGAAAGGATCTTACCAATCCTACATCTGATAGAGGGCTAATATCCAATATATACAAAGAATGTAAGAAGTTAGACTCCAGAGAATCAAATAACTCTATTTAAAAAGTACAGAACTAAACAAAGAATTTTCAACTGAGGAATATTGAATGGCCAAGAAGCACTTAAAGAAATGTTCAACAAAACAACCCTAAAATTCCACATCACACCAGTCAGTACGGCTAAGATCAGAATCTCAGGTGACAGCAGATACTGGCAAAGATGTGGAGAAAGAGGAACACTCCTCCAATGGTGCTGTAATTGTAAGCTGGTACAACCACTCTGGAAATCAATCTGGTGATTCCTCAGAAAACTGGACATAGTATTACCTGAGGACCCAGCTATACCATTCCTGGACATATACTCAGAAGATGCTCTAACATGTAATAAGGACACATCCTCCACTATGTTCATAGAAGCCTTATTTATAATAGCCAGAAACTGGAAAGAAACCAGATGTCCTGCAACAGAGGAATGGATAAAGAAAATTTAGTACATTTACCCAATGCAATACTATTCAGCTATTAAAAACAATGACTTCATCAAATTCATAGGCAAATGGATAAATCTAGAAAATATCCTGAGTGAGGTATCTCAGTCACAAAACAAACAAACAAACAAACAAACAAACCACATATGGTATGTATTCATTGATAAGTGCATATTAGGCAAAGAGCATGAAATACCCACAATACAACTCACAGACAACATGAAGCTCAAGAGGAAGAAAGACCAAAGAGTAGATGCTTCAGTCCTACTTAGAAGGAGGAACAAAATAATCAAGGGAAGTAGAGGGTGGGAGGGACTCAAGAGAAAGAGAAGTGGGGGGTTGGAAAGAGGGACAGAATCAGGTATGGGAGGAGATGGGGGAGATTTACAGAGGGTTAGGAAATTGAATAGAGGTGTGTAGCAATGGGGGATGGGGAACTGGGGGTAGCAACCAGAAAGTCCCAGATGCCAGAAAAGCAAGAACCTCCCAGGATCCCGCAGGGATGACATTGGCTGAAATACCTCACAGAGGGGAGGGAAAACCTGTTGAGACCATAACCAGAGATTAGGCATGGACCCCTGGTTGAGGGATGGGGCCCCCCACCCATCTCCAAAATTTTAGCCAAGTATTGCTCCTGTCTAATGGAAATACAGGGACAAAGAGTGGAGCAGAGACTGAAGGAAAGGCCATCCAGAGACTGCCCCACCTGGGGATTCATCCCAATGCAGACACCAAACCCAGATACTATTGCTGATGCCAAGAGGTGCTTGGTAACAAGAGCCTGTTACAGTTGTCTCCTGAGAGGCTCTGTCAGATCCTGACCAATACAGATGCAGATGCTTGCAACCAACCATTGGACTGAGCACAGGGACCCCAATGGAGGACTTAGGGGAAGGATTGAAGGAGCTGAAGAAACCTTATCTGGCATCAATGGGAGGCAAAACCCTTGGTCCTGTGAAGGCTTGATGCCCCAGTGTAGAGGAATGCTAGGACAGTGAGGCAGGAGTGGGTGGGTGGGTGGGAGAGCACCTTCATAGAGGCGGCATGGGGGGGATAGGATAGGGGGTTTGCAGAGGGGAAATCAGGAAAGGGGATAACATTTGAAATGTAAATAAATAAATTATCCACAAAATATGTATGTAGAACAAGAATGACAACGTTGTCCCGTCAGGTTTGTGATATAATGTGTGTAGCTGCAGTTCATGGGCCAAGTACAGCATAAAGGTTGTAGGGTGAGAAATGGACCTCATAGATTCAAGGCTTTCAACTTTTATGTGAAATAGTATAACAGTAACCCATGTAATATTGTAGAAAGATCAAGAATATAGATTTTAGTTCCTAGGACAATCAGTAAGAAAAGCAGTCAATTGAGAAAGTAGAAACTAACTTTGTTGTTGTTGTTGTTGTTGCTGCTGCTGCTGCTGTTACTGTTATTTGGACAAGAGTGTTTCTCTATGTAGTTCTAGCTAACCTGAAACTTGATATGTAGACCAGTCTTGCCTTGTAGACCAGGCTTGCCTCGAACTAATAGAGGATCTCTTGCCTTACTTTATAAAAAGAATACAAATCTATTGAAAAAGAGAAAAGGGGGAACGAGAAGCAGAGAAGTAAATCAGACAAACAAAACTGAACCACTAAATGCAAGCATTGACCATTATATTGTGAACTGGCCCTGTGCATTCTAGTTAAAAGGCAGAGGTACCCGAATACATTGAAAAATCATGTACAACGATACTATATTGAGAGACAGCCTTTACGTATAAGGATCCTCATAGGCTTTAAGGGAACTGGTAAGGAAGATGTGCTGTAGAAACAGTATAAGACATGCAGCGTGCCATCCTCAATATCAGACAAATGATGCGTTGAGACAAAAAGTATTAGTAGAAAGAAAGTAGTTTACAAAAGGGTTACTGTGTTAGAAAGACGTAACAATTATCAGTGAATATGTAGCTGATAAAATTCCAAGTGAAATCTGTTTATGTTTTTCTCAGTGAGGTTTTTGGAGCACTTCATCTTAGTCAAGAGTTATATGTAGCTCACAGATTTAAGGAACAGCTAGGGTAATGGACACCAGCACAGGTATGAAAAGGGAAGTCGTTGGAGAGTATGATAATCTTGGGGGAGCCAACAACTTTTATCTTTCTTCACATGTTTTCAATTGCTGGTTGCCTCATGCCACGTATCATGTGTTTGAACATATTCCACAATCCAGGAAGAAGACAGATGTCTTTGGAATTTAATCCAACAGTGCCCATATTAAATTAAATTAAATTAAATTAAATTAAATTAATTAAATGTTAACTCCATTCTAGCTGGTGTTCTTACCATATTCCTGCTGACAATAGTGTTATAAATTCTCTGTACCCCCATAGCAGCTGGTAAACTTTTTGCTCAGGTAGGCTCAGCTGTATTGCCCCAGACCATGAAACTGGTGGGTATCAGTGTTCAAGGCCAAGTTTGTTTTCAACAGTTCCCCTTACTGCATCAAATGGGGAAGCTTTTCCTGACTTTTTTTTTTTAACCAGAATGTGCACTAGTAGAACTGAAATACCCTTCAACAGACTCCCCTGAAGACAAAGGAACATTTTAGTGGAATGCTTGGCCATACTCTAGGTGTGGTCAACGGGTAGAAAACATAAGGAAGCTTGCTGTTTCGTAAGAGGTTGACTTGTGACAACAGCCCAGTTCTAGATGAACTGAATACTAAGGTGAGAAGCTGAAAATCAAATATGCGTTCTGACGCATCTATGTATTTCCACACGTCTATAGTAAGAATGAAAGACTGTGGGAAGTTATCCCAGATTTCCCTCTTCTGTGACATGAGAGAAAGACAGCTGGTGTGGCTCCGTGCCCAGGCTAGGAAGCACTGGTGGTTTACCTGATTTCTAAATGAAGTGTGAGGTCTGTGCACTGACCAACTGTGCTGCACTCAGATCTTAAGATCAGAGCAGGCAGAGTTTGCATGAAACCAAGCATGAGATGCTATCTTGACTGACTTGGGAAATATTCTCTCTGAGTTATCACAACAATCTAAGGAAAATTATATTGTCCTATATTTGAGATAAAAACATTAACACTATCTAATGCTATCCTTTTAAATAAAAGATACATTTTTCTCTACATTCTCTATGACCCAGGCAATAAATTATAATCCCACAGTTTGTAAGAGAGGTTCTTTGTTATTTTCAGATTGTGTTTGAAGAACCCTTGCCTGGACCCAAGTGACATAAGGACTTTTGCCATAGTTCCCTTACCATATAAATGACAAGTTTGCTTCATGTATAGTTTATAGCCAACTTTCAATAAACTCACTAAAATATATCTAGTAAAACAGGAAATAAATCTCCTACCACCATCAGTTAATGGGGTTGCAAATACACACTGAACTGGAGAAATCACTACGTTTTCTGGACTACAGATCAAAGATGTAAACAGCAGGTTTCAAAGCCTCACTATCAGAAAGCTTAAAACATGTCAGAAGTTTATTAGGTGATCATTAAAATCACTGTCACTGACATAAAAATGATGCCTGGGATCTGCGGCACCAGCACCCACCTATAATGCTCACAGCTGGGAGGCTGGGCAAGAGAATCACAAGTTTGAGGCCAACCCTGACTACAGAGTGAGCTACAGTCCAACCTGCACTGCAATCTGAGGTCCTGTTTTATGGCCCCCAATCTTCCCTTTGGGCACTTTGTAGGGTTGGATGGAACTCCATTTTACATGGATGCTGGAGTATTGCTTTCTTTCTCTCTTGTGCATGCAGGCTCATGTTGAAAATCTCAAGGGCATCAGCCTGTCATTACATGTTTCATACTCCATACTTTGAGCCTCTGGGCATCAATTTAAGTGTTCTTACCGCCATGATTATGAGGAAGTATCTTTGACCTCCATATACATTGGTTGTTACTTCCATACTTATTAATCAAAAATCTGAGCTCCAAGGAACTGCTAGAATTTGACCAAGACTCTGTGTGTTTTATTCAGATTTGACAGTTTCTCTGTCACAAAATATGTATATTTCCAGTGTACTGAATTCCTTCTAAAATATTGAATAATGTAATCAATTGAGCATTATTTCCAAGAATAATTCACATTGGTAGTCATTGTGAAGAGCCCACATATTCTGGGTCACATTTTTTTCACTGTGGAATTACTGATGGGATTGGTATCAAAGCACCAGACCCTCTTGACAACACCAGAGAACCTTCAATGCCTATATTTTGTTGTTAGTTCTATGTTTTTAAAAAATGAATTTCATCATCCAGACTTGAAGACTTGGGAGAATGACAGAAAGTTAAGGTCACCAGGGACCTTCAGTGACAGCTTTACCAATACAACTGGATGTTCCTTGACTGTAAAACGTTTTAATGAAAAGAGACCCCTGAAACCTTTCTATTAATGTGCAGTGCCCTTTTATCACTTTGAAATGAGTGAATTGTCAGCCTGCCGATTACCAGGCATACAGTATATGCTCATTAAATCATGCACCATGGGTTTTTTTCGAATTGTCAAACTGTTTAATTGAAAAAATGTGTAGTGTCACTCTTATGGGAAAGAGGCAGGAATCAGAGGACTGGAGAGCTGACTCTTATCATTTTAGAGTTTGCTTTTAACTGCAGCCAGAAAGTGTTCTGTTTTACAGTTTTGATTAAAGGACTTTCCCTTCTGAATTTTTCTTGTTTTGTATATAACTCAAACACTGTAATTATAATGGAGTTTCTTTGATAATAGAACTACTAAATCATTCTGCCAGCAGCCTAAAACCAAGGGGAAGGGCTTGTTTTTGTACTGTAACTTCAAGGGTTTATTCTGCTTTGAGGGGAAACTGTAGAGGAGGAGATTTCGGTGGTTTTTATCTCAGCAAACCTCTGCTTCTATGACTGCATTGTTAAGTCTAGGCCTCACCTACACTCTGGTGGGCGTGTCTAGCCTTTCTGACTCTGAGTACCCTTAGGCTGTTGGTTCTCAGTAAGATAGTTACACTCCAATGCCTGAATTCCACCCTAGACTGAATACATCGGTATCTTGTGGCATGTACGTCACAGCTAGGGGCGAGAGGGTGGGGGTAGTGGGCATGACACTGTTATTAAGGGCTCTTTACAGGTGATTTCGGTGTGAGCCAATGTTGAAAGAGATTATCTAAATTGATTCCAGTTGTTCAGTATCTCCGGTCAAGATACCAGCTGTATCTTGATCACCAGCTGTGATCAACCGCACACATCAGCTAAAATTCCCTGCAAGTTAGCCAGCTGAAGGGTTTCAACAGGTTAAAAAGCTTGCATTCTGGGCTAACTTGGAGCATTAAATGAGGTTCTCTGAGGTAGAGCCCAGGAATCTCTTTCTGGCAAGCGCTTTAAGGTAATTCTTGGCACTGTGCTTTGAGAACATGCTAAGGAAGTAAGGCAATCTTCAGAAAGAGGAATTCTCTGGAGCTCCAGACGAGGACAAGTTACAGGAAGTCTGTGACAGGATTCCATGTTGTTTGTGGTTTTATCAGTCTAGCTTTGAGTGCATTCATCAGGTTCTATGATAATCACACTTATAATAGCATCAACATGACTTGAGGCAAATCTGTCACATCCAGTACCATATTATAGCTTGGTAGAGATGGATACCTATCCCATAATGTTTTTGAACCTCCATGTATTAGTTTCACCAGAGGTGCAAGTATCAGGGCCTGAGCCCTGGCAGCCCCTAGAAGCAAGGCCCACCCACCTTTCCCAGCAAGGTCAATAGAAGAAACAATCTTGAAAACAAACAAACAAAAAAAAACAAAAAAAAATTTCTTCCATGTGGTCATACTAGAAAGAGAAACAGAGGTCCAGTAACACAACACACACACACACACACACACACACACACACACACACACACACACACACACA
>JANHMN010000001.1:168364759-168386524 GCA_030674055.1 Rhabdomys pumilio
AGGACAGTGCTGTTGCTTGCTTGTCCTGTTGCTTTGCTTCAGCTTCATTCTAGTGTGTGAGCTGCTTCTATGGTAGTAGTTTTCCTAACACAGAGAAGACCTTTCTCTCTTAAGGCTCCAGATGATTTCTGGGTAACTCACAACTTGCATATTAACCATTTCCATTTGTATATTTTATTGTTGTGGTCTGGCTTATGCTCCCTCTACCAGATTGACAGCCTCATCTCCAATATTACTGTATTCAGAGGCAGGGCTTTCAAAGAGATAATTAAAGTTAAATGAAGTTTTAAGGGTGAGGTCATAACCCAATACAACCAGTTCCCTTATAAGAGCAGGAAGAAACTTCAACTATGTGTAGCCAGAGAATCAGGTGAGGACAGGTGAGCAAAAAAAGTAAACTGTGCAATTCAAGGAGAGAGCCAGCCCTCCGGACCCTGTGGTCTTGCACTGTTAGTCTCTAGAAATATGGGAAATAAACTGCTATTGTGTAAGCTCTCTGATATTGAATCATGGACCTTCCACTTTAAGAGATCGGGCATTTAGGAGACCAGATCTAATTCAGGGAAGAAGTTAGGCCAGGACTCCTACAGTTCTGCTTCTGAGACAGAGAATTTAAAAACCATGCTGTGGCCTTGTAGGCCCCATGCAACCCCAACTTCTGAAACTACAAGAGAGATGTATAGTCTACCCAGAATCTGTTTCCTTGTCAGGTAGGCTATGTTGAATTAGATCTCATGGTGTGCAACTTCCTGTCACCCTCCAAAGTCTTATGAAAGCCAGACCATCTCCTTCATTCCGAGGATTGTTTGAAAGGTCTCTCCCACTACAGGCCATCCATCAGTTGTCTATGCTCTCCAGCTCTCCATGGCTCCACCATGTTGTCTCTGCTATGATCCTTTCTCTCCACCTATTCGATTGCTTTTCTACGTAAAGGCCTAGGCAAGGCCTCCATGGTAAGAGGGTCTCTCTCCTAGTAATGTACATCGTCCTAAAGTCAGCTCTTTCCCCAACCCCACAACTATGACTTCTAACACTTCATCTGTGCTTTTTGTTGTAAAAGTCCAAGCTGAGATAGTTATTGATAAATTCTAATATTGGATTTAATTTATGACCTTCAGTTCACACTGACTTAGACAGAGCTCTTAATTCAGACCAAAACTACTAGACATCATTCCCCTGTCTGTCTTTTTATGTAATACCCAGCAGGATTAGACGAGAACTTCCTTCATCAACCGTCTACTTCTTCAGAAGTTACTCACTGTGTGCCAACCAATGGGCCAGTCACTCATAGATGAGGATAAAGGGTCTGTACTCTCGATGAGGAAATACAACAGGTGCATAAACACTGTCACTCACTTATAAAAATGCCAAGACTAAAGTGGCTGACTGCAACCGATAGGGCAAGGAGAGTCTGTGGTGAAGCTGGCATCAAAGATGGGCTTTGAAGGAGAGAGAAAATGTGGCCGTGTAGAGCTGGTCAATGAGAGAGGGCAGTTGAACAGGTGGAGCCGAGGCCTACAGGTTCAATTCCTGGGTCATTTACAGTTTAGTGTAAAGTTTTACCTAAATATGTAATCTACACAGGGAAACTTTTGTTCACAGTCATGTTAGACTCAATGTTTAGAATCTTATGCACATCACATTGAGTCATCTATACTCATTGTAACGGCACAAGGTAGATACTAACATTTTACTTCGTAGATGAGGAAACCTAGGCATAACTAAGGTAAGTAAATTACTTACTCATCCACTATACATGCAGGAACTGGGTTTTGGTCCACTTAGTTTTTATAAAGGCTTGTGTAAGGGAGCCCTGAGAATCTCACTGAAGCTTGGTGAGTAGTAGGGTTGACAGATTTCTAAATGAGGTAAGAGGTGACGTTTCAAATGGACAGTTTTGTACAATTCCTTGAGCCAAGAGAAAGGCAGATCTAACAACCATAGTGGGGCATTGCAGTATCCCAAACCATCTTCCTGCAACTTAGCAGTATTTGGAGCCCTCGGTGGAGATAAATTGTTGGTTCAGGGAAACAAAGGTGTTTTTCAGGCACTTAGCTACCCTGGGCAGCCAGGACAGGGTTATGAAAGGACCTTTTCTGCCTCTGCTGCCTTCCGGGCTTGCGTCCTTAGTGAATCTGCTACAGCAAAATGGAGTTTGTTAGTTGCGTGTCATCTGAGGGTGGCAATTAGTTGCATGTGTTTGGTAGGGTGCCAGCCCCTGGTGCGCCAGACCTTAGTGCGGGAGCCACTGTGTCATGAATTAGTCTTTAAATACAAGCAAGGTTTTAAAATGGAGCATGCTAATTTGGGTTTTACTAACTCCTTCCGAAGAAGGGTAGTCCTGTTCTGTGCCAGCTGGCCTAGCTGGCATTTAGAGAGAAACTGGGTCGCTATCAAAGATCACATAGCCCCTCCCTCCATCTTTGGGAGCAAAATGGCCCCAGGAGCTGAGTGGGCAGAAGAAGCAAGGTGAACGAAGGGGCAGCAGCGTTGGTGATGGCAGCCAATTGACTCGCCTGAGGTCCTACCAACCTCACCTTGGGAAAGGACACCGAGCCTGCTTTTCCCAACTCACATGGCCCAGAGGCCACCCATTCAGTGGCTTCTACATAAAAGGCTCCCTTATCCCATTGCTGATACACTGCGCCTTTTATGCAAGCCATACTTAAGGGATTATCACTGCAGCTTTTAACTTCCCCCAGAAAGAGCTGAATGAAAGTGAATGGGGCGGAAGAGTCCTCAGTGAGAAACTGCCCCCTCCAAGCCCAAGATGCTCACAAAACCCCTAATCACCAATTAAGAATGCCATTCTGTTTTTGAGGTAGCTAGTTACAAATGGAATGTTCTCATTAACTGTTACCGTGTATGTGTATATACATATACAGATATACACACATATATGTAATCATTACAAGGGGTTCTGTCATGTGCACAGAGCACAACTCAAGGATATAGAATGGAGTTGGTGTCATATACTCGGGCCCTTGTCCCTTTAACATGGCGCCACCTTTTCCTATTGCGAAAGAGCAGTCACACCATCATCTTTTGACTCTTTCAGCTCAGCATCTTCCCCAAGAAAGTTTTAATGGGAGTGGGCTTTTTAATAAAACATTTTCCAGATGATGAGCAGACCTTGAGAAATTGTCACTGTGGTACAGTTAAGGCTGGAAATGGGACCTTGCTTATTTACTTATTTATTTTTGTTTTCTTTTGCCAACATCTCTTTGTTTCCAAATAGGATTATTCTGTATTCTGAGGGAGAGACCTATACCTAGGGAGACAGAAAGGAGATGTAAATAAGTTTTATACTTCTTCTGAAGGTTGGGCTGGCTTGGGGTTGTTGTTGTTTTGTTTTGTTTTTGTTTTCTCATATGAATTTATCTCTTCAGTAGATTGCTGAGATGTCTGAGTTGTCCTGGTTACTAATGTACTATACATTAAATTCAGGGTCCGTTTCCTTTTTTTGTTTTGATTTCATCTGCTTATTTGATTCAGGCCCTCTCTTCCTCTGAAGGCAGCCTATTAAATCTACTAATAAGCTGACAATTCCTGAGAAATCCTAACCAGAAAGCTTTCCTGACAAGGCAGGAAATCAGCGTAGGGGAACATTACAGAAGGACAGTTTGAGTACTTGAATACTGTCAGTGGTCTTAAGTGGGGAGTTTAGTTTGCAAGGCAATCCTTTCTGCAGTTTATTTAGATGCTTATTTAATATTTTGTATCTCTCCAGGACAATGTGTTGCTTTTATGAAGAAAAGCCAATAACAAGCGTACCGTGGTTTTAATTTATGATGCCTCCTACAGCGTTGTGGGGATCTTACTTGGGATGCCTGTGATTATGTCTGTAAGCAGCAAGTAAACCAGCTGGTATTTGTTCTGAAAGTGTTCCGAGAACACCCTCCTGTTAATGGCCCATGGCTTGATCCGGCATCTGGTAAACTAATACGTTGTCATTTTCACCATGAAAGTCAGCACAAATCATTAAGGATTCTACAGCCGTTTGCGTCCTTCTCGCGCCTCGAATACACCAATTACCACAAAATTATTCCTATTAGCAGCATGATTGAATGATGCTAACCTGACTGGAACTGGTTGGCAGGATTTCTCTCATAATGACAGTAATGGACTGAGCAGTTGAGTCCTTGCTGGGCTCCGTTAAGCAGGAAGGTTTGGTAGTACATGTTTGTGACCCCTGGTGAGCAGTACCATCTAATCATGGGGTAAGTACCAGGGAACACACTGCTTGTCCTTTTTCCTCAGCATGGGGAAACTTTCTCATCGTGTTTTAATTTAGTAGGGGATAGAATCTCAGCACACTATTGTGCATGGAATTCAGAGACTGCTTTTTAATACAATCATTACCATTGCATAAGAAGCTCAGCCATGTCACACACTCATGATAAACAATGTCTGCGTTTTAATGAAATATTCCACAAATGAAATGCTATCCTTAGAAGTAACTTAGAAACAGGCAAGAATGCCCAAGATCGATGATTTCATTTACCTTTCTTTTTGCCTAATCTAGGTATGTAAGGCCACGTGAGCTGTGTGACTGAAAATGCCTATCAGGCAGACAGTCCGAGATATATGGCACAGGCCAGTGAGAACTCCCACCTCCCATCCCCTGAAGTTCTGCCAGGGCTTCTGTATGGAAAGATATCAGGTTGGATGTTTTTCTGCCGTGATCTGAGGGAGCCAGAGAACATACAGAAACTTTTTAGGGCCAGTCCTATCTTGTTTTGTGTCTTTCATCTCTTTGAACATAGTTTTGGAAGCTACCTCAAGTGAGATGTGACCCAAAACTACACCTTGCTTGAACTCCAGTTCCTGGTCAATGGCTCCTCTGACATACTGGATGTGTAGAAGAGGTGGACTCTTCCCTGGCAGAAAAGTGTTGGTAACCCATGAGATAATCCCTGGCCAGGGGGACAGGAACTGCCGTTCTTCATTTCTATGTCTGACTCAAATGCATTATACACAGACACACACTTCCAAAGCACACAGATTTTCTAGAAATGTTTTAGTAGGTTCCACCCCAGTTCACCGTAGTTACTCATTTTGAAAATGCATTCTAAGAACATCTTCGTTGGGTAAGGGAATGCTGGTATCCTTCACCAACATGGCCTTTGTTGACTCTGATATCCATGTCTCAGCTGCCTAGTCATCTGAAAGAACTAGTTCTCTACTGATGGATGTTTCCTTCCACAGACATACCTGAGAGCTTTGTTTGACTAGTGCCTGGCTGAGACTCACAAAGGGCACAATAATGGTCTGTACCCGAAGCTGGTGTGGTGGGCAAGGCTGAAATTCAAGTGAGACCACAAATTCTTGGCTTCTCTGATGGTCACTGAGTTGCCTTTCTTTTTCCTGCCCATCTTGTGGGAATCTGTTAATCAGTAACTAACAGAATTCACATCTTAGGGTCTATACCTGGGAAAGCCATATTTAAGACAAGGCCTGTAGGAAAGAAAAAGTCAGTGTGATAGAGCTCTCCCAGAAGCCACTGTGAGTAGATAGTGAACAGGCAGTATTGGGGCGCAGGCAGGAATAGGTGTACAAGGGAAGGTTGGCAAGAACCGAGTTTCAGAAGACACCCTGTGCTCTAGATACATTTGTGTCAGAATATAAAATAGACAATAGTTAAAGAGTTTTTAGAACAGAGATGATAATTTACAATGTATTCTTTTTAATATTACTCTGTTATATAGAAATTACTGGGAAGAGCAAGAATAGTTGTCAAGAAGACAATAAAGAGATTTGATAATTTCATGTCTAGAGCCAGTGAACATGAAGGCGGCCTACTAGACTCCAGAACTTAGCACTTGGTAACTGTTGAATCCTCAGTAACGGCAGTTACTGAGGTTTTCCCATCACAAAAGTATAAATGAAAACCAGGTTATAAATCATGTATCTGATTGTTTCAAAACTGTAACCATAGAAAATATTTTAAGGACAAAATGTAACAAAAAGTCAAGCTATGACCTTTATATCATTGAAAGTAGCCAAATATCAAAGACAACTGTGTGGTGTTATTACAACATGAGCTGTTATTTGGATAATGATATTTAGATGAGGTTTTTAAAAAGAAAGATGGAGTTTTAAATTATGATATATTCATACCAAATAAGTTAGTTTCTTATCTTCATCTCATTAGAATTGTTATAATTTAATGTCTTCCATTTTTTCCAACATACTCTGAGTCTGAGTCTATTCTTATATTAGTTATGGTCTAATATAAGAATCCTACATTAAAACCCTGGGTCCAAATATAGCCACTCTTCTGACTTAATGCATCATCTGTGGTTTCTTGTATGACACAGGGGCTGTGATGAGGGTCCAAGAGCCCCAAATATGTCTTAACCAGTTCTTTATAGAGAAATCTGCTGAGTCCTATCTAAAGAATTAAAAATTACACTCAATTTATGTTCAACGTGTGGGCAATTTAAATATATATTCGTCAAGCTTAAAATTAGAAAAGTTAAAAATATTTCATTTATTTTCAGTAAAGTCACATTTCTTGTAAAGTGTGCAAAAATATGCTGACCAACATTAAAATGTTTAAGCCAAATGAATATATATATATTGACACTTTCATTAAATCATAATATTTTCTATAAAATTAGAAGGATTTCTGGTGGTTTTTTTTTCATTCCATCTAGGTGCCAGTGTGAAATTTCATGATCAGATTTCTTACATGAATATTGTAACCTACTTGTAGTCAAAAGGAAGGGCACAGAGTTAATAATTCCTTATTATCAGAATGTCCCTTAGCTCCTGGGTACTGTAGTTGTGAGTCCTGCCCAAGAGTGAGAAGCCTCTGGAAGTAGGAAATGGAGTTAGCAGGTTCCCATAAAGAAACCCAGTGTTTTTCATGACTGAGACTGAGATTTCCTCATGTGTGAATTCGTTGTACCCTTACTGTCTGAGATGGAGATGACAGATTACTGTCTCTTTTTCTTGCCTAACCCTTTGTGATGCTCAGTCTCATGTGCCCCACAAACCAGTAGTTTCTCACTGTCTTTACTACCCACATTCTGCATCCCTGCCTGACCCTCATGGCCAGCGGCCTCTTCTTCAGTGAAATGGGGCATGAGGGCTGAGAAATGTTTGCTAGAATGTTCCTCACTTATCACAATGGTAGGAGTTTGGGGCTCTGTCTAGCTGATGAAACCATCAAACCCCAGCTCCTAGACTCTCAATGTGTTGTCTCATTATTTGGGGTAGGGATATATTTGTGATGGAAAGTTTTCTCTAAAGTGTAAGGTTCAGGATCTATACAGAGCCATACAGTCCATGTGTAAACTTCAGATAAGGAAGGAAATAGAAATAGAAAGAAATAGAGCGTTTTAATCTGTAAATTCACACAAGTAGACCAGTAATCCAGAAACATAATCAGTAAATGTTGGCTACATATTACAGATCTAGCTTTAGGTCTTGACAATGACAATGTATATTGTTATGGCCTTTGGGAATTTTGTAACACATGGCTGTGACAGGCTAGAAAAATAAATTAAAAAATAAATAATCACAAGGAATTTTGGAAAGTTTGGAGTAGTAAGGCCCTCATATTCAGAGCGCAATGCATAAGTCAGAAACTGAAATAATATGGATCTTGAAGTTTGCTTTATAAACAACTGTAAACTCAAGCCAACCTTAAAAACCAACTTTAAACAAAAATCTACAAAACACTATAGCAACAGCATTTAAAATTGTGGGCTTCAACCAGAGCTCTGCTTAAAAGAAAATCTATAGTGTGAGACATTGAATAACACATAAAAACAAACATACAAAAAAAAAAAAAAACAACGCAGTTAAGCACCTGAGGTAAGAAAAGAACAGCTAAATACACAGAGAATGCAGCATGAACAAAGGCAAAACTAAGACTAAGATTTCTAATTAAAAAATAAGCCAAATATCATAAATGCAGTTGTCTTCATAATCTTACAGTGTGTGTGTGTGTGTGTGTGTGTGTGTGTGTGTATGTGAGAGAGAGAGAGAGAGAGAGAAAGAAAGAGAGAGAGAGAGAGAGAGAGAGAGATAGCATAAGAGCATATGGTGTGACAGGGAGATATGTGTGCCCTGGAGTGCCTGTGAGGGTCAAAGGACAATTTCAGAGAACTGGTTCCAGGGATTGCATTCAGGTCATAAGGCAGGCACCTCTATGCACTGAGCAGTCTCTCTGCTCTTCTCCTGTCTCAAAGGTCTTCTTCTAGGAAGTAAAGTGAACTAAGGAGATAGTCTGCCAACTAGCATAACCAAAAATGGAGCCTAGCAAAACCAGACAAGGTGTGGTGGGCATGAACCCAACCATCGAAAGAAAGAACTCCACTAAAGAAACAGAAAACCTTTGGAAAATGGCCTGTAGGTAACTGAAAATCCTCTGCCAGTGATACCTGCTGTAGGTAAGTGTGATGGTTTGAATATGCTTGGCCCAGGAAGTGGCACTGTTAGGAGGGGTGCCTTGTTGGAGTAGGTGTGTTGCTGTGGACATAGGCTTTAAGACCTTCCTCCTAGCTGCCTGGAAGCCAGTCTTCTTTTAGCATCCTTCAGATGAAGATGTAGAACTCTGAGCTCAGCCTACACCATGCCTGTCTGGATGCTGCCATGTTCCCACCTTGATGATAATGGACCTCTGAACCTGTAAGCCAGCCCCAATTAAATGTTGTCCCTTATAAGAGTTGCCTTGGTCATAGTGTCTCAGCAGTAAAACCCTAATTAAGACAGTAAGGAACCTAAACCTACCCAAGAGGAGAAAGCAGAAGCAACTAAAGCAACCTTGGGAAGAATCAGAAACTCAAGGTCATAGAGGGAATGTTCAATATCAAATGATTTTGAAGTTTCATGGAACAGATGATGATATTATTTTATATGGCACTAGGTAAGATTAGTTTCATATCTTCTTAATGAAAAATAATATAGACTTCTGGTAGGATATATTCTATACTAGGGAAAAGTCTCCAAGATATAATTTTAAAAGGAAAACACAAAGCACTGTGTCTTTTGTACTACCATTTCAGTGTGTGTGTGTGTGTGTGTGTGTGTGTGTGTGTGTGTGTGTCTGTGTCTCACATGCTTGCAGCTGTGATATCTGTAAGGAAAACAAAGCTACTCATAACAGTGGTTGCCTCTAGGTAAGAGACTAAGACAGTCTGAGGCAGGTCAGAGGCAGATCCATTGTAATGTAGATGTAGAGGTAGAGGTATATACATCCTTTTTAATTCAATACTGGGTACATGCATTAAGTAGTCAAAAATTATATTAAAAAAAGAAATAAAACTGTCCATAGCAGATAAAGACAGAAGAGTGTAGATGTGCTTTCATGCAGCCATTGTGGCAGTTCCAAAACACCAAGCAGAGAACTGTGACTCACCTTCACTATAGACTGAAGATAGTTTAAGTTAGAAGTTGGTGAACCTAGAAACGAGTGCAGCTATTGAGGAGAATGCCAGCCCTATGGAAACATTGTTGTTTCCAAGTACAAAGGGAGCTTGGACTCACGCTCACGCCTGCTCAGTGCCAATTCTTAGATAACCGAGCAGTGTCTGGACCACCTGCCCATCGTCTGCAGGCGCAGTTAGACTCCTTGTCAGTAAATCTAAACTGTTGTCACTCCTAGGTCATCTTGATTCTATAAATGTTAAAGTGGCATGAACTGGGCTCCTCAGGTAAGAGCAATTGCTGCTCCTGCATCTCCCAGGACAGAGATGCCGTCACAACCATCCGTAACCCCAGTTCCAGGGGATGTGTTGCACTCTTGCCTCTGTGGACACCAGGTCTACGTGTGGCACACATACACACATACAGGCAAAATACTAGTACAAATAATATGAAAAAATAAATCAATATTTTTAAATGAAAAGAACTGTCTTAAGATCGGTAAATTACACCCTCCACTACTACAGCCACTGTCTGCTGATTCCTTCCTTCCATCCTTTCCTTTTCACCTTTCTGTTTATCTATCCATCTTGCCTCCTGGGGATATACTTTTATACACATTATATTTAGATACCAAGGTAAATTTTTAAGTGGAAAAAAAAAAAACCTCAAAAATTAAAATATCTTGTTTTATAGTCCAAACTAGTTTTGTTTTATTGTCACAGAGTCTCATGTAGCCCAGCCCAGCCTTAAACTTTCTATGGAGCAGATGCAGGTCCTGAACTCCTGACTCTCCTTCCTCCACTCCCCCACCCCAAATGTTGTTATCATAGGCGTGAGTCTTGACCTTTAAAGAATGTTTAAATAAATCCCGTGTGTGTATGTGTGTTGGGTGGACAAGTGTGTTTCTTACAAGAAAACTGTATGAGGATCACCTTTGATCTTTTGAAGAAGTAACTGAGGGTGTCTGTAGAGGTGGTTTTGAGAGAAAGGAGACTTTTGTTTTTCATCTTACTGTGTCACTTGAATCGCCTACCTTATTCACCCACACAGTTATTTTAAAGTGGCAGGAGATGTAGGCCATTGGGAGTTTGACTGCAGCCGAGGTGTCAGTGCTAATGCTGTATACAGCACATTCCTGTGTCCCTCACCCCTACCCTGACCCAGGACCAGTAAGTTCATTCTCTTTCCACCAGCCTTTGTCCTGTCTCCAGAGATCCACCTGGAGTGATATCATCCACAGATAGGAGGTCATAGACACAGAGGAGCTTCAAGCACATGTTTGCTGGCAGACGTGGGTAAAAGCATCGTCCTCTTGCCTGCTGAGAGCTCGATTCCATCATGACTGACTTGCCTGCATCTCACTGCTTCCTGAGCAGTTTCTCTTGGAGCCTCTAATAAAGGCATTCACTATTCATCTTCTCAATATTCTGAGATGAGACATTTGTATTCTACTCTGAATGTATGGATACTTGAAACATTTTTGTTATTATATTTATTCATATTATTGTATTATCTTGTTAGACTGTGGACAGAACCCAGCGCTTCATGTACATTAGGCTAGGCCTCTATTCTGAGTCCTATTCCCAGCCTCTGAAAAGCAGTGTCTCAGTATATATGAGTGTGGGCTGTGGGAAAAAGAGCCCAGTGGAACCATCTCAGAACGTGGCATCGGGAGCAAGAATGCTGGCCATCCTTACAGTCATTAAAAGTCCTCTCCCTGTTTAAATGCCCAACTGTATTTTGTGCTTTCTAGTTTCAGTAGAAGGACTGCAGGCTAGCCACTGCCGCCAGCCCTTCACTTTCCTGCACATACTTGGAGTTCATTATTCAGCTACTCATAGCTAATGTGTTATGCAAGTTCTTAACACCTTCTGAAGCTCATCTTGGTAAAGAACAAACCACCAATTGTCAGAGAGAGAGAGAGAGAGAGAGAGAGAGAGAGAGAGAAAGAGAGAGAGAGAGATTGTTTTGTTGAAAGAGTCTCAAGACAGGATCACTAATGACTGGAAAAAATTCAGCCTGCTTTAAGAGGGACCTGTATTATGACTCCTCAGCAGAGGGGTCTCTGCAGACAAGCAAATTATGAAAAAACACTTTGCTTGTAGATTGCAGCAGTGCCTCTGAGCCCAGAGTTCATTGTCAAATACAGCCTGCCATTTGGGTGTAGTTTCTTTGCATTTTTAATCATGTTTGCCATCTCAGTCACTCTCTGCAACAGGGCTGTGGGTCACCAATGTGAACGAGCACGGCTCTTTTGTAAATGTTTATGCTCCTGTGGTAGTTTGTTTATTCTCATAATATTCAAAGCATTTATAATCCTACTGTCTAACCTAAGTGGATGCCTGCATTTAGAGCCATAAATGTCTAGATTGGAGTGGCTCTTGACAGCACGACTCTAACTGTAACATATTGTATGTTAGAGAATGCATGTGCATGCACACTTATATACATAGATATTTATTCTCACCCCCACAAACAGGGTAATTTATAGCCCAGCACACTTCCAGACTTAAAAAGAAAATTGTCCTGGTCCAGGAGTAAACAGAGAAGTGAATTCTCTGTTCTGTAGTGCTTGGTTTGTGGGGCAGTCTAGCCTGGAGCCTGGTGACTCTGCAATCAGGGTATGTACACCTTACTTTTCAGTCGCTTTGGTAAAACACCATAGTCAGAAGTAATTTACATGGGGAAGAATGCTTTTGGCTTACCAGCCCTGACCAGGGGGTGGGGGTGGGGGTGGGTCCTGATGGCAGGAATGAAAGCAAGTGGTCAGAGCAAGAAGCTGAGAGCAATCAAATAGACAAGAGTAGAAAGTAAACTGGAGAAGGGGCCAGGCTGTGATCTCTCAAAGCTCACCCCACTGATGCCTTTCCACTAGACAGGTCACCCAACCTCCCCAAATAACTTCACCCACTAGGGCTGTCATTCAAACCACCAAAGAGTGACTTCCAGCAACTCATAGAAAAGTCACTGGATCTAGGCAGGTGAGTCCATGTTTGGGAGCAATGTGACATCTGCAAGATCTTGGGAATTAACTATGGTGATTCTTGATGAGCGTCAGTTTTGTTTGTATGTGTTTGGGCCAGGGAGATTGCATGATGCGCATGCTGACTGACCATGGAGGCTTAGAGGCGAACCTCAGTGCTGCTCATAGGGAACCATCCAACTTGAGTATTTTCAGTTTGCTTGGCTTTTGAGTGTTTTGCCTCACTTATGGATGTGTACCACACATATGCCTGATTTCCAGGTTTGCCAGAACAGAGCATCGGCTTCCCTGAAACTGGAGTTACAAATGGCTAACAAATGGCTAACCACATCAAGGGTGCTGAGAGCTGAACCCAGTCCCTCAGAAAGAGCAGCAAGTGATCTAACCACTGAACCATCTCTCCAACCTGGATCTTGTTTTTGAGAGAGGGTCTTTCACTGGTCTGGGAACAGTCATTGATTAGGCTGAGCTGGATGACCATCAAACCCCAGAGAGCAGCCTATATCTCATTCCCCAGTACTGGAATTACAAATGCTCCCCACCATGCCAATTTTTTGTATGAAGTCTATAGTTCAGACCCAGGTCTCATGCTTACAGTAAGCACTAACAAACCAATCAGCACATCAACCTGAGAGAGGAACAGCCGCTGAGAGAGGAGCATATGTAGTTAAAGATGACAGCTTAGAACCTACAACGCTTTGTGGTGCACTTGTAACCTGTTCACAAGGTGTAACCAGTAGCTGATTGTCAGGCATCATCAGTATTCCTTTCTTCCTTCCTTCCTTTCCTTCCTTGCTTCCTTCCTTCTTTCTTTCTTTCCTTCCTTGCTTTATTTATTTATTTATTTATTTATTTATTTATTTATTTATTTATTTATTTATTGACAGGGTTTCTGTGGGTAATGGCCCTGGCTTTCCTAGAACTCAATTTGTAGACCTGTCTGGCCTTGAACTCACAAAGATCCACCTACCGCTGCCTCCTAAGTGCTAGAATTAAAGGCATGTACTACTTACCCAGATTCCTTCAGCCTTTTAAAAAATGAATCACTAGGATTGGACTATTCTTAGCACTAGCCCTCACATTATCCAATGTTGACAGTCTATTGATATTGGACAATTCTCAAGTCTGTTTTTTAGTTCAGGCAGTGTTCTGGGTGATTTGGACTCGTTGCTTTTACATTTTGACACGATTGTTGGTTTCCCATGTCCTGGAAGTTTCTAAGATTTTTGAGGTCTAGAACTTTTCACATGGTGTCCAAAACCTGTCGTGTATTCTACTGGGGTGCTAGATGATTCATTGCACAGCACTTCCTAGTTGCTCTTTTTCCAGGCTTAATAAGTACTTACGTAGACTAATACCAGGCTGCAGAAACAGTAAAATGGGGAGTTTGGGTTAATATTTCTTTGTTGTCCAATAATTCTTGAAATTACCACATGGGGTTATTTGCAAGGAGCATTGGTGCATCGGTCTGCCTGCTTTTTATTTGATATTTCTTTAGCTGAGGGTTCCCTGCTTAATGGGCTTCCCTTTGTGAAAATTGTGAGCTCAGAGATGAAAAGGGGAGTTGCTGTGTTTAAAGCAGAGGGAGAAGACAGGGGAACCCCTTCAACAGCATTGCTCCATTTGTTACTCCTCATCTTCCCTGTTCTGTTACCCCAAATGCCTCCAAACCAAGAGGTGGTAAATCAGCTAGAATAAGCGCGTGTCATGAATTCATGAGGACTGGGGTCAGACCCTACTTAAATGCCAGTGTATAATAACCCAGCTATAATGCCTTTGCTTGGAAAGAAGACATATGTCATCCCTAGAACAAGCTGGCTAGCTAGGCTAGTTATAGACAAGCTCTAGGTTCAGTCAAGACACCTGCCTCACTGAATGAAGTGTAGACCAATAAAAGAAGATTCCAGATGTCTGTCAGACTTCTACCTCCATGCATATGTACATGAGTGCCTGCAATGGAATGTTATAAGTCTCTAAACCCATCCTGCATTCCTTGCTTTCATGCCATGGGTAGGCTCTTTTTAGGGTCCACTAATTCACAGCATCAGGAGGTAAGGTAGGTACTTGGGAAATCCCACTGTACCCTTCATCACCATCAGCACAATCTCTAGGAAGACACTATGGGGATGAGGACTACAGGATACGAAGAGGGGCCGTCAAATGGGCCATCACATGCCTGCAGCCGATCGCCTGAAGCTTTTGTTTAGAAAAAACTGTAAATTGATTAGCAAGGCTAAATGTCAAGGTACATTTTATTGGAGTCATCTATGTGTATTTGGAATTTGTTATGATATATTTGAATCTAATGTGTATTAATATGTGGGCAAAGGTTAATTTTGTCTATTTCTCGTTGAGACTCTCCGCTTGTCTTTCCTTCCTTCACAGCTTTGTGAGATGTGTGTTTCTCACTTTGGTGGCCTGTCTTTGACTTTGGCGCATCACTAATTATGCACACAATTTTGGAACGACACTGACATGAATACGAAATATTAATAAACCAACAAGTCAAGCAGTTTTCAAAAATCACATTATGTGTACTTACTGCTTAACTGACCTTTTCTGCAGTTACTTACATCTTTTAAAAATCCATTTAATTTCAAAGCCAGAATATTAGCCTATTTATATGTAAATTGTCTTTAATTCACGCATTGATTTAGAAGACTAATCCAAAAGATCTTTTACTGCAAGTGACCTTTTTGCCTTTATTCTTGTGGGAAAACTCTCAAGTGGTTTCTCAGTGACCCCCCATCTACCTGTGGTACAACATGCATGAGCTTGAGTCTCCATAAATCATTCACAATTGTAGTTTTCAGGCAATACTGAATTATTAACAAGGTAATTGTTTTGCGTACTCTCCCAGTGTGCATGGGGCCATTTGCAGGCAGGATTTCTGTTCCTCATAGTATCACTCTAGCTTTATCTTTACCCAGTGAACCTTTACTGAAAACTTCTCTAAGCAATACGATGTATTATCTGAGCTGAAATAGTGGTTCTTGGCGACTTTCTCTGAAGAACTTTGACGTCAGAGAAGTCTTAGCTTGTATTATTCTCTTCTATATCTGCTGTAGAACACATAGTATCTCAAGATGACAGATGGGTGGATTCACACCCACAGTCAGGTGTACATATAATTCACTTAGCTTTCTGCTCTCTTTGTTTCGTTAATCTTAAGGGACCACTGTAACTAGTGATTCATAAGTTCTCTTTCATCAGGGACTACATGTACATTGGGATTGTCTGTCTAGCTCTTGTTATCATGGGGATAATGCAAAGAATTGAAAATTTGATGTATGTGGAAGATTTGAAGCAAATTAAGGTTTCTGTGTATGTACACACACATTCACAAACACACACATGCATACACACACACACATACACACACACAAATATACACACTACACTATATTTGTGCTTTCATCCCAATCTTCTCCCTTGAAACAGAAATATCTGTCAGGCTTTGGATTTATTTATTTGTTTAGAAAAAGAGACTTATTCTGTAGCCCTAGCTGGCCTGGAACTCTTACAGATCAGGCTGGCTGGGAACTCACTGAGGTTCATCTGTCTTTGACTCCTAAGTACAGGAATGAAAGGCACAGACCATCACACCCAGGCTTCTGTTAGACTTCTAACCTGAGGTGATGGATAGGAAGTCATGGATGCTCAGAGACAAAATGTAAATATGCATTGTGAATTTGTAGAAATTGTTCCACATTCAATGGTGCTCTTCCGAGGGAGTATTCATTTAGAGCATAATATGTCCCTCCTCTACCCTGAGCCTAGAGAGCTAGGGTCCTGTGATCATCTACCTCCTCTGTTTAGCACTTATGTCACTCTGAAAGAGACTTTTGTTTGTTTAGTGTTAGGGATTAAAGTCAGAGCCTCTATTGGTGCGGCTAGCATTCTACCACTGAGCTATATCCCCAACCCAGAAAATTATCAAATGTATAACAAAAAATGTAAACATAGCCAATTCTCATTTTTTTTTTACTGGTAATTATAGTCCATAAAGTTGTCACAGCCCCTGAGTTAGTGAATAGTAAGTCACAGCTTTCATAAGTGGTACAGACTTAGGTTTCCAGGAGCCTTTGGCCAAACAATTTTGCTAACTGATCAATAAATAACCTTGTTTCATATTCATTTTTATTTGAAGACATCTTATTTAACCTATGCTTGTTTCATTAATACCAACGGTGTTGAACTCATGGCTGTATGGAGCTGTCAATCACAGGCTTCCTGCAGTGAGGGCACTAGCTATCACTTCAGTCCTGCACATAGGGGGCATTTGAAATATCCTAGTCATCCAAAAGCACAAAAAGGTGAAAAGATAGCACCTAGAAGAACATAAATAGATCCTTGTCCATAGGACAAGACTAAAGGAGAGTCTAGGGACCTGTCTGGTTGTCCTTCCTTCTTTGGAACATGTGTGTCTCATGATAACTTCATCTCTAGAAATGTCAGCAAACCCCTGCAAAGGTATTAAGAGTATTGATTCTGGGGTTACAAATAGATTACAAATTGGAGAATTGGAAATTTCCTGACTCCCAAATCTATAAATAATGGAGATCAACCATGCATGTATATATATATATATATATATATATATATATATATATATATATATATATATATATATATATTTGTTTGTCTCTTTACACAAGGCTTATATGAGTTGGGTTGATGTCAGAACCTGATGGGGCTCCAACCCACATCAAACTTTTGCACACAGATACAGACAATTAGTTGTCCAAAGAGTTCACTAATTATGACCATGGAACCTTCTAGTGAAGCCTATAGCAAAGTACTCTACTCTGGCTGAGGATCCAGAAGAACTTCTCTGAGCAGTAGGTTGGGAATACTGTCTTCACTGAAACAAAGCAAAGCAAAGCAAAACAAAACAAACAGAATAAAAGACAAAACAAAAGAAAACAAAAATCACAAAACAGCAACAATAAAAACTGGAAATACCTATTAGACTCCTTCACGTTTTGTGACAGTTTTCTCTTTTAGTCAATGATATTTAAATAAAAATGTATTTTCCATTTTGTAAAAGCATTTTTCTTTATACCTGTGACACGCTTTTACCTACAAGGGTCACTAGCTACCACCAGGCCCAGATCCAGGGCTTTGAGTTGACCCTACTAAAATCTACCTCCTCTACAGGCTCTAGAGCACATGAAAGGGCTGGTCCTGTAGCTCTAAAGCTGGAGAATCTCCATCATGCAGGCAACAACAGGACATCTGGGAGAAGTCCTGGTGAAGATCCAGTATTGATGGTGTTGCAGAAGCTAGGGGCCTCGCACCAGACCAACTGACTCATTGCAAAGAAGATTCACAAGTGAAGATGTGTGGACAGAATGGTATACTGTGAGATACACCGTGACATACTACAGCCTCCATCACGAGGTGTTTTCTATATTTAGCTTTGGTTCCTTTATTTATTTACTCATTTATTTATTTATTTTGTTTTGAGGAGCAATAGCCAAGGTAGAGGGTGGATCTGAAGGGACAGGAAGATGAGTGAGACTAGGATACATGATGTGAAACTCACAAAGAATCTATAAAAAATTTTTTTAAAAGAAGGAAAATCCAGCTCTCTGTCGTTTGGTTCAGAATTGTAGCTGGAGATGCTGACAAACCCGTTTATATGCAGCGAGAATGAGATGTATCTCCAGGATGCTAGGCCCTTTTCATCTCCAGCCTGTCCTTTTTCTCTTCTGTCTTGTCTGCCTCTTGCCTCTCTTCTGCCTTGTTTTCTACTGGCTTCTTTAATGATGATTGTCAAGATCTCAGGGAGAAAAGATACTTTCTGGTTCTCCCTGGGCTTATAAAGGAGATGGCAGCCTCCCTGGAAAATGGGAAGCTGAACAACCAGGTAACATTCTAAGCAGTGATACTCTAGATTTTTCAACTACTGGAGGATAAACTAAGTGAAGCTGGTGAAATAAATTAGTTTCAAATTAACTGTGTTGAATTTAATTACTTGATGTTTCATCTTTGAGAGATGGCTACATGGTTAAGAACACTACATGATCTTTCAGAGGTCCTGAGTTGGGTTCTCAGCACCCACATCAGTCAGCTCTAAAGCATCTGGCACCCACTTCGGTTCCCAAGGGTACTCACATACATATACATTAATAAAGACAAATATAAAAATGAATATGATTTTTAAAAAACATATTCATAAGATGTTCATAAATATGTTGTGGCTCTTGATGGAGTAGAAAAATCACTTTATTCATTCATTCATTCATTCATTCATTTCTCATTCCATAGTTACATATTGAATCTCTACATTGTGATAGTCTGTGCAAGACTTGAGTGCTACAAAGGTCAAATAGGTGCACAAATCTTATTGGCCTTGGTCTTGGTACTGATTTGGGAACATTTATACCCCAAACTCAGTGACAGTAGCAAAAAACAATATTATGTTGCAAACTTAAAAAAAAAAAAAAAAAAAGGAAATGATCAACAAGATAAGAAGGTAGCTTCCACAACTAATCTCTAAAGTGTAGGTGATCTGATGAGAAATGAAGGCAGATCAGACAGCTCTAAAACCCAGGAGATGTCAACATCAGTTGCCAGGAAAATCACAAGAAAGGTCATACCACACACTGTTGCAGTGCCTTGTCATCACAAGTAGAAAGGAAAGCTGAGAGGGATGTGGGGGAAGAGGCTCACTAAGTGTCATTTCTGTGAAGTCAGGGGATACAGCCCTGGTCAACAAAAAAAATGCACTTACTACCTGTTGGACCACTGTGGTAAAATGTCTGGCTGAAGCATCACAAGAGAGGAGAGGCTGATTTTGACTGTTGGCTTTAGTAATTTCCATCTGTGATGGCAGAGAAGACTTGTCAACGTGCTGTCTGACCTTTTCTAATCAGCAGGCAGAGAGCAGCTCCAGAAGCACACTCAAGCCCCAGGGACCATCCTAAGAACCCAGTTCTGCCAGGCAACCCCACCTCCAAAAATTTAACATCTTCCCCAAACAGGGCCACCAGCTGGTACCAAATGTTCAAATATATGAAACTTCTTGGGAAATATCAAATTCAAATAGTATAGAAATTCCTGAAAAAATAAAAATAAAACCCAGATGCTATATTATCTATCAGTCCTATTTCTGGGTATACACATGTCTTATTTAGGGTTTCTATTGCTGTGAAGCAACACCATGACCACAGTAACTCTTATGAAGGAAAACATTCACTTGGGGCTTCCTTACAGTTCTGGAGATTTAGTCCATTATTGCCATGGTGGAACATGGTGGCAGGCAGGAGGCGTAGTGCTGGAGAAAGAGCTGACAGTTCTACATCTTGATCCACAGGTAGCAGAAAGAGACTATGTGCCACATTGTGCGGAGCTTGAGCGTATGAGACCTCAAAGCCCATATGAGACCCTCCAGGGTGACACACTTTCTCCAGCAAGGGCACACCTACTCCAACAAGGCCATGCCTCTTTGTAGTGTCACGCCCTATGGGCCTATGGGAGCCAATCACATTCAAATCACCACAACACCAGAATGAAGTCCGTGTTGCACATGCTCTTTGTGGCATTATTCTTAATATCCAGGGCATGACAACAACCTAAATATCCATTGTCAGATAAAAGAAACTGTGATAGATACGCATGGTGAGATACAATATAGCAGCAAGGTGGGCGACCCTAGAGGACATTAAGTAAGCTGGTTGTAAAAAGAGAAATGTAAGATCTAAAAAGTGACAGTCAGATACACCTAGGAGGCCATGATGTGAAAAGGGGGAAGTCAGGGAATATGGGTCAAAAAGTGCAAAGTTGTGGTCATGTAGGATTATGAGTCCAAAAAGTGGCTTTCAGCATGAGTAAGAATACTACATGCTGGAAGTTTGGTTAAAGGATAGAGGTTATGGGTCGGGGGTTGGCACAGGTAGTAAATGAAGTGCTTGCTGCACAATTCTAAGGCCCTAAGTTCAATCCTTGGCACCTGTGTAAACAGCCAGACGTGGTGGTGGGTGCTTGTACTCATACTGAGGAGACAGAGATAGGGGTAGGAGGCTGGTCTCTGTGGCTTGCTGGCTAGCTAGGATGGTTAAATGGGTGAGATTCTCAGACTTGCCTCAGAGAAAAAGGTGAGCAGCTCCTCAGGGAAAAGACCTGAGGTTGACTCTCTGGCTGCTACATACATAAACACAGGTGTATGCACACACATGAACATGGGCAAACACAAATACTTGTAATATTTCCCCCAAAAGAATAGATACTGTGTAATATTACCATATACACATACCCACACATACATATACACATACATATATCCACACAGACATACCCACACAGATATACCCACATATACATACCCACACAGATATATCCACATGGACATACCCACATGGACATACCCACACAGACATAACCAACCACCCACATGGACATACCCACATGGACACACCCACATGGACATACCCACACGGACATACCCAACCACCCACACGGACATACCCACATAGACATACCCACACAGACATACACACTTTGTGACTTTGTGAGATGACATGTAGACCAATTTGCTTGTCTGTGGTAATCACTTCACTATGTAAATATGCCAGAGCACATATTTATTGTTAAAAAGACACCTCTTCTTGCCTATCCTATCTCAGATATGTCTGAAGCACAGGGCTGAAGATGGTAGTTGTAGTATAAACACTAGTCACTCATTTTGAACCCAACAATTCAATAGTGCTGTGTACATGCCACAAGGTCCCCTTAACGTAGGTTTTCTTACTATATTCCTTTGTAAGTGGCATAACTGAGTCTTGGGGAGGTGAAGTAACCCCTTCAAAGACAGGCACTTGTAAGGAAGAGAGCCAGAGTTCAGCCATCTGCAGTCCTGCGTCACCCTGGATTTGTTTCTGGAATGTTTTAAATTAACATAACACCATTAGACACTTTAGATTAAAGTGGCCACATAGGGTGATAGTTTTATTCCAATAAATTTCTCGGGTGTGTCTTATTTCTTGGTCACATGCCAGAAAACATTTACTTATTTTCAAACCAGTCTACCCCATTTTATAAATGAGAATATTTGGGCACAAAATGGTGAAGGAATGTGTTTGGTTTCAAGTTATTAGGTAGGAAGGTGCTTGGGACTCAGACCCTGGGCTGTCTTTAGTTTATACTACCATGTTCTCATTTCTTAAAAGCTAATAAAATTACTGCTTTTTTTCTTATTTCAGCACTAGTTCATGCTGAACATAGAAAAGTTAGGAGATATATATGAACAACAAAGTAGAGATTCTGAATTTACCTGTCTTAGGTCTCACATGCTCTCAGTAATCAGGAAAAAAATTTTGTGTGGGCATGTATGTGTGGGTATATATGTGTGAGTATGTAGTATGGGTATGTATGTGTGGGTATGCATGTGTGGGTATGTA
>JANHMN010000001.1:168386534-168407931 GCA_030674055.1 Rhabdomys pumilio
GCTCCCAACACATATTAATGTCTGGAGTGAAACTATTTGCTGCTGGAGGAAAAAATAAAAAAACAAAACACAATAACATTAGCAGGTTTTTAAATTTAGGTCCCTGTCTCTTATGAAGTGTCCCAGTATTCTTATGAAGACTGTGTTTGTTCTCAGTACAAACTCACTGCTTTACACTGGGCTGCACAAACTCAGAGGCCTGGACAGGGAGTGGGCAGTGAAGCCAGTTTTCTCATCATTCTCCAGTCCTGTCTCCTGTGCATGAGAATTACCCAGTCTCTGCACTTTTCTCTGGAGTAGAGTTGGAAGGACACAGAGGTCAGTTTTCAGACACAGTAAAAGTCAAGTGGCAGCAGGGAATATCCCTGGCATGGTGTCCGGCTTGTATGGGGACACAGACTATGGCATGATAAATCAAGGAGGCTGTTCTCTCAGTGGGGTTTAGTGCTGTGCTATCTGCCTACAGTTCAGGAAACAGGCTTGTGGGCTTCTGCATCCATGGGTTCCACCACATGACAGCTCACTTTGACCTCCATTTTCACAGAAGAGCTCAGCCCCCAGAAGTGAGGACAGCCTATCATCATTTCTCGGCTGTCTTAAAATTCTCATATCTACCGATTTGGCTAATATGTTTTAAAGCTTTTTATTGATGTATGTATATATATACATACACATACACACACACACACACATATATATATTTTTTTTTTCCTACATGTATGTATATGGGCCAGTGCATATCTTGTGCCCAAGGAGGCCAGAAGAAGGCATGTAAAGTAGGATTGTAGAGAGTGGAGTGGGAACCCACCCTGGGTTCTCTGCAGGAGCAATACATGATTTTCAGAGGGCTCACCCAAAGCCTCAGCTTTGGTAACCTCAGTCTTTATGTAAAATTCTTAAAAATCCACATGTTGACTTGATATGTAATTGTTCTACATTTTCACAGACTTTTTTTTTTTTTGGTCTGTAATTTCTTCATGCCTTTGTTTTCCTGGCATTATATACTGTCTGGCACATGGTAAGCTCTCTGGTGAAGGAGAACAGGACTAAGTGCTCATCTAGGGCCCATGTGTGACTAGTTTGGAAGTTTTAAACTGATGAGAATGAACTCCTGTGTGCATTTTTTTTCAGTATTTTGGCTTTCTCTCTCCTGGGGATTGAGGGTGGATTTGAAGCCACTATTAGTCCCGGGGAGCCTGAAGTGGAATTCCTGACTTTCCAGTATTGTCACTGTGCTTATCCAGAGCTTTGTTCCTTTTAAAGAAGATGCTTTCCAGCCTATAGCTGTTGTTCAGCTCAAATGGTGATCTGACTTAAAGGTGCTTTTCAAAGCAAAACAATATGGGAAGGTTTGACTTGATAGAAACAGTTATGTGGGCATGGTCTTCACTGATACAGTTTGGAAAACATGGTGTACTTCCAATGGCAAGATGGTTTCTGTACAGTCCTCTGAGTCCTTTTAAGGATGAAATCAAGTAAGGTGGGTGATATTTTACAGTGGAGACCTTGATGTATTATGTAACCATGAAGGTAATTTCACCATTTTCACATCTCCCTTAGGCTCTTTCATCAAACATGGAAACATAAATACAGACTGAAAAGTTTGCAGTTTGTTATTGCTTAGCCACATCCCATGTTAATGTTTAATTGTGTAGTAGGAAGAGTTTTTAGAACCCTCTGGGAGAATATCAATCAAGAAAGTTACTGAAGGCAACATGGCAGAGCAGCTTTGTTGTAGGAGACAGCATGCAGCCTGCAGTTGGGCTGGCATTGTGGGATATTAATTAAACTTGTAACAAGGCCCAACTGCTCCTTTGTAGCTTTAGCCCAGGCTACTATAATCTAGTTCCCAAGTGAATAGAGCAGAAAGCCAAAGGGTGAATAGTTTAACAAAAGGGAATCAGATGATTATCTTGTAAACTGGAGGAGTGATGGTATCAGGGCTTAATTGGGTAGCTCGATAAGACAGTCGGGCTCAACTCAAGCCTTAAAGCACTTGCCTGGTTGCTTACAAGATGCTGGATTGGTTTGATTCATGGGAAGAAAAAAAAGTGACAAGTGGTCACTGGGATCTAAGAGATAAAACCCAGGGAAAACACAGATGCTTCAGTGGCTCATAGTGGTTGCCAGGGAGAAAACACCGGGGAGATAGACTTAATATAGCGATGATAGAGACTAATGGAATGAACAAGGCGTGCCTCGTTAGCAATCAAGAAAATTGCATTGACAGGTATTAAACACTCATATGACCAGGAGGAAAATGACTTGGGAAATGCTGGGACTTAATTGGACACAGAGCTAGAGAGGGCACTAATAAATAGATATTCTTGGCTTTGACCTTGGGTTAATTACTGGGTTTTGATTTATCTTTGATTTTGACCGTCTCGATGCAGATTAAAACTGTTCCCTTCTGTCCTCTGAAGTGGTTGAATAAAGCTCAACCCTTTTACCCTGAATTTTCTCAAACTTCATATCTAACCTAATTTTCTTTCTTCTTTTTTCATGCCTGTGTATGTATGCATGTGTGTATATTCACCCGTATGTTTTTCGTGTGTGCAGGTTAACATGTGTGTGCATGTGTGTGGAGCTTGTATGTAACACTATCTACCTCCTTTGAAACAGTATCTGTTATTTGCCTGGAGCTCACCAGTTTAGGCTAGACTGCCCAGTCAGCAAGCCCAGGAAGATTTCTGACTCTCACTTTCCCATCCTTGGGATCTCAAACGTGTAGAACCACACGTGGCAGTGATATTTGGGTTAGGGAATCAAGCTCATACCTTCTTCATGCATTCAATGAAGTGCCTTACCACCTTAGCCATCCTCTTTTTGATTATGTCTCTAGGGTGAATAGTAAAGATGAGAGGAACACAGTGCCATTACATTTTCCTCTGGGCACTCAGTTGCTACCTCAGTTGTGATTTACATAGTTCTTGGTATTGTATTATTTATCAAGGGCCTGTGTACACATGGAGGCCCGCCACTCTGAACCCCACTGAAGTATTAGTTTCCAGGCCCACAGATAGCCTGAATGCTTAATGGTTTAACATAGGTTGGAACAGGAATATTTGTAAATTGTGGAATGCCACTTGTGTGGTTTCCCTTCGAAACACTGGTAAGCATGTGGCATGGAGTCAAGGCTAATCTGCTGTTGGCTGCACTGGGCAGACCTCTGAGTTTCCTGTACGAGGCAGCCAAGATCTCACCTACAGATTCAAACTTTGGGACACATTAGTTTAATGCAAACTTGGAAAGAAGGGTGATTTCAAGCAAAAGCAAAACATTCCAATCTGGTAAGAAGGAACAATTTTGCATAAGAACGAGATCCTTAGCATTAGGTAAACTGGAAGTTGCAGCTGGTGTGAAACTCCCTTTGCTTTGGGTAGATGAGAGATGAAGTAGGATTCTGGGAATCTGCACACTGGGTCTGTATCTGTTGTTAATTATTGTATCAAGAAATATGCTGATGTCCTTCTCTAAGATGACTATTGAAACACTTTTTCTAGCTGGTTTTGTGTGTGTGTGTGTGTGTGTGTGTGTACATGCGCACACACCTGCACATGCATACACAGTCCAGAGGAGGACACCAAGTGTCCTCTGTCACACAGCCTCATCCCTTTTGTGACAGATCTCTTGCCTAATCTAGAGCTCACTGTTTTTTCAGGCAATAGACCTGAAAATAGACCATACTGTCTATACTTTACTGTCCAGTGTAAAGTTCATGTCAGTGGAAGATTACCCCCTGACCCCCTCCCTTCCCAGAAGGGTGAGGCCACATGGTTCCAAGAAAAATCACAGGTTATCAGACAAATGGAGCTGTCTGGTAGCAGATAGCTCCCCGTTAGAAGATCTCCCACAGCCTACCAATACCAATCGACCAGTTTATCACTAAAAAAAATGCCTTGCTCAAATTATATCTAAGCTTCTACCCAAGTGTGTTCACCACAGCTTCTTCTTCTATGTGAGCGAATGGGCCCAATGCATTGGACCAATAAAATTTTCTTGTAATTGCCCTCCTTGAGCTTCCTTCATGGGGTTCCGGTAGTGCAACCATAGGGCTCCACAGACCAGAAGCTCAGGTAACTCTCTTGTCTCCCTTATACTGCTGAGGCTACAAGCAGGTATGGCAGTTCCTGGCCCTTCCATGGGTGCTGGAGTTCCCAAGTCAGGGTCCCATGTTCTACCCACTGAGGCACTGAGTCTTCTCAGCCCTCTTCTAGCACTTTTCCAGCAGTATTTCTTAGTGGCCTAGCTTACTTTGTAAGCCAAGGGAGAAATTGAGACCTTCTTCTGGGGAGACGTGCCCTAGACAACTCTTTCTTGAGTTTTCTATTAGCTAAATTTGGATGTGGAAACAGAATGCTTTCTGTTCTCAGTCCGGTTTTGAAATGATGCTGGCAGGTTTCTCAGCATATTTGAGGGGTTTGCTAAAAAGACCACAGTGCTATGCTGTGGGAAATGAGAGGGGGGGAGGGAGAGGGAGGAGAGGGAGAGGAAGAGGGAGGGAGACACACACATATTGCAGACAAAGCCCTGGTGTCCTGGGACACGTTTCTATCTGGAAAGCTAGACGAAGAGTGTGGCTTTTGACTGACCCAAAGATGTTGCCATGTTCACAGACAGTGAAGTGTATTTCATTGAATTAATAGGCCAGCCTTAGGCTAAGGAAGAAGATTGAGTTGGAAAGGAATGCTGCTGGGATTCTGGAGCAAGAGTGCATTTCATCCCTTTTCCTGGCTTGGAGGGAAAGGAGCTCATTTGGAGAATCTACAAAAAAAAAGTTGTTGCTGGATTAGAGTTTTCTGGAGAGAATGATTAGATTATGAATGGTTTACCTGGATATCTGAAGGGGGAGCAGGAAGATGTGGTCAGAAGTATTAGTCTCAAACAATAGGATAGCTTCTGGCTTGTCAAAAGAGCAAAGAAGTTTATTAAAGGCTATGAGGCATTTCAAGGAATCCTGGGTCGGCCCTGAGAAGTAGGCCTGAGGCTATGCTTCTGGGAACAATGCCCAGAACCACAGCGCTAACTGGCCTGGTGAGAAAACAGCATCACCTCTGTGGGGGCCATTAAGCTAAATAAAACATTGCAGATCCATAGCAGGGGCAAAACCAGAAGAAATCCATACCAAACGCAAGCCTTTTCTTTTCTTCCTTCCTTCCTATCTTTCTTCCTATCTTTCTTCCTATCTTTCTTCCTTCCTTCCTTCCTTCCTTCCTTCCTTCCTTTCTTTCTTCCTTCCTTTCTTCCTTGCTTCCCTCCTTTTCTTCCTCCCTTCCTTCTTTTGTTCCTTGCTTTCCTCCTTCCTTTTCTTCCTTCTTTCCTTTCTTTTTTTCTTGCTTCCTTTATTCTTCCTTCCTTGTTTCTCTCCTTCCTTCCTTCCTTCCTTCCTTCCTTCCTTCCTTCCTTTCTTTTTTCTTGTTTTCTTTATTCTTTCTTCCTTGCTTCCATTGTTCCTCCTTCCCTCCCGTCGTCTGACCACAGACTTGCTCTGATTCTCATCTACATCTTTGTGCAGCTTCCTTCTTCTTTTCGTTCTGCCAGACAATTTAGTCACCCCCTAATCACGGAGCATATACATGGGCCAGCTTTTATTAATCATCTGCTTCTCCACTGACTAGTATCTTGTATGCCTCCCTGTCTTCCTGTACACAAAACAGTGTCTCTTAGCCAGATAAATAGGACTGGGGCCTCCAAGCTTTCCATCACAGAGCCTGCTTTAAATTTGGCTTTCCGAGTGCATGGCCAGAGACCTCGATCCCTGACCAGAAGGTCCTCTTACTCACTTTCCTTCACTGCAATAGAATGATTGAGATTTATTTTGGTTTATAAATTGTGAGCTCCCAAACATCACAGGAACACTAATCACCATTATCTTTGGGCCTCTAGTCTTCAGGCTCCCATGGCAGGGTAAGAAGATGGGGGTGCTCACGTAGTGGCCTGTAGCGTCCTCATATCCCCTTTGAAGATCCCTAATGACCTGACTTCCTTCCACTAGCTGCCACATCTTAAAGGTTCTCTGCCTCCCAGTGGCACTGTAGGTTTACATGCCAACAACCCATTAATGTGCAGGCCTTTGGTGGGCATTAAGATCTAAAGAAGGGCAATATCCCATCTTGTGTAATTGTTGTCGTGATCAAGTAAATATTGGGAATAAGACCACAGGCTGCCTCATAGACACAGACCCCTCTGTATGTGGTCTTCATCGTGCCATCTTCAATATTCTTTCTGCTTTTATAAACTGTTAAGGAGACAAATGTATCCTCCATTGAGATAACAAGCACATCCAGCTCATTTGGGATGAAATACTGTTTACCTTACATAAAAACCACTTCTATTATCTCTTTTAAAATCTTTTTCCCTTTTTGAATTTATTTGGTTTCTCTTGCTATTATTAAAATAATTTCACACAATATATTTCAATAGTATTCTTACCCTCTCACACTCTTCCCTGCCCCCCTCATCTTCATGTTCTTTTGCTGTCTCTCTATTTTAAAAATATTTTAATTAAAATTAAAAACCAAGAAAGACACAAAATACCAGAGCAAATAACACACAAAAAAACCAGAGCTTCTTTTGTGTCAGTCGGCTATTCCCAGTCACAAGGCCTGCCCAAGCTTGTCGCTGCTTTATTCAGTGTCACAACATCAGAAAGCTTATTTTCCTTCTTAAGCAGGTCTCAGTTACAGATAGCTTCTTGGCTAAGGATGGGACTTGGGGTCCACTTCTCCATGCTGGGACTTCGGTTTAAACCTGTGTAGGGCTTATGTATGCTGCCACAGTCTCTGAGTACATGTGTGTATCAGCCACCTTTAGTCATAAAAAGGCCAAGAATTTATATCTTTAAGGTAAAGACAGAATATCTATATATCAATACTTATAAACTCACTCCAAAGTATGTGTTTGCTAGGCAAGAGAGTCAGATAAGTTGTGAAATGCTAGAAGCACAGTAGAGAAATGTATTTATTTAATTGAGGAATCTGATGAACATAAGAAATATCTGAAAGAATATTGAGCATAGGACATTTCAAACAGTATTCAGGCTATAAAAAGTTTTAATGAAATTCCTTTGTGTTTCAAAGGACAGTTTGAGAAACTGCGTCGAATTTACCTCTGTGAGAACTACAAGAGCATCTCAATAATCTCTGCCTTTCTACTACTTGGCTCAGTACCAGGCTGTCTTAGTTGAGTTTACCATTGCTATGATGCAACTCCATGACCAAAAACAAGTATTGGGAAGGGTTTATTTGACCTTCACGTCCATGTCATAGTCTGTCACTGAAGGAAGTCCAGACAGGAACAGGGCAGGAATCTGAATACAGGAGCCAATGCAGAGGCCATGGAGGGATGCTGCTAATTGGCATGCTTCCCATGGCTTCCTCAGCCTGCTTTCTTAGAGAATCCTGGACCACCAGCCATAGGGTAGCTCCACTCAGAATGAGTTGAGCCCTCGCACAGTAATCACTAATTAATAAAATGCTTTACAGGCTTGCCTGAACCCCAGCCTTATGGAGATATTTTTTCAGTTGAACTTTCCTCCTCTCAAATAACCGTAGCTTGTGTCAACCTGACCTAAAACCAGGCAGCAGACTGTGAACATAATTACAATGAGAGGTGAAAGATGCTTGTTCTAACCTACTTCATTCACTTCGTCATATGGATGCTGTGGGAAGACCATGACTTCGAGCACCACCCTTGCCTTTGAATCCCTGTCTACCATACAGAAAGCTCCTGTGCTCAACGCCACTGTCTATGTTTCTTTAAGACAATAAAAATGTAAGGGGTGGGGACTTCTGCTAATGCACCACACAATTATATTATTGTTCTTTGAATATCCGTGATCTTTAACATTTTCCTAGTCTTTGTGCTTCTTGGTTACATTTCCATGCCCCTTCAAAACTAGAGAAAGCAGGAAGGGCAGCAAAGAATCAAGAGGCTGGGCTGATGAATATAATACAGAATTGAAAAGTGAAGGGAATGAGAGAGACCGGCCTCGCAGATCTGGCATTAGAGGTCTTGGGCCAGGGCCAGAAGGAGTGTCTTTGTGCACCAGCTGTCAGCTATGTCAAGAATGTTCAAGAAGGCAACTGTGAGATGAGGGTCATTTCGTGATGTTTTATTTACACTGAGAACAAAGTCCTTCCTTTCAAGTTCTCTCATATTTTGTGCCTCCAAGTTAGAATGCAGAAAACATTCTGAATCCTGGATTATTTGCACTCTGTGTGACAGGGCAAATCTCTATCGAAAAGCACATTTATTTAAAATTCTTTCTTGGCTTTCTCTTGAACCTTTTCTAGCATTCTCTCATGTCGCAGCTAGAACAGACACAGACCCCAGTTGGTTTAGATGAGATTTGCCTTTCTGTTTTAAATACTGATACGCACTTTCATTTAGCAAGATACTTTATCTACATGTTGAATCTCTGTAATTCGTGGCCAGTTTCTCAGTGTTCACACTTCCTCAACTACGTTCTGCTAATTTTGCCGAGGAAATTCACTTGGTGCTTCCTCCTGAGTTTCAGGAGACTAGTATTAGTGCTGCCCTTCTTTGGAGGGAGACTCCCATCCTTGTTTTAACAGCATGGATGGAAGCATGCATGTATCCATATCCTGAGAATGTCCACTGACAGCCACTCCTCAGCCTCTGGAATTCAAGTCTTATGTCTCTTCCTTTTGCTTTGAGATACCTTCCCTCATCCAACCACCAGAAGGAAGTTACTTTCCACTCTGCTGCCACCCGGGCCACTGTGTAGGAAACTGCCAGATGGACTAGCTCACTAAAGACAAATGTCTCCATTAAAATCCTGGCTTCACTGCTGACATGCAGTGCAGTATCTTGCTTCTAGATGCTGTTTGCTTTTTTTTTTTACATGATCAAATCATCGCTATTTGAATATTTATGATCTTCATTTGCTTCTTATCAACAATATATCAAATTAATTAAATATGCATCTTTTTGATTCTCATAAAGTGTGATCCATATCCACAAATTTAGAAATAGTTGTATAAGGGCAGAGGTGACCCTTTTGTGTTTGGTCTTTTCATCTAGGCCACTGTGTTTTGTATTGGCACCATGTAACAGCAATGGACAGTAAGAGCTTCGACCCTATGACCCACTCACGGTTCCACCATGAATGCAGTCCGCTATTGTACCCACAGCTCCATTTCACGATGAAATTGATCCTCTAGGCTCCATTTCTGAAAAATAACCTGGGACTTTTTCTCCACCCTTTACTGGATTGTTTTGGCATGTGCAGTTACAGTGGACTGTGTATGCATGCCTGTCAGCTTGCAAGCATGTATTTGCATGCCCATTTTCTTACCCAGATAGGACAGTTTCCTGCTGAGGGACTGATAGCATACCTCATCAACTGCCGCCCCTCAGCAGTGATGAGAATGATAAGGGAGGGAGCTCAGCATGAAGGAGAGTGGGAAGGCACTGGGCAGGAAGTCAGGAGATAGGCTTTCCCATCTCCCGGGTACATTAATGTGCTGTGTGACCTTGGACCACTTATTTAACCTCTGCAGAGCTCCGTTCCTTCACCTGTGAAATGGAGTTAATAGTACCTGCCCTTCTTAACTCAAAGAGCTACACAGAGAGAAAACCTGACCATGGTTTTCAAACCGCAGTTTCAAAAGGATGAACCAGTGTTATTTCAGGGTGCCTACCAGGGGGATATCTCCATCTGAAGTAAAGGGCAGTGTTACCAGGAGTAGCTAATATGGGGCAGGCTTCCACTTCAAATTCTGTTCTGGACAAGAGAATCTGAGCTGGTTTCTACGCCGAGTGGTGTACATGTGCTTTTTCCACCCACACGGACATTGCTAATCATCCACCATTTGTCCATTAGCATTGATGAAGAACATACCTGTCACCTGCTGTGTGGGTGGATAGATGCACAGCCTTTGTAATCGTTCAGATCCAACCTGGCTGTGTCACCATGTGCTTCAGGGCCAGTTATTTGCATGCTCTAATCTATAATTTTTGTCATCTATAAAATGCAAACTTAAGTTTGGATGTCAAATGTCCCCCACAGGCTCCTGTGTTTGAACCTGTGGTTCTGATCAGGTGGCAGTTTTGGGAGGTTTCAGATTATTTAGAAAATTGGGCCCTGGGTGGTGGTGATTCCATTTGGCCTGGCCTTAATTCCGTTTGAGGTCTCAGCCTCTTGATCCCCTCCCTTGAGTTCCTTCTATTACAGACTGACCAATCCAGTGTCCCTGCCTTCCTCATCATGATGGACTGTTACCTCTGAAGTCTGTGCCAAAATAAACATTTCATTTCTTTAAAGGTGTTTATGTTTAATATTTTGTCACAATAATAAGTAATCAATACAGGCATCAGAGTAGCAAATATTCACACAACAATCAATGCCCTGGACACAGCTCAGAATGGAGGACACCCATGTAATCCCAGTGTTGTGGGGTATTCAGCAGAGAAAACTACTGGGATGTGAGTTCAAGCTAATTCAACATTTTCATTAGCTGGCTAGCAACCACATTGGGTATTTGGGACCTGAATGCAATCCTGGGCCTTTCTCAAAAAAAGGTGAACTTTTAAACATGAAACCCACCACATCTTGGGTGGACGCTCCTCAGTCACCAAGAAAAGTTTGCCAGAAGCACAACTACAGAAGCCATAAAGCAAAATTAGTACATTTAGAGATTTTCCCATAACTACAAACTTCTGTAGGGGCACTACCAGAAAGAATGAAAACTGGTTGTTCACGTTTTGTGTCACACCAAAATGCTCACCAGGAATACATGGAAGTGTCTGCCCTCACAGGGACTTCCTTTTGTAGTAATCACCTTGGACATGAGCCTCTAGGATTAATGAGAAACTACTTTATATTGGTATTGGAGATGTATGTAGGTCAGAGATAGAGCTTTTGTCTGTCATATTACAAGCCCCAGGGTTGATCTTGGGACTATAATTAATTAATTAATTAATTAATTAACAAGTAAGTAAATGAGTAAAATTACCCTCAACTTGATGGAAACCAGTAGAAAGCTAAGGTGACATTTAGCAGACAGCACCCTTTCTTCTCTGTCTCAGTCAAAGGAAAGACATTTTCTTCATTTTGTGCTGATAGAAATGTAGAAAGAATACAAGGAAGGAGGGAAGAGGGAAAGGGGAAGAGGGAGGAAAGAATGAAAGAAGGGAGGAAGGAGGTAAAATACAGGAAAGGTATCTTAGTTTCTACATTCTATTGCTGTGAAGAGATACCATGACCAAGGCAACTCTCATAAAAGAAGGCTTGTAGTTGAAGGCTTGTTTCCAGTTTCAGACATCATCATCATGGCGTGAATCAGACAGGCAGCAGTAGCTGAGGTTTTTATATTCAGATCTGCAGGCAGCAGGCAGAGACTGGACCAGGAATGGGCTTTTGAAACCTCAAAGCCCACCTGCAGTGACACACCTCCTCCAACAGAACCACACCTCCTAAGTCTCTCTAAAAAGTTCATCTGGGGACCAAGTCTGCACATGTGTGAGCCTATGAGGGCCATTTCAGTCAAACCACCAAACAAGATGTGCGGAATAAGAAGATGCAACCATTACCAAATATTTATACAGCTGATATATGTCAAAAAGGAATTTTCAAAACCTGTTTTGAAAACAGTTCCCTACCTGAGTGTGCTCACAGTTTAAGTGTTCCATGAAACCCAGAAAAAGGGGTAGATGGGAGAAGGAGAAAGAAAAGAGGAAGTGAGGAATGAGAGAGGAATGGGAAGAAGGGAAGGAGAGGAAAGGAGGGATGGAGAGGGAGAAGAAGGGAAAAGAGAGGAAGGGAAAAGATAAAAAAGAGGGGAGAGGATGAAGAAGGGGAGGGGAGGGAAAAGGAGGAGAGGGGAGAGGAGAGAAGAGAGAGCCACATTTGAATTCTCTAGTGTCTAGGAACTAAAGAAGTAATAACTGGAAAAATGGTTGTCAGAAAATCCTGAAGCGTTCACATTGATCCTTGGTTTTTAACAACCAGGCATTTGGAAGTTCTTTACAGTTACAAGTAAATATTTTAAAAGCTATTTAATAAAAGTTATTTATAAGTAGACTAAGAATTATGTTACCATCATATTACTATGTAATTGTAACGAGAGAGAAGAGTGTGCATTTTTAAAGTTTTACTCAGGAAGAAGCAAAGAAAGGAAATAACGTTTTATCAGAGGGCTTCCTCAGGCACCCATACACATATACACATGTTCGCCCAAGTCTCTTACATCAGGATGTATCTCTGTATTCCCCTGTATTCATTTTATATCCCTGCCTCAATATCACTGTGAACCGACTTTGTTGTATAATTTCTGCACAGCTCTTTTAGCATTTTTTGCAATTCTAATTCTCACTGGTTATTGCATTACAAAAGGATGGAGGGAAGATGGATTTGCATGTGGGATATTTTAAATTTTAATGTCAGGGGTCATTAGTCCATCCTCTCCCCACCCAGTTCTACCTGGGAGCTGGGCTTTTACATCCCAGAGATAATCTACAAAAGAGCTTTTTAAAATGGGGTTTTTAGATCTATTTTTTACATTCTCTGAGCCTCAAATGCCAAATGAGAAAGAATCTAAAACCAAGATCATTTCCATATATTTGAATGTTGTTGTGTTGTTTCTCTCCCTTCTGTCTGGGGACAGCAGGGACTGTCACATTTCCTTGAGCTCCCTTTGCCTGTAGTCATAAGCACCACCTTCTCTGTACTCCAGTTGCAATAAATACCTTCTGTGGAAATTGCTGGTGAATACTACCCAGGGTGACCTATGGGCTCTCTAAGTCGCCATGCAGTCCAGACTTTCCTTTCCTGGATAGCCAAAGCTTCTATCGCCTTGGATTAAAGTTACAATAACTGTGGATGTTACTATCCTTCTGGGTTTCCACCAAAGCCAATCTAGGTCGACAAGGCTGACCAGTAATATCTTTTTCCACAATGATGACCCCCCACTCTCCTCTATCCTCCATGGTGATCCCCACTCTCCTCCATCCTCCATGGTGATCCCCCATTCTCCATTCTAAATGATGATGCCCCACTCTCCTCCATCCTCCATGATGACTACTCTCCTCTATCCTCCATGATGTTTCTTCACTCTCCTCCATCCCCCATGGTGATCCCCACTCTCCTCCATGCTCCATGATAATCCTCACTTTCATCTATCCTAAATGATGACCTGCTACTCTCTTCTGTCCTCCATGATGATTTGCCACTCTCTTCCCACTAAGATATTCAACAGTGACTCCCTGGTTCTTACTGCATGAGTGACTTAATTTCTTGCTTTGCAGGAGACAAATAGGCAGGGGGCCTCCTCTGCAGGCAATCTCTCCCCAGACTACCTGTGGCTAGAACCTGTGCTTTGTGGCAGGGATTCATGGGTCCCCAACCTTTTTGCTTCTCTGGCCCAATCCTCTTTGCTTTCTAAAAGGTACTGTTCATACACCTGCTGAGATCTTTTCTATGATGCAATTGTGGCAGGTTACTAAAATGCTGGATTACACAGAGAGAGGGACATAGACACACACACACACACACACACACACACACACAGAGAGAGAGAGAGAGAGAGAGAGAGAGAGAGAGAGAGAGAGAGAGGGAGAGAGAGAGAGACAGAGACAGAGACAGAGACAGACAGAGACAGACAGACACAAAGAGACAGAGACAGAGAGAGAAGGGAGGGAGAGTTTTTTAACTGCTTATTATACATGTCTTGGCCCTGCAGCCTTCTCCTAAGGAATCCAAGAAGAGTGATGGGTCCTTGTGGTCTCCATGGGCTTTCTGCCCATGGATGTTCACCTGGGCCTGTGTCTCATTCTTACCTAGTCTGTTTTTCTCCAGGTTCTGTTTTCACAGGACCTAGCAACACTACTGCCACCTGATCACCTTCTTCCTCTGCAGCTTCCACTGGCTTTGGGGATTCCACCTCTCTATGTTTCTTTCTGCCACACTAACCTTTTCAGGTCATCTTGCCAATGTGCCTGCTTCCATGTCTCAGGTTTCTAAACTCAGAACGGGTCAGGAGACCACTGTGTCCTCACTTCTCAAACATTTTCATCCATCCCTCAGAGCTGAACAGTGATGCTTCTCAAATATCCCCTCCATCTCAGACCTCATCTCTCAGCTCCTGAGTTTGGCTTATATATCACAGACCTACTCAGTCCTCCCTGGAATGTCTCAGCAAATGGAAACAGTAGCCATTCTGGCCCAAACCACACTGTGAGTTAAACTTTTACCGAGTAAGAATTTTTCTTGGAATTTTTTTTTTAATCTTGCCATTGTCTTTACATTATTGTTGTAGTTAAATTTCTGCTACTGTTAACAAAATACCTGAGAGAATCAAAAGAGAATAAAGGGTGGTTGTTTTGCTTTATAGTTTCTATGGTTTATTTAACGTTCATTAATTCCATGACATGGAGTCTGTGCCATCATGTCAGAAGGGAACACATCTTAGAGCCGAGCAGTCATCTCAACTAAGATGTAAAAGAGAAAGGAGAGGAGAAGGGGCTGGAGTCCCACAATCCCCTCCAGTGACCCAGCACCTCTCACTAGGTTCTGTGTCTTAAGGTCTCTGGACCCTCCCAATAAGATCATGTGCTGGGGACCATGCACTTAACACATTGAGTCTTTAGGGTGCGTTTACAATCCAAACTATAGCAAATCCAAACTATAACTTCCTGAATGACCCTCTTAAAACTAAAACAATCCAGGTGACTATTCTGCTCAACCGCCCCTAGGGCTTCTTGTCTCAAAACAAAATCTGGAGTTCTACAGAAGCTGTTGGTCTCCTCCCAGCTTTCCCCTGACTGCAGCCTACCTCACTGTGATTCCCCACTCTCAGGGTTCAAGGCTGTGTTGAGACACAGAAAACAAGCATTCACTACCATCCGAAGTGTGTGACTGTAGCCTTAGAAGTGAGAGGTACTGCTTAAAATACCAAGATATGTTTGCCATTCATTATTCAATCAATGAGCATTGAGTGGTCAGTACCTCAGGGTTTGCTCCAGCAGCACAGTCCCTCTGTTACCATTCAGAAGTCTGAAAAGCCTTGTCTCCCTGGCTGTCATCTTGGCTTGCCTTCCCCCCTCTCCCGCCCGCCCATTCCCCTGTTCCAACCCTACATCGTAAGCAAAATGTTCTCTTTCATAAATGCTTCCATCTGTTTAAGTAAGTCTGTAAGGTGCTGTGGAGTTAGTCTTCCACTCTGCTAGAAAGCAGGTTCCTAGACATCTGTGTGGTAGACTCTGTCCTAGGGCGATTTCATAAAATATACCTTACAAGTAGCGGGCACTCGATGCACATTGTTTGAATAAATGAATGATTGATAAACATGTCTCAGTATTTAAGCAGTGGCTCTTACTTCTTAGGCTACAGTCACAATACTGCATTTGGCTGTGAACTCTTGCTCTCTGAGTCTTCAGCACAGCATTTGGCTTTTTACAGCCTTGATCAATTTATGCTGTTGGCTTTCCCCAAATGATACAGGAGTGTGAACTCTTTTGGGTTTATAACCCTCAAGTCATGAGCAGGAAGCCGCCGAGGAAGAGAATATTAGATAAGGATCAGAGTCCGTGAACTCTTCAATATTAAACTTTTCTTCTTTCTGTACCACAGGAAACAGATGGTGTACACAAATTGAGTAATTTAACTGGAGTTTAATAAAGGTATTGTTTTCAAACCACCAGGCACAACACAATACCTAGAGGTTGGTTGCAACCTTTTATGAGATTATCCAAGGCCTAATGGAAATAGGGAATAAACGTTCCTGGAATCATAGGGGACAACTATGGGGTGGCCTCCTGGGGAGACCACGTGATGGGGGCCACCTGCCAAGACTAGCATCCTTGTTATGAGAACCTCAATAATTGGGTGCTAAGTACATAAGCGTCCTGTTAGGGGGGTGGAATGAGTCCTTTCTTCTGACTTCTGATTTGAATCTCTCAGTGTGAACAGGGCTAAAGGCAAGGAGTTCTGGGATGAAGACATGCCAGTTAGTCTCTGGGGCAGGAGGGCAAGTGGCAGGCATGTCACACAACAGCCCAACACCTTCTCCTACACTGCCATAGGTATCCCCTGTTTCAACACCCATCTTCTTGTCCTCTATGCACACAGTAGCCAAAACAAAAACCTTGACCAGTTTTGATGGCTCCCTGCTCCAGGATCAACTCTTTTCGCAGTTGTCTGCTACCCTTGGAATAAAATCCAGACCTGTGCTGTGGTGGCTTCCATCCTCCAGGTCCGTCCAGCTTGTGTCTGCTGCTGAGCCAATCCTTCCTACCCATTTTTGGCTTGCAATGCCCACCCCCGAGCAGCTGTCACTTCCCAGAAGGGTCATGGCTCATCGAATCAGTGGCCTTCCAAGACTCCTGTCTCTCTGAGCAGAGTATGGCTCTTGGTCTCTTTCCCACCTTTTTGTTTCTCTAATGCCAATTCCAACCATTTGAACCTCACCTTCCCTATCTTCCTGGTCTAGAGAAAGTTTCCATTTATTCCATATTCTCTACCAGAGAACACTTGCCTTACTTAGCTTGCCTCTACCTCTTTGGTTAATGTTTAGTCTGTCTTTAAGCAAAGCAAAGTCAGTTTCTTCTAGACTTGGGTTTTTCTGCCTGGTTCCTATTCCTAGGCTTAGAGTCCAAAAGAATTTCTGGCCCAGGAGGATCCTCAATATCTGGTGCCTTGAATGATTGCACTTTCTTTTAAACAAAGGTGTTTTGTCCCTAATGCAATAACTTAAATAACTAAAATAAATTTGCCAAAAAATATCTTAAATACAGTTGAAAGTTCACGCTTCTTGTATTTGGGAATCTCAAGCATATTAATGAGAGCTAAATATGTATTTGAATATGTTATTAATAACAGGGGTGATTTTCCATGTCTTTGATAGAATTTTTTTTCTGCAGTTGACCTATTATAGATGACTTTCACAAAAATTAAGCTGGGAACTGAGCCAATGGATGCCCAGTTTGGCTTTACAGACTAGCTGTTATGTGAAGCTGAGTTTCTGGGTAACATACTCGACGTTGACTTTGGTGATGACGAGTATTGTGTTTTCAGGCTAGAATGACTTGGCCATTCTACACTGAAGCACCAACTGAGTAAGTCTGTGGACAAATGATTCAGCTTTTTGGACTCGGGTTTTTTGCATGTGTAAAAAACAAGGATAATGCCACACGATTCCAGCAGCTGGTGTCCACACGGGTACTGATTCTGTTCTTAGTGTTCACTGCATCCCCTCCAAAGTGTGCTTGAAGCCTCCCTCATGGGGCTTTAGCTGCTGCTCATTGTTGTTTGTGTGTTTAACCTGGAAATACTGAATTTCTTTTAAAAATTTATTTTCTGATGATTTTATACAAGTATATAATACATTCTGGTCATACTCAGCCCACCCTTTCATGTTCCTTCTGCTCTTGCCAAAGCACTACTCCTCCCAGCAAGTGTCCTCACCATGTTCATGTCTTTTTATAATGTTTTTCTTCTACTCTGTGTAGGACTGCATTTTACAGGGGATCTTCATGAGCATGGGGCTGTCTTAGGGTTTTTATTGCTGCAGTGAAACATGACCAAAAAGCAGGGTGGGGATGAAAGGGTTTATTTAGCTTACATGTCCACATTGCATGTCTGCCTGTAACCACTAAATCCATAAGCATAACAGCTGGCTGCTGCCTGGGCCTTGTTTGGACCCAATTCCTCTCTTTTGTCATTTTTTCCTTCTTCTCTAGAAGCCTATCAGATGGCAAGGTTCCCGGGAGTAAGATTCTCACCCTTAAATCTGCTTTTCTTTTTAAAGAAAGAAGCAAATCATCTGCCTCCTTACACAATTTAAATATTATTAAAAGAGAAACCTGGTGGAATTCAGCATCAAAGTTATTCTCCTGAATGAAATGACCTACTCAGAGCACCTCTTTCACTGTATAAATCCTCCCAGGGTTTCAAGGCTCATCTCCTCCAAACTAGAAAAATCCCTCACTATCCTCTCTCTGGATTCCTCCGTAGCTCTCAAACTCAAGTGCCTCCCAGGCACCAGATTATTTGTAGAATGCCAGCTAATTTTCCACTGGTCAAGGTTGAATGTGGGGATACAGTGACTAAAGACCTCATGCTCTGTAAATGCATGTACCAGCAAGTTAGGCCCCACCCATTGCTGCCTGCATTTTATGGCAGATGTCTCAGTTTTAAATAATGAATTTAAAGGGCTAAACCAAGCCCACTAATTTGCAACTTCTGTTCCCTACTGAACTTAGGACTCTTAGTTCTATCATGCACTGGTAAGAGGGGTGGTGTCTCCTATCAGTAAGACCACTGTTTTCATAGGAAAACATAAGGAAATTAATAGGTACTTTCAAAACAATGCAGAAGACCTAGACAGGCAGCATATACCTGGACTCTCACTGTTTAGGAAAACAGAGCAGGAAGATGAATTTGTGTCCGAGGTTGGCTACAAAGCAAATTTGAAGTCAGCTTGTGCTATGTGAGACCTTGTCTTAAATACACACACACACACACACACACACACTCACACTCACACACACTCACACTAAATTTATTAGGGTTTAAAGAAAATGAATAGTTCCTAAGTAGAGTGATGGAGGGAGAGGCTGTGAAATGCTGTTTTCTGAGCATGTCATGGGTGTTGTACCCATGAACTTGAAGCAGCTGTGGTTGCTTGCATGGGACCTGCAAAAGGCTGGGTCCCTCAACATCTAGTCATTGACTGGGAAGGGACTCATGGGGTCCTGCCCCCTCCTGGTGTGCAGGGAGGATAAGTAGTTGATAGTTAAGAGGGCAGGATGTAGTGGTGTAGCCATGGTAACCCCTCTATGTTCTGTGAGAGAGCTCCACACCTGGACTGGCTGGTTTTACATCAACTTGACAGAAGTTAGGGTTACCAAAGAGGAAGAAGCCTCCGTTGAGGAAATGCCACCATGAGATCCAACTGTAAGACATTTTCTCAATCATTAATCAAAGAGGAAAGGCTCAGCCCATTGTGGCTGATGTCATCCCTGGGCTGATAGTCCTGGATTATATAAGTAGGCTGAGCAAGCCAGGGAGAGCAAGCTAGTAAGCAGCATCTCACCATGGCTTCTGCATCAGCTTCTGACTCCCAGTTCCTACCCTGCTTGAGTTCCTGTCTTGATTTCCTTTGACATTAGTTATGGGTGAGCATGTCTCTGTATAGGAGCTTTAAGTATTTGGAATAACCATCACTGCAATGAAAACTCAGATCTGTCAAAGAATGTAAGACAGATTAAAAAAAAAAAAACATGGTTATAAGAGCTGCCAAAAGGTAGTGAGAGTTTCTTGTCTTTACAGTAGTTCAGGTTGTACTTTATGTCTACTGGGCACATAAAAAGGGTGGGTGGTGGTAAGTTGTATCTGGAGATCTTTGAGCACAGCTCTTTTGTCTTTAAGCCCACCTCTGACATCAGAGACTTGATGCCCTGCAGGATTCCTACCAAACCTCTGTTTAATCCTGGGCTTTTCCTTTGTGAACCTCGCTCTTCAGATGATGAGGCCACATTTTCTTGATTAGCGTAGCCACTGGCACTGCACCCAAGCTGCTCTAGTGCTTCATCCTGCTTGTGTAAGCTACCGATGAAATGCCTTGGCTCATGCACACAGGAAGTAAATAGCAACAGCAGACAAGAAAAGACATGACTGAAGAAGACGATGAATGAAAGTGGGAGAGGAGCAAGGTAGGTGCCAGGGTCTAGATATGTTAAACACACTGTGCACATGTCTGAAAAAATGTCATTGTAAAACCCATCATTACATGTAAACCAACATGATAATAAAACCATTAAAGGTTTATATTTCTAAAAGAACATTTTTAGAACGTAATTGTTTGTGACTAGTAACTTCTTCCAGCTCAGGGCTTGTCTTGATGCCGCATGTTAGCCTTTGAGCAGCAGGCATTCAGAGGGCTGAGGGGGGCTGAGGAGGGCTGAAGGAAGGCTGAGGAGGGCTGAGGAGGGCTGAGGAGGGCTGAGGAGGGCTGAAGGTGGCTGTGCTTCTGGTACTGATGGAGAACTGTAAATGGACAAGTTTTATTTTCCTGACAAGACAGGATGCTCTGCATACTTTGATGTTCCCTTGATCTTTCAAAGGCCTACCATAGGATTTATCTGTATTAAAGTGGAAACAGATCTCTCTCTAAAGGAAAGATCCTTTATTGATCCCAACCTTTTCCTTATGCTGGTATAGGTACCTTTTAAACAACCTGAAACCATGGTGTTTCTTCTTTCTCATATAATCTTTTATTTATCCGTTCAGAAGCCTTACATACTTAAAAATAAAGTTCCCATGGAAGTTGTTGAACATACCCACTCAGCAGAGACTAGCCCCCTCGCACTCCCCTAAAGAAAACCTCTTAGTAGTTCTCTTTGGGGAAGTTGAAAGCATGACTGTCCCTAGCCCACATGCTTTCTGTGCCTTGCCTTCCATTCCCACCTCTAGCTCTTGAGCTCCCTAGAAGTACTTTAGACTATATTTCAGCTAGTGGTGCCCCAAGGAAACCTAAAGCACTGGGTTGGGATTATATTTGCTGGAGGAATCAAGAAATCAATTTCCTTCCAGGGAAATATAGCAAGTCAGCCTAAGCAGGATATTGCTTAACGTAACTGAACCCCCAGAAGAAACAGAGGAGCCAACCATTTATTCCCCTACCTAGAGGAGGTAAGATCATGGAATTCCAGGTCTCTTCTTGAGTTATCATCCCGAGGAGTGAGTCTGCCCTTCCCACTGGCAGTCACTCTCTCCTTGGTGACTGTTCTGGACTGGACTGTTTCAGTCATCACCAGAGGCCCCCATACCTTCAGCCAACTCCAACTCAGGGTCTAAAAGAATTAATGGGTCAGAACTTAATCCATAACTCTCTAACTCCATGGCATTATTTTTTTAATAGTTCATAAAGTTCTTATTTTTTCCTTTTTGGCCTGGATCTCCTTTGTGGTAAAGGAGAGCTTTTCCAGCTTTAGATCTGCCTCATAAAAAAGGCTTTATAAAAGATGTTGGGTTGTGTGACTATCTGCAATTCATTTTCATAGGATATTCAAGAACTTCCCCCAGAGCCTCTGCCTGAATTTGTTCTAATATAAAGAACCCTGGGGTCAGCAGCACTAGTGCTGGCAAATGAGCTTGGCATCCTTAGAGACCTGGGTTGCTGGTGTAGATTGCTTAAGTCTGTTGAAAGCTTTAAGACTAGATTCTGGTCACTAGACACATGATTCAGATATTGAGGAACTCAGATGTAAAATTTCAAAGTAGCACAGTAGGACTTGTGGTTTGTTGAATAACTAGCTGCTTTTAGGGGCTGAATAGGTAGCTCAGTGGTTAAGTGCTCTTGGAAAAGATGGGAGTTTTGTTCATAAATCCATGTTTCTCAGTTCACAATTACCTGTAACTACAGCTCCATGAGTC
>JANHMN010000001.1:168407941-168432060 GCA_030674055.1 Rhabdomys pumilio
GTGTGTGTGTGTGTGTGTGTGTGTGTGTGTGTGTGTGTGTGTGAGCATAAACTTTTGATCATCAGTATATGCATGTGTAGAGGCTACAAGGAGACTCTAGATGGCTTTCTGCTAAAGCCTCGTACAACAGCCAACTTTATTCAGAGCATCAGACAGTTTTAACCCTGAGGGTTAAGAAAGGCCCCCTGAGTAACTTTCTTATGAATTCACGCAGAATACAATCACAAGGACAAGTCATTTATAGCAAAACTATGTTTTTCCATAGAGGCATATAAATGACAGCATCTGAAGTAAACTCACTCCTACCCACTACACCTTGGAGGGGCAGAAAAAAAAACATATTCCAAGATCAATTCTGTGTTTTGAAGAAACTGAGGTGACAAGACTCTTGTCTTGTTTTCTTGGAGTTTTCTCACAAGCGCTCAGAGTTCCTCTCACAGGACTCCATTCCCAGAGTGTGCTCTGATAGTATGCCATGGCATCCAGCTTTTCCTATGGGTGCTGGAGATCTGCACTGAATTCCTCACATTTGCTCTTTACAAACTGAGCCTTCTCCCCTGTCAGCAGCATTGGTTTCTATGAGGAAGAAGTAGTATCTGCTTCATGGAAAAAAAGACCAAGGGTTCTGGGCATCTTGCCTTGGTCATTTTAGGCACTTAAATCTTCATTCTTTTGAGTTTTTCCACTATGAACTTTATCTGCCTGCTTTCCATTGTGAGTTTAAGCTTGTTGCATGCAACCCACTCCCTTTTTCCCCTTCTTTGGCCTCTGAAGGTGAATTACATTCTATGTTTCAGCCTGTACCTTTGGTGGAACAACTCCCATGCTACATTTCTTGGATAGATTGATGGAACTGGCTGTCGAATCCCAATCCCATTGTCCAATAGTCTCTTACTGATTCTATAGTGTTCTCTACATTTCTAAAGCTTTTTCTCCCCACATCATACTTCATTGTAGGTGGAACTTTGTTAGTGTTAATGGTTTTGAGAGTCCTTCTGTCATGTTGATGCAATACTTGTTTTGGTTTGATCTTCATTTTCTCTAAATGCCCAGATGCTAAAAAGTCAGACCTTAGCATGGAGCCATTGGGAGGTGGTGGTATCTTTAAGAGTTGGACTCTGGTGAACATCTTCAGGACACTAGGGCAAGCCCTTGAGGAAACTGTGAGCCTTCATCTCATCTCTTTCCTTCTTCTATCCTTGGTTTTGTGTTGAGCCTCTTTCCACCATGTGATCCCACTATGATGGGCTGTGTAACTGACCATGGACTACAACCTCCAAAAACTGATGGAAACTAAACCTCAATTTTCCTTATTTTACTTTGTTAACAATGGGAAGCTGAGTAAAGTGAAATATCATGTCCCTTTCAATATTCTTTCCTTTCTGACCCAGAGTAGCTCAGCTGTCCAGGATTATTTGATGTCCTGTCTCACAGTCTTGTTTAAATCACTTTCCATTTCATTCCCCCAAGTCAGTGCTGTGGAGTAAGACAGTGGATGCCAGGAATCCCATCTGAGAATGTCTGAGAATGCACAGAACCTCAGAGCTGGAAGGTTACTTTAAGCTGAAGAGACTTAGGTTCTTTCTTACAGAAGGAAACCTCCATTAAGCTTTGGAAATTAAGCTGCCATAAATCTCATTGTGGCTTTCATTATCAGAAAGGATACTAATAACTAAACTTATAATGAATACTCTGAAGTTGAGAGTTGGGAGCATAACATGAAGAAGATGGAAAGAACCATGTGTATCTGTATGAGCAACAGTGTGTAAGAGAAACCTGGTGTCAAAGGTGACTGGAAACCTATGTTGAGCTACACCAGGATGCCTTGTAGCCATTGGCATGGTGCAGAAGCAACCTAGAGTGACTGAAGGTTACCTATGGCTCAAGATTCCACACCCAAACTTGTACATACTCCTGGGAGGAAATTCAGGATACTAACAAGACATCTAACAATAAAGTCATGTGTGGAGTTAGATATAACCAAGCATATCAGAGAAAGTCCATGCTATGCAAATGGGCTCAAAATCCTTCTAAATATAACTTACATGTTCTGACCTATGTACAGCATTTTAATGTATTCTCTGTGCTAACCCATTTCTCCCTTTGAAATATATATTCTTCCTTAGTGAATTCTCTCCCTTTGCTTGCTACATCAATATATCTCTAATTCCTTATTCTGAGACACAAGAAGCTGAGAACCCTCTGGAGGTGCCCACTGAACCCCAATGCCCACTGATCCCTCTGTTACCTGATCTTTCTCTTTTTGAGTCAGTAAGACATGTGTTTCCTGAACTTATTAAACACTGAACTTTCCCTCCACCCAGGATATCGATCTTTTCATTTTCTGTTTTTGGAAAAGGTAGGTTTATAATTCAAATCTTGCCTCTCCTGGTGATTATGTATTTATTCTCTAAACATCTGGTTCCTCGTTTGTTAATGGAAATGATCATGCTGTATGACTGATTATATAATAACTAAATAGTTAATGAGTCATAAATACTCTCAAGGGCCATCCTGCTCTTGCTCTGACCGTCTCAACCAAAGGTGGCCTTTGCCTTTTCTGCCCATGGTGTTTCTCATCCTGTGTTTTCTTCATATCACCAATTGCCGTGTTATATTTCAAAATATTATAGTTATGCTGACAAATTTTTGGAATTGGACATCAAGTATTGTGTTTAATTAATGAAAATTCACTGGGCATTTTGTGCTTTATAGTAGGACTGGGGCTGGTAATCTGAGGACAATAAAGATTAAGACCCTGTCTTTAGAAAGTGTGCACATTGTCTAATTATCAGCATCTGCTAATAATTTCACCATGACCCCTGGTGAAAGCCCAGAAGGGATGCTTAACTCAGTCAGCTCTGGATTGAGGATAGCAACCTAAGGTGAGACCATCTCAGGTGTCAGCCAGAGGATTGGGACTGGGCAGTGCAGCAGAGGAAAGGGCAGCTAGTAGGGTGTCAGAGCAGGGCTGTTTTAGTATAATCGGCAACAGTTTCATATGTACAGCGGAAGCAGAACTTCATCTTTTGTGACTTCAAGAACAGAATGACTGCAATCTTAGTTTTGATAGAGGACTGGGAGGAGGTAAAAGCAGGGAGATAAGCCAGCATGGATCAAGGGAGAATTCTCAGTCCTGGACAATTTAGTTATGTGCTTCTAGACACTGTAAATAGTGGATACACACACTTTGGTCTTGGAGTGTCACACTGAGGAAGCTGAATTTGGCAAGATGGAAAAGCCTCAAAATAACTGGGTTTCTCGTGCTTCTTAGAAACTGTGGAAGTGAGCCATGTAGCTAATCCAGGCCGAACTGATTCATAAGCCAACATCCTTTCTGCTTGTACCCACTACTATATTTTTGCATTGATGTATTTACATTGATGTATTTTACATTGATATTTTTCAGTCCAAACTAAAACAGAAACTGTTTCCCCGTTCATAAGAGACCCCCATCTTGCTCCACTATTCCTTTCTTAACATTCCCCAAGTACCTTCTCCATCCCTCAGCCAGGACCAGGCTTTTGCCTTTGGGATGACACCAGGTTGATTCCATGGCAAAAGCTTTCAAATATGTCAACTTTCCTCCAGCACTTATAGCAGCTTACAGTCCAAGTTCAACTAGCATCTCCATTCCCAAGTCTGAAATCTTGATGATCTAGATAACCTGGTCCTCTAGTGTCTCTTTGCATCTGTTTGCTCCTGCCAGCCCAGCTCCATTTAAACCATAAATCTGATCATAGCTACTACTATTACTGTACCATGCTAAAAAGAAAGTCCCTAAGTGGTTTCCTGTTGCTCAAAATCCTTGAAATTGGTAAATGTCTTCCCAAGTCTGTACCTGCATCCCCTCTTTACTGCATTCTTTGCAAATTCCACTGCAGTCAGGACTTTAACTCAGGCCCTGTACTCTCTGCAAACTCCTACCATAGGCCTTTGCACATTCAATACCCTCCATCTATGATACTTTGTCACTAACTATAAATTGAAGTGCTACTTCTAGAGTAAATTCTTTGCCTTCCCTTCCCTATCCCTTTACCTTCAGCTAGGCTACTATTTTGTTATAGATCTTCCTGGTTTCTGATATTTGAGTGTGCCTTTCAAAGGACTTGTTTGATATTGGTGAGATCTTTTGATTAACACCTGCCTCCCTACTGGGCTCTGTTCTGGCACCTGTCTCACCTGATATTCACAATACTGTTATCATAGAGGTGCCTGGCAACTATGTATGTATGACGCAATTGGATATAAAAATAAAATTCAGCAGTGGTCAGAAAGAGCATTTCCTTGTCATTCGGGGATTTATCTGGCTAAGAATACAGACGATGCCTACTGGAATTAGCAAAACATGAAATGTGTTCAGATGCAGGAAGGCAGGACCCAGCTTGCTATAGCCAACCTGCCACATCTCGTTTCATGGTAGGTCTGACAGATTGGATACGATCATGGTGACCTGAGGGGTGTGTGAGAATGTCTTGTGGTAACAGTATCTCTGGGACCGCTAGAGTATATCCTATCTGGTTAGTGGGTTAATTAAAAAACATGGAGTATCATTATTTTTCCCTGATCTGCCCCCCACCCCTGCCACTTTTTTGAAGAAAATTGTTGTGTATTCCCTGTCAGAGTGAAGTTATATGTGTTCATTAGTGTATTTTGTACAAATGAACTTCTACTGCGCCATCCCAATTAGTCCTGGTCTTGCAAAATACCTAACCTGGGCAGCAGCTGCAAGTCTGGAATATCTAGAAATTTCTTTTTCTAAGCAAACAGTTTGAACAGGGAAATGCATGTTTCTGGTGTGTAGTCTGCTGGGAAGCCCAGGGAGGGGAACGTAACTCGGCATTGAAATAGTAGCCTTCCTGCACTCGGGTCAGAACATCTGTCTGTGTTTCTGGGCAGATTTAGTTTAAGGCCAAAACAAATAGCTCCCCTTCCTTGAGTTCTGACCCCAGGGCCAAAAACCGGGAACTGAGCTAGTCCAACTGCCACTGCTGGGGAAGTCATTGTTCTTGCCAACCTTCTGGGAGCCCCAAATAATTAGCTGTGCAAAGAGCAAGCTGCAATCAGAATTCCCCTCCAGGCCTTTCTGTGTCCAGCCAAACAAAGCGAGGGGAACTGAGACAAACATAGCCTGTATAAAGGAATGAGCGTTAGTTCTTTCTTCTCTTCCTCAGCTCTGGTCTCTTGGAGCTGGGTCCTCAGGCCTCTTTGCTCCGAATTCTCTTGGGTCCTCATCATGTATAGCCAGAGGGAGTTTGTCTTAATTAAATCCAGTAGGCTATACTGGGGAGAAAGGTGGGTGCTGTGTTTGGGGACTTAAAAACCTTTGACATGTGGTGAGAGGTGTCTGTTCCTCCCACCATTTTGGATATTTTCAAAGAAAAGCAGCCAGAAATCTGGACTTCATGGTATGACATCACACAGCTTGAACATGTTTCTTACATTCCATACTTTATGTTGTCTATAAACAAATGGCAGGGCTAGCGAACATGCTTTGTGAAGCTCTAAGCTACACCATAAGCCCCATATAATGTTTATTCAGATGGCGTGTACACAGTTTGCACCATGTCTCCAGAACATTGGCCCAGGCTTTGCTTTAGTGGTAGTTCAAAGCATGTTGGCTGACATCCAGAGGAAACTCACAACTTGGTTGCGGGTTCCCTTGACATTCCAATGCTTGATAACACCCAACAAGAGCAATTGCCTTGCTGATCTGCACAGGGTTACTTGACTTGGCACACCGTGGAAGCTTGTCAGTGGCAGGGTGAGATGGTACCAGAGAAAGAGCCTGGTTATGATGGGGTGGATCATCAGAAGATGGGAGGCTTCTTGTGCCTAAAGAATCATCTCTAGGAGATTAGAAATGTGCCTTTAGAAGCAGGGATCAGAAACTGGTTCATTGGTGCCATCTCACAGGTGGAGATGTTAAACAAGGCCAAGTGACACATGCCTGATCCTGATGGCCTGCTTAGGAGATGAGATGCTATTCAGTTCTGCAAACACCAGGAAAGTAGATAACCACTCCTTCAGGCCATCGGGGAGTTGGGCCTGAGGTCTGAGCTTATTATTCATGTTAGTGCCTATGACTTTCTATAGAGTCACAGTAGTGTGTGAGACAGAAGCTCATGTGTAGCATGACCTTAAATACTCGTATTTTTTCTATTACTGATATTTCCCATTAAGAATGAAATCCAGAAGCAAGAGAGCAGGTGGAATCCTAATGCCTTCGAAGGTAGTTTGTAATCCCCGGGCTACAGAGTCTCTACCACCCCATGGTCTCTGGCCTGAGGACAGAGTGGACCCCATAAGAGGTAACTGGCTCTTCCAGAAAGGAGATACCAAGCTGGGCCAATTGTCTGTCCTTTACCTTAAATCTCCCCCAAAAGACTTATAAAGGGGTGAACCAGGCAGACACAGTATTCAAAGCCATTCTAGCTTTCCCTTTCCTTGTCTTTGAGGAGTATTCTGAAGGGGACTTTGATAAGTGTGATTGTCACAATAGACTTTTGGTTGATATCCTTATGTGACACTAAGTGGTCTATATTTGGGGCTTTTGCTAGGACTCAGCATTCTGAGCTAAGGTTCACAGAGTCCTTGTTGGGCTTCCTCAGCTAAAGGCAAAGTCACCACTCATGGCTAGCTTAGTATACAATGAAAGTCGTGGCTTCTAAATGCAGAGTCTTTTCTCCTGGCACAAATACTTTATTACAGGTATTAAAGTGTTAAGAATTATTCTTTGACAGACATAAAAACTACCTATTTTTTTTACTAAGTGGGATAGTTCTCCACAATAGATGCCATGTGATGGACTCATGTATATTAATTTTTTCAATTACTTGACGATACTTTTAATCAGCCGTGGACAAGAGGAGCATGGATAGAACAACTGACCTGTATGTCCTTGCCCTTCTGTCTGTGGGTGCAACTTCTCAGTGTCCCTTTTCATTTCCTAAGCTATCATCCTGGCTTGAAGCCCATTATTTCTTTGACTAAATTATTCCCTGATAAAGGAAGGCATTGAAAGCCAGATATTGGTTTTACAAAGTGGAAAGGGGGATTTCTCAACTCTGATAACTGGTACATTCACCACTGAAGTCTTTTACATTCATCCACCCATTTGGACTTTTCTAAGACCTTGTGAAATAGTTATCCCCCACATCCTCATTTTTCAGAAAAAAAAAAAAAAAACTCAAAGAGGTGTAAAGATTTACCTGAAATACTGGAAGTGGAAAATACTGTCACACTTTAAACACATCTTCTCAAGCTAATCAAAATATAGATACAGTTAGGAGATCTCACTGTCTCCCAGCATTTCCCCACAGCCACCTCCACCTCTTCAGAAGAGGGTTTTTAAAGGAAGTAAGGTTTTTCTAGGCAGTAGTGACTGGAGAAGGATGAGGGGAAAGAAATCAAGCCTTGAAGGCATGGAGTCCACAGCATAATCAGAGCTGCATGTAGATTCAGGCTCCTGCGGGATGTTATGAGGTCGATATTTCTGGACACATGGTGACAGAGCTACCAAGTTCATGATTATTTGAGTCAGAGAGGACAATATCTTGGGATGCCTGTCCAACAGTGTAGCAAAATGGGCTTCAGTGTGGAGTTGAGCCTGTCTCTTGCCTGGTAAGTTTCTCCCACAGTCTGCTTGCTCTCTGAATTCTTAGTTGCAACTTTAGCCCAACCACCCACCAGAAAAATAAGCACACAGGTTACTGATACTTCAGATGGGGTTCCTGTCTACAAACACCATCAGTTCTGCTGTGATGGGATAGATCCACAGATAGAAATGACAGTAGACTGGAAATACAGTGGCATAGTGTGGCTGGTAAGTAGCAAAAGTGGGAAATAATACAGACAGAGCAGCAGAACCTGAGCATCCTACAGGCACAGCAGTAGAAGCTGGAGATGATGTCCCTCTAGAGAGGGACAGAAACTGGGGGTGCTGTAGACACAGGAGCAAAAGATGGAGGTGATATAGGCACAGCAGCAGAAACTGAGAGTGATACTTGTACAGCAGAGAAATCTGGAGGTGATACAGGCAGAACAGCAGAAGCTGGGGATCATGCAGGCATAGCTACAGAAGCTGGAGGTGATACATGCACAGCAGCAGAAGCTGGAAGTGATATGAAGTCAGGAGCTATTTTCAGATGTTGCCTGTATTTTTTATTGGATATTTTATTTATTTACATTTCAGATGTCATCCTCTTTCCCCATTTCCCTTCCCTAGAACCCTTCTATCCATTTCCCTTCCTCCTTTTTGTTTTTATACAATTTTAATTAAATACAAATATTAAGGTCAGTTCTAGGTTGAGGGATTAGCAATACAATGGATACAAATAGTCAAGGAACAAGCAAGGCAATAAACAAAATTTCGGGAATAGTCCTATGATCACTGTTTCTAAGGGCTTATCAGAATGATCAAAATATCTGAGCCAACTTCCCTGTCCTAGCCCAAAGTCATTTTCATGTCTGAAGCCTACTTCCTTTTTCTAGCCTAATATTAATATTTAGATTCCTGCCTGATATTCCTTTTATGTTCTAGCCTAAGATTTAGATTCCAGCCTAAAATTACTTCTTAGTTCTAGCCTAATGTCAAATTCCTACCTAGATCCGACTTCCTTGTCTTTGCCCAATGTCATATTCCTGCCAAGCAGCCCATTTCCTTGTCCTTCGCCAATGTCATATTTTTGCCAAGCAGCCCCAAAGGCTATATGTCTCTCCACCTTTTTTTATTTCATTAACAAGACTAAGCCTGTCTTTGGTTGTTCTGACAAGAATGTCCTCCTTACCCATCATGGAATATGCACTTATGTCTTAAGTTGGTAAGGTTCTGTGTAGAATCTTACCCGTCCTTGACTTGCCAGCCTGTTGATTTAATAACTCTGTCTGGGGGTCCATTTTCAGGTTCAAGCCATGTACTTTGGCTGCCAACATGTTGATGTTGTTAAAGATAAGCTTTAACATGATGGGCAGGAATAAAAATATTCCCAGGACAAAAGGGGCTAGCATGATCAATTTATGCCATTCTTGAAACTTGGCCAAAATAGAAATACTGACCTCAGGCCAAGGGTAATTTTATCAATAGTATCTACTGCATCAACACTCAGCAGAGCAGAATTCTTGAAATTCATAAGTTCACTACGTAAAGTTAAAACATCCAGAGAGGTGTTAGAATTATGCCAAATACACTGTAAGTATCTTTAAATGTTTTCCTAATTATAATGATTACCACTGTAAATTTTAGAACTAACATGAGTCCAATGGTATTTGGCATGACACTCAAGATAGCGCCTTTTAAATTCTGAACCTCTTTCCAATAATTTGAATAGGATAAAGAACATAAATCTGTTCTTCCAAATGCCTATCTAAATCCTCTTGTATATTCAATACATTAGTAACATTTTTTGCTAAATGATTAACAAAAGTAGCTGTTGTAACTTCTTGTGTCAATGCAATTGCAGAAGCAGTGGTGCTAGCAATTAATGTAATTAAAGCTGTTATACTGGCAGTAATCAAGCCCACTACCCTCTTACTTATGCATAAAAGCTGACTCATTTCTTCCAGTACTTGCAAGCTATTTTTAGAATACCAAGGTTCTGTGATACTCAGGACACTAAAACAAAAGCTGATTGATAGACCTCCGTAACTAGCATGCCGGATTTCAAAACACTAACACACTTAGAAGGTGTACAATCAACTTACATTAAATACTGTAGAAAAAACAAAAGTATTTTTAACTTGACAATTTAAATCAACTTACATTAAATACTGTAGAAAAAAACAAAAGTATTTTTAACTTGACAATTAAAAGAGCCTTAACACATGTGCTAACAGTTGTTTGAAATCCAGATGTTGCCCCAACTTTATCTTTTGCTAACATAACATCATAGAGAACTGCAGCTAACTTCCAAATATGTCTCTAAAAATGTCCAGAACCAGACTTCCAAATGAAGACTGTTATTTTGAATATTGGATTGATTTCTAGACCAGTACATGATTGAGTCTGAATAACTCATCACATTTAATAACAATACAAGAGTCATTATAACTTCTCTTTTTGATTCTCTGTTCTACAAGGTATAAAAACTTGAGGCAAGGAAGTTTGTCCCATCAGGGGTATAGGTAAGCAATGGTGGGTTGGGAACATATGTCCAATACAGCTTCCCAGTCACCATTGTCAAGGCACTCAGCAAGCTCACAGGTCAGCATCATTCTTTGTCCTGGCATCAGCATGTCTCACCTGTCACTCTGTCAGTCATGATGTTCCTTCAGCATCCTACACTCCTGGGCATGTTAGAGCTCCTGGGAATCCAGCCTCCTCTAGGTTTGGGAGGATTGGGTACAGAGCTGATGTTCTAGGACTGCTCCAGGCACAGGCACAAACTAGAAGGTTCTATTACCTATATTCTTACTCCCTAATACTCCTGGGACCCAGATGTAGGTAGATTCTTGTTCAATGTCCACCTAGCAGCATATGATGTTGATAGCTGAGACCAACAAGTCATCCCTACTGTATGCAGGATACCAGAATACAGGCCTTCCAGACCTTCCAGAATAACATTACTCAGGTGCTTCCTTCTTCACTGAAAGAGGGAGTGCTGTGGAAGCTTACATGATGTAAATGACTCCAATGGGCAGAGTCCATGGCCAGAATCCATTTAGCAAAACAACAACAAAAACCAGTGGGTCACCCACATAGTACTAGGTAGATACTGGCCTAATCATACATAGCCATTTTTGAGTATTGCATTCAGTTTTCAGGGTACTTGAGTTTTGAACCAACCTCAATTCTAGTTACAAAGGCTCATTTACAGTTCTCAGAGGCTATCTTCCCAGACAAGGATAGCTTAAAAGCTCAACCCTGCTATATATAGGGTGGGATGAGGAGTTTCTATGTGGGAAAAAAAATTTTTTAATGTTCTGAAGATTGATAGTGACAATGGTGTAAAATGTGACTTCCTTCATAATATTCTGGGGCCATATTCTGAAAATGACAACTTATATTATGCGTATATCTGCCACAACTGAAAAGTTAGGCTGCTATATAACAGAAAGACCGAAAAGCAGTACAGCATTGATAACCAGTGCTTTTGGTGTGAGCTTCATGGCAGGTGTGCCAAGTGCTTTACAGGATTACCTCATTGAGTACTCAACAGAATCTTGAGGTGAGTGCAATGAGTGACTCTTGCACAGAGAAGAATAAGCTAATTTCAAGGGCTGATGATTTTTCCAGGACCATTGTCTTAGTTTGTGTTTTTCTGCTGTGAACAGATACCATGATCAAAGCAACTCTTATAAAGACAATATTTAATTGGGGCTTGCTTACAGGTTCAGAGATTCAGTCCAGTATCATCAACGTGAGAGCATGGCGGAGGTCCAGGTAGTCATGGTGCAGGAGGAGTTGAGAGTTCTACACCTTCATCTGAAGGCCATTAGGAGAAGACTAGTATCAAGGCAGCTAGGAGGAGGGTCTTAAAGCCCACACCCACAATGACACACTTCCTCCAAAAAGGCCACATCTACTATACCTTCAAATAGTACCACTCCCTGGGCTAAGCATATTCAAATCATCACTACCACGTAAACAGAAAGTAGCAGAATTCACATTTAAGGCCAGGCAGCCTCATCCATTCCTTCTGCTCTTAAGTTAAGTCTCCTCACTTTTTTGGTTTTAGACTCTCCTGCCTTTCTCTGTAGCAAGCCAGTAAATCAAATCAAAATTGACTTAATCATATGACAGCAACGCTATAGAATGTGTGTGTGTGTGTGTGTGTGTGTGTGTGTGTGTGTATCAGATGAACTGTATAATTTGGGCAGGGTGGCTGAGGTTACTGGTGGATGTACGCAGGGCCTGGTGCATACCAGGTGAGTGATCAATCACTAAATACATCACTTCATTTTCAGACAGATTCTCTCTAAGTTGCTGTATTAGTCATGGTTCTCTAGAGAACAGAGCTGAAAGATATTATATATAAAGGGGATGTTTACAATGGTTCACAGGCTAGTCCAGCTAGTGGTTTAGCTAGTCCAGTGATGTCTGTCTACCAGGTCGAAAAACCAAGTAGTTATTCAGTACGGACTCAGTTGGTCTTCAGTACACTCTGGAATCCCAAATAAATAGCCTCTAGTGCCACTGAAGGATGAACTTGTCAGCAAGTAGGCAAAGAGAGCCTTCTCCTATTTTATTCCCCACTCAAAACTAGAAACTTTTTAAGTCACTTGATATATGTGCCATCTCCAGAATCTAAATAGGCCCACAAAGCATTATGTTTCTTCCTTGGTGGTGGGAGTGGCTGTGTGCAATAATGTATTCATGGAAAGTCCATACAAGTTATGCCTCCTTAAGGGGAATATCTCTACATGTCCCAGACCATTGGGCACCTAAGCAATTCACTGAGGTAAATATCCTTTGAATTTATTTTCCTACTCTGATGTGCATGTGTTACCAATGAGTCTAAAGTGGCTGCTCCCTTGGTTCAATCAGCATAAAGTCATCAATATAGGGCACCAATGTTACATTTTCTGAAAGAAACATACAATCAAAATCCCTTCTATCTAAGTTGTGATGCAAGGCTGGAGAGATAATATATCTTTGAGGTAAAACTGTAAAGGTATATTGCTAGCCTTGCCAACTAAAAGCAAATTGCATCTGGTGGTCCTTGAGAACAGGTACTGGAAAAGACATTTGCTGGATCAATAGCTGCATACCATGGACCAGGATATGTGTTAATCTGTTTAAGATTAACCACATGTTGTACAAAAGCTGCAGCTGAAGTCATTACTTGATTGAGTTTTTAACAGTCAAATTCATTCCTCAAAATCTGTTTTCTGCACAACCAGATAGGAGACTTAAAGGGAGATGTGCTGGGAGCCACCACCCTTGCATGTTTAAAATTCTTGATGATTGTATGAATTTCTGCACTTCCTCCAGGGTTGCAATAAAGTTTCTGATTCACTATTTTCTTTGGCAGAGGCAACTTTAAAGGCTTCCATTTGCCTTTCTAACCACAATAGCCCTTATTCTATAGGTTGGGGAACCAATATGAGAACTCTGCCAACTTCTCAGTCTATTTATCCAAATTATACATTCTGAAACTGGGCAAATAACCATAGAATGAGTTCAAGGACCTGCTAGATCTACTATGATTCAGATGTCAGCCAAAACTCCATTAATCACATGACTTCTGTAATTCCTGACTTAAACTGGAGAGCCACAGTATTTCTTGGGGGTCTCTCAGAATTAGTGTTAATTCATAACCAGTATTCAGTAGACCCCAGAAAGTCTGATTGTTTCTTTCAGACTACAGTTCACTTTGCAAAAGGCCCTAGGGTCCTTCTTTGGAGGTACTAGAGGAAGACTTCCAGTAAAACTATTGGGTGTTTTATCAAGGTTCTTCATCAGGGAGCCTGGCCCATCCCTTCATTCAAGTTCTAGGTCTACAAACAGACTCAAGTCTGGAAATTAGTTTACAGGTGAGATTCCACTTTCTCATGATACTAGGGATCATTTTTTTTCATTTGTTTGAGTTTCCCTCCCTCCCCCACTTAAATGAATCAAACAAAAATGCAGTATGCTTCTTATCTATTTCATATGTGGAAACATCATAATTGATTAGTCAGTACCAAAGATTCATATGAGTCATGCTACCATAAAGATCATTTTGTGATGCCTGTTATGGGTCAGGCCGTTATGCATATCACTTTATCTACACTGCTCATTATGACAACTATGATCACCTTGCTACTGGTGATTCATTATTGCCACCTGCCCCTGCTACATCTGGTCCAGTAAAACCCATTTCATTTAGTTTATCTAACCGAGCATCAGTATCTCCAACCTTAAGGTGTGGCACAAGGAAAGAACACCAGCAAAACTCTTGGTGTTTTATGTCTTTTAGGATTAGTAAAGGGCCTGTCTTCTGGGTCTTTCTATTGTCAAGGATTAGGTTTTACTCAGTGTACCCAGTCTATCATTGCTAGTTCTCTTAGCCTTAAAATAGCTTCATCAATAATAAGGTTTCCCAGACTATCCTGGAACTCTTGTTTTGCCAGTCTCAGCCTTCTGAATATGTAAGGTTACAGGTGCATACCATGCTAGCTTCCAATAATCTTTAAGTGATGCTGAAATGTCTGTCAATCTGACCTCTAGTCTTCCTGTTCACTCCTAACACCCTGGCTTTTCACCCTTAGAAATAAAATGGGCCAAGCTATTTTGCACTCAGACTGTGACATCCTTGGGGGCAGGTCAGTATATCTGCATTCATTTTACCTGACAGATAATAAACAATAAATAAAGATCTGTCAAAATGATTTTCTGAAGGTATCTTCATTCATGACTTTAATGACTAGGCATTGTGAGAGAAAAAAATGATATATTAATCCAGATTCTGGTATCTTAATTTGATGAGAGTCATTAAAGATTCACAACAAATAGTAATTTTGTCCCCAGGAGACATTTGGTGATGTCTGAAGACTCTCTTGGTGGTTAGTAACTGAGGGTGGTGGAATATGATGGAAGTACCATCCAGAGCTCAGAAAAGCCCTGTAGAGGCTCAGGGGTGATGATGAGGAGGTATGTTTTATTCCCTTATTCATTTATTTCACACATGGTTCCCCTCCCCTCTCAGAGAGGATGTGAGAGAGAATCAATAATGATTAATGGAGTTTCGTAGCTTCCATAACCAGTCCCAAGGAAATTTTGGTACTTAAGAAGTTCTGAGGAATCTAAGATTGATGGAGCAGTGCATACCTGTAATCCCTGCACTTGGGGTATAAGAGTGGTCAGGAGCTCAAAACTTAGGCTATATGAGACTCTGTTTTAGTTACTCTTACATTACCATAAAAAGACACCATTACCAAAGCAACTTTTAAAAGAAAATGTTTAATTGGGGGCTGTCTTACACTTTCAGAGGATTCATGTCCATCAGGGCAGACAGGCTAGCACGGTACTAGAACAGTTGCTAAGAGTTTACATGATCTACAAGCATGAGTCTCACACCCACAGCCCCCCACACACACGCACCGGCACACACACACGCACACAAAGAGTGAGAGAGACAGAGACAGAGAGGCAGAGAGAAACTTTTTCAAACCTTACATACCACTACCAGTGACACACTTCCTCCAAAAAGTCTATGCCTCCTAATTCTTCCTAAACAGTTCTACCAGTAAGCAACCAAGTATTTAAAGAGCTGACCCCTATGGGGACCATTCTCATTCAAACTACCACAGACTCCAACAAACAACAAGAACAACAAAACAAAAAAGTTCCCCAAAACCCAAACAGAGTTGCTTAGGGAGAGAAGGAGACCATTAAGGAGTCTGAAAGTTACAGTTCTAACATTTCTTTGAACCAACACCATGTTGCAAGTGTCTGGGACTTGACTGAGGGCAGTGTCAGCTTCTGCTAAGAAAAAAAACAGTTTCTAGGAGCTTTTCCCAGGCAACAATAAATTTTCATTTTTTTTTTATTAAAAAAAGCAGTAGGGTTTTAGCTTTGCACTTTTGGGAATACTAGAGATTGAATTCAGATCTTCTACCAGGCTAGGCAGTTGCTCCACCCTTGATCAGCTGCCACTTAGAATGTTGAGTTGGACTGCTTGTCCAAGCTCACATGGCTGCAGGGTATGAATCTCCAACTTCAACAGCCCGTTGGGGACAGCTCTTCCTAGGTAGATTCTTCTAACTTGTTCTTGTTTCAAATGTTGTTTTGGCCATGCTGAAACAGGTCTTCCTGAGACGGATGGGACTGTACCTGTGCTTGGTGCCTAGAGCTGACAAAAAGGGCATCAATCGAAGACAGATTGTTTAGGCTGCTGAAGTCTCTGGGCTTGTACTCCTGAATCCCTGGGAGATGCAGGGCCATTCCCTGAGCTTCCTGTAATGCTACATTTTATTGCTGGTCTATTCGCCCTCCCCTGATCTGTAACACTTCCTTAGCTACTCTGGTGTCACAAGCCATAGAACTTATTACAGACTTTGCTGAAAGAATTACCATGTTCACACAGCCCCGTGTTCACAATGAGTTTGGTATTCTGTTCAGATTTGCACACTGGTGGTCTTTACTTGTGTGACTTGCCTCCCAAGGCACAGCCCCTGTTTTCTCTGCCGTACTGCTCGGAGTCTGGTTCTGAGATGCAGGATGCAGAGTGCTCGCTTCAGAGCACATCTAACAGGTATTGTGCACTTGTCAAGATGGTAGAGTTGATGGGTTTTAATCAGGTAGGTTGGTGCAATTTAATGAAAATGCTTCTTAAGTTGGTGTTCAATAACTGGGCTTCTTGATGTTAGATTCCAAAATATTAGTTCAGTGCTTCTGGCTTCCAGGTTAGGAAAAAAATCAATAAAACCAGCTGAAATGCAGGAAGGCATCCACTGCGCCACGATGTAAACCCCTCCCGGCCGGCACTACCATACACTGAACTTTAAAATTTTTTTGCCAGCTCCCCCTTTTTTTGTTCTTTTGTTACATTTAAGGCTCCACAGTGATATGAAAAGCCACCCTGGCTCCTCCATCTATTAAATACAAAACACATGTGAACAAATAGAAGAATCGCACCATATAATACAGCCAGAATACAATGTTATCATCACCCTGCTCCGAGCATTTCTCAGGATGGTTTACATCCCAGCAGTTAATCGTTCGCTATTGTTGGTGTACCAACACAATGCTATTAGCCCCACAGAAGATTGTCTTCATGTAGGCTAGCCAGAATTTAGATATTTGTAAATGGAATTTGAACAGTGGCCTTTCTCCACAATATAAAATTCAAATAACTGTAACCGGTCATGCCCCAACTCTTGTTTATTAATTAAGGCTTTTATAATATTGCACTGTTGTTGGGAGCTGTGGCTTATGCAAAGAGGAATACTAATTATATTCTGCGTTTTCTGTAATAACGGGGCAGTGTTTTGGACAATGCAGTTTATCCAGACAATGCATCCGGTTCATAATGCAGTGTATTAACAAGGAGACTCTGAATGCTTAATGGGGAACTGGTAAAACAGCAAGAGGCTTGCCTGGATCACACTCCTGGCCAGGCTGGGGCTGTGGCACATGTTACATACTGGTAACCTCAAGACATCTCCAGACTTCTTTAGTGTGTGCTGTTGAACACTCCTGAAAATAAAGAAAGCAACAGAACCAAGATAATCATTTTGGTAATTTTATTTTCTCATTCTAATGCTTACTGAGGGGTTTTTAAAGCCTTTTTCAACCTCCACCAATTTTTGCTCTCTGGTTTACCAAAACCAATGACTTGTCCAAGACCTTTCTAGTAGTCTGTGCCATCATGATGGTGATCATTAACATTGGAATATGCTATCATCATCATCATCATCATCATCATCTTCTTCTTCTTCTTCTTCTTCTTTTTTTTTTTTTTTTTAGCAAAACACTTGTATCTAGATGCATTTTAGAGACACAGTGCTTATCTGAACAAACTAGACAGTACTGTTGGTTTTATATTATCATGGAGTGTGTAGCTGTCATCAGTTTCTAATTACACACTACTCTCATCATCCTTAAAAGGAACCATAACACATTCACAGTCACTGCTGCAGACTCTGTTACTAGCCACTGCTCACTGGCTAGGAGGATATGTGTATTTGCATATTCTGTAGCAACAGAATCATTTCATTTATCATCCTTGATGCCTGGCTTCTTTCACTTAGCAGAATGTTTTCAAGGTTATAGCAAGTTGTACCGTGCATGTTTTACAGCTTTTGAAGCCTAAGTAATACCTGAGTGTGTGTGTGTGTGTTTATGTGTATGTATGTGTCTGTGTGTCTGTGTGTCTATGTGTGTGTATGCGTGTTCTTTCCACTCTTCAGTTGTTAGAAAAGGTTTTCTTCCTGTGTCATGCTGGGATGAACATTTAAGTGCAGTTTTGTTTGTGTGTGCACTTAGGTTATTCTTCTCCTGAGCTATACACTGAAGTCAAATGACTGACAGCATGACTTGTTCCTGTGATTAAAAGCAAGCATCACTTGCTGAGTCTTAAAGGTGGGAGCTAGCTGTATCTACAGCATGTAGACTGTGAGATGGGCATAATGTGGTAGAGCTGAGGTCAGTGCTGATTTTCGCTAAGGAGGGACACACTCTAGACTGTCAAGGCCCAGACACCCACCAGGCCCCTCAGTCTTTCTTATCATTTGCTGACTTCTGATTTTTTAGTCATCACTTATCAGGCAGCACCCCTGTGACAGATCCTTACATGTGCCATTTCTTGGCCTTTGGGCTCATCTCAAGGGAAAAAGCTCCTACTAGTAAAAAATTATTCAACCATCTGTACTTACATCCATAATTATTTTCTCTGGCGTGGTAAGATCACTTATTGTAGTAAGTACTAGTAAATAGACTTGTGGTTAAAGGTAACTGGCTTTTTTTCATAATTCTTGCTGCTGGTCATTTTGTGTCTGAGTCATTGCAAATTGCTTTATTCTATGTCTGAGACGTCAGACAGCTCTTTGAATGTTCCTGTAGTCTGTGTTTGTTTATTTATTTGTTTATTTATTTATGTTATTTCAGCAGGCTCAGTGAAGTCATTCACTGTTTACGTATTTCAGTATGTTTTACAAGGGCAGCAAAACCAGTCTCATCACACAGTAAATCTTACATGATTAAAATTTAATAGTAACATAAACCTGCCAGAGTCATTAAAGTGGAAACTTTTTTCCCCTTGTTTAGAAGGTTGTTGACTATTCAACTGTTAGAGATTCAACTCTTTCCGTCTTAAGTCACTCTGTATGTAAATCACAGAAAGGTAGGGAGACAGCGCATGTTGTGTGTTCTGTACTGTGTCCTTCCCTTATACGTATCTTCTCCCAACGGCGGAGCTGTCAGCATGCTGACTCTGTGTCTTAATTGACATAGACAAAACAGACAAGAAACACCAAAGATTCTGTACCAAGAAGGTTCTAAGCTTGCACTCACTCCCAGCAGAAAAGGATTCTGGGATCAGTGAGTGTCTATCCTGGCCTAGCCAAGGAAGCATGCTGTTTGTCTGCTGACATCTTGAAACTACTTCCCCACATGGAACATGGTTATACAAGTACCGTCTTTCTTTCTTGCTCAAACCAACCATTTTCCCAGTGCATATGGCCAAGTAGTTTGGCCTCTGGGGTTTCCTTACCTGTGGGCTTAGATTTAACATTTCTATAAAAAGGGACAAACATAAAAAACAAAACTTCTTGTCCAAGAATAGGCAAATAGACTGTTAGAATTATTTTTAATTAGCATACAAAGAAATGTGTTCTGTTGTGATATTTTCATGTGTATATTACTCTACTTTTTTCGCATCAAATAGACTCTACATTGAGTTGAAGTGTATGTTTATTGCCTGGAGGGTATAGGGTACTCGGCTATACACTCAGGACTATGAGCATGAAGCAGGCCCTCTGCCTCAGGTATCTATAGTCCAGGAATATTTGGAAGGAACAAAGGGCTCATAAATGGAACACAGAGTGAACATGTAAAGGCTAAAGAAATAAGACTTCTCATGGGGAGCAGAAAGTAGTGTGACATAGGAAAAGTACTTTGAGGAAGTAGTTTCATAAGCAGCGTCTTAAAGGAAGAAGATGCATAGTTTGGTAGAAATGATGTGTAGATAGGCAAGGGACAGGGGTAAGAAAGACCAAATAATCTTTATGGGTATCTTAGCTACTGCTCCATTGCTGTGAAGAGACACCATGTTTTCTTTTAAAGAAAACATTTAATTGGGGACTTACTTACTTACAGTTTTCGAAGGTTACTCTATAATTGTGGCAAGAAGCAGATGGGCATGATACTGGAGCAGTAACTGATAGCTTTATATCCTGATCTTCAGACAGCAAACAAAGAAAGAAAGAGAGACAGAGACAGAGACAGATAGACAGACAAACAGACAGACAGACAGACAGACAGCGACAATGAGTCAGAGACAGACAGACACAGAGACTGGGCCTGACTTGGGCTTTCGAAATAAACCTCAAAACCCACTCCCAGTGATACACCTTCTTCAAAAGGCCATGCCCCATAGTCCTTCCTGAACAGTTTCACTATTTGGGAATCAAATAATCAATCATAGAATCATTTGGAAGTCAATTCCTCTTGGAAGGGAATAGATAAAATTTAACAAAAAGAGACTAGAGGATTGTGGAAAATTCCAAGTTTGCTAGGATAGAAGCTATTGTTTTGACATTGTGCTCTACAAAGACTTGAGAAAGAAACATGGAGATGATAAACAATAGAATGCTGTTTGGACCTATGGGAAAGGGTAGGGTGCTGTGTGTCAGAGTGGGTTCCTTTTTTTTTAATTTTTTTATTTCTTTTTTTTAATCAAATCACAATTTTTACTTTTTAACACAGGGGTTATAAACACAAAAATGCAGGATGTAGGGAAGGGGTTGACACAGTGTTCAGGGGGAGTACAGATATCTTTCAGAACAGGGTATCAGCTGGGTGAAGGTTCAGGGGTCAGGTCACTATGACTCTGCCTATGATTCACTTGTCCTTATCTAAGTTGGTACTATCTGCCAAGGCTGCCTATTTACAAGGTCTATGACTACTCAGGCTGGTAGATTTCCACAAAAGCTGCCTGTTTACAATAGTTTATAGCTCTCTGTTTCAGTGTTTTTCCATAGAGACCCAAGACATTGTGTTAGCAGGCATGTATGTCAGGCCTATTGCCAGAGTGGATTCTTAATAGAAAGTTAGTGTGCCTTGGAAGAAGGAAGTCAGTATGGATTTGCCAAAACCTGGAATAACTGGATTAAAATTCCTTTTGACAAAAGGGCTAGATTAGATGATCAGTTGAGTTTCAGGACTGGTACATTTAACCTCTTTGTATGCATTTCAGGATGTTCTTATGTTCAGGACTGAGAAGTGAAACACAGTTGGTAGCACATGCATGAGCTTAGTGCTGGCAGCAGGATTTTGAAGTTATCTGCAAGTTTACTCTAAGGCTTTGGCTCTGTTATAGAAAACAGAATTGAGATTTCCCTGTCTTTTTCTTTATGGATACAATGTACACCTTTTTACTACTCTTCCCTCAATCAACTGATTTGATACAGGGTTCCATTTATAAAATACATTTGGATGGGATTTTAGTAATAGAACAAATGCTCCTTGGTCTCCTGGATAAGTTTTATTTTCTGCAGTCACGTGGTAAGTTATCTTTGCTTTCCTATAACAAAGCTCCTGCCTCATCCGCATTTTGTATGGATATAGTTTTCTAACCATGCAAACTATACAACAGCATCACAGTAGTGCCACTATCTGCCTCCATTGCTGTTGGCTGGATTAGTCTTATCATAATTGTGTCTTCACTGTCACTGCCCTGGCTTCTCTATCTGCTTCTTGTTTATCTCAGTTAAAATACATATAAAAGTGTATTCACATTCCCATACAGTGAGTTCTCCAGAGGTCCAAGCCCTATATTAAATTTTACTTCCTAAATATAGGGAGAGAGTAGAGGGACCCAGCACATTTCTGATGCTGAGTTTTTATTATATTGTGAGCTTTCCTTCAGCACTTTAGAATCCATCTTTCTCAATATGGAAAGGAGTGGGGAGACTGAAAGGGAAATTGTTTTCTGCATTCTATGTAATGGTTTTTATTTAAGAATGATAAAGCAATGCTTGCTAAGCCCAGACCAGGTCCACAGCAGACAATGCTGGAGATCCCAGGGGAAGTACAGGGATGTTTCTGTGTTGGGCAGAAATAAACCTCAGAATGTTATTTGGTGTATAAAGTTATTATAAGTATATTGAAGACAGACTTACCTAGTGTATTAAAAAAAAAGGGACTCAACTTGAAGTTGGGCTTCCTGTGTTTAACCTGTGTGTGTCTAGTTGCTGCTACTCTGAAATCATAGAGAGATATTTATATAGGCAAAGGGTAGGGTTCAGCTTCAGACTACAGCCCTTAGAAAGCCAATTTATATCCCGGTATATAAGGGGGAAGTAAGAGTCCTCACCTCAAAAGCCTTATGTGTGGGGCACTTAGAATGAAGGCCATGTAATGTAAGACAGTGTATGTTTGTTATTATGGAATCATTTCAGGACTCAGTAAAGATGGTGGGAATTAAACTCGAAGCTAGGAGCACTGATTTTCTACCATAAACATGCTTGAACTTGCAACAGTCAACTGACTGCTGCAACTATATTTCTTCCCCTGAAAATTGACCAGACTCACGTTCCAGATGTCTAGGTCTGACTCCGTGAAAGTGCAGTTCTCAGACATCTGGGAAAATCTTCCCAAGATCAAATATCTTTATAATTCCAGCCTTTCAAAGCCATTTCTGACTGTACATTTCTTTGTAGTTAGAGAAAGAAGACTTTTAAAAATTGATGACTTTTTGTTATATTATTAGTTCATGATTCCCTAATTCTCAGTCATTGGCTTCCCATCTGCTTCTAATTGACTTAGTCCTTCACTCACCTAGTCATTAATGTAATTTCAGGAGTGTGGCAAAAGCTTTTGAGTCATCAGATCAATCTTGATATCTCTTGTGATTAGATTTCAAACCATTTAGTAAATTAGAGGAAGACCAATTCCATCGTCAGCAGCTTGTCCAAAACTGGAAATATCATCTACTGGTGCTGAATTTGGGATTGTGTGTTTTTGTATAGTCTGTATGTATACTTCATAAGAAATTGTTATTCACTGCTGGTACTGTGGATAAGAACGCTCACTGGGCAAGTATAAGGACTCAAGTTCAAATCTTCAAAACTCATGTAAAACCTAGGTGTCATGTGTATGCATGTGTAACTCCAGCACTATGGTGAGCAGAGTTGGGGATCACTGGACTTGCTGCTCACAAGTCAAGTTGTAGGTTCGATGAGGGAACAGGTATCAAAGACATAAGAGAGCAATAGAGCAGGAAAGTACATGTCTTTCTCCAGGTTCTTCATGCACAGTGGCACACACTGCATGGGTCTGTGGACATATACCACATTCCTTAAACAAGAGTATTTAAGTCCCATTTCCAGTGCTGACCTTCTCTCAATTGCTGTCACTATTTCTCCAGCCCTAAAGTTATTTTAAGGAAAATTAATCTTACCATCATCATTTGCTAATGTGGAGATATTGATTCTACCAATCCACTATCACAATGGGTAGGTATATTATATAATTAAAATATATGGAGTGCTTGTAAGTGAATACATGTGGAACAAAGGCACTTATAAAATATTAAATAGCTGCCCCATACCAATCGTGGCACTGATATTCTTGGTATAGAATACCTAAATATATTTAAAAAATAGCAAGAATAAACATCAAAACAAAACAAAAACATGCAAAAAGCTGTTAAACATATGCTATTAGTCATACATCTAGTTTCTAAGTATTGGCATCTATTAACTTGTGTAGTTAAAAAGTATATGAAACTGTTGCAAGAAGTCACTCAAAAGATTTGGAGGATATAACACACAGAAGAATGGATTTGAACCCAAACATGACATCATAGACAACAAGCAAATCAAAATGGGTGGTCTTTGAAAAGGTAAAGAATAAATAATGGTTTCAAAGCTATAACGAAATCTGCTTCAGGCTGTGTCATGTGATAGTTTTACAGCTATGATGTAATCTGCTTCAGGGTGTGTCATGCAATGCTTTCACAGCTATGATGTCCAGAGTAAAGCGTTCCAATGAAAAAGGAAAATGAGACATCATAAAGATTAAGACATTCATGATTCAAAGAATATCACTGAGAAAAAAGTTAACATACATGATGGGAAATTTTTTCAAATAGTATGTTTGAGAAGGGATTTGTATTCATATTTTGGACTTTTTAAGACAAATAATTCTTTTCAAATGGCTAAATGATCTCTGAATAAACATTATTTAATAAAGGTTTATAATTGGCCAGTAAGTTCACATAAAATGTTTATCATCATTAGCCCTCACAGAAGTGCTGACCAAACCATGATAAGCCCCATCATACCTATAAAGATGTCTATAAATAAAATCAGAGCCAAAATCATTAGCAAGAATGTGGAAGAATTAGAGCCCTACCCTCTGGAGATGGGAAGTACAAATCAGTTATGTTAAGAAACAAAATCTTCCTTAGAAAGTCAAACTGAAATGTAACCCAGTGACTGTGTTCCTAGATATCTACCCAAGAGAAGCAGTCAGT
>JANHMN010000001.1:168435901-168467508 GCA_030674055.1 Rhabdomys pumilio
TCTCTCTCTCTCTCTCTCTCTCTCTCTCTCTCTCTCTCTCTCTCTCTGTATGTGTGTATGTCTATATCTCTGCTTCTCTGTCTTTGTGTATGTTTCTCTGTCTCTTTCTCTCTCTCTTTGATTGTCTGTCTTGTTTCTCTCTTTGTCTCTGTCTATCTCTCTGTCTCTCTTTCTCACACACATATATGTACATGCACACACACATATGGGGAGAGAGAGAGAGAGAGAGAGAGAGAGAGAGAGAGAGAGAGAGAGAGAGAGCAGGTGGATAGAAAAATTAAAATAAAATAACTCTCTTGCAGTAGTTCAGTGTCAGTACAGGGAAGCTGGAGGATATGCATTGTAATGAACTGGCTACTCTTTGTAGTAGGTCTGGAAAGACGTGAGAATAACTTGAACTAGTGTAAGTGGAAAGGAAGAAAGGAACACCATCGTACACTGAAGTCCTGAGGAATCAAATATGGATCCAGTGGAGCAAGAGAGGAAAAATGATCTTCTTTCCAGTTTTAAAAATATTTTACTATTGTCATTCCCCAATTATTTGCAAATGAGTTATTCCTCTCATAAAACATACCTCTCACATCAAGGGATCTCCTTGGGTCTTATTGGGATACTGATTCTGTTTGAGTAAATTTGCAAAGATGCCTGTAAGCCCACATTTTTAATAAGGCTCAATCGATGCTGACACTGCTTGTCCACAGCCTATGACTTGCTGCGAGTCAAAGAGGATATTCTAAAGAAACACATGTGTCCCTTCCTTTGTCTATCAGGCTATTAAAACCGTGGATCCCAAGAGATCACAAATCCCTAAGGAATCTTATGGTAGAAGAAGGAAAGACTGGGATCAGCCAGAGGAACATGTCTCCAGGAGAAAGAGTTACAGTTTTTTAGACTACACAACTGGAGAGCTTAGTAACAGGGTCACATCTTGACTGAGATTGTTTACTGATGCATACTGTTGGCGTTCTATCCTGCTAAGACCCCTAGAAGGATTTGGAGTTGGGAGGTCACTGGATCTTTGTCCCTCTTGCTCATGTGGTCACATTGAATCAAACTCCATTTTCTTATTTTAGTATTAACATGCATATTTTAATGAGATAATTGAGAATGAGTGGCCTAACTGGCTTCTTAGGATTGTCAAGGCACAGTGTCTGACCCCTTCAGTGACAAAAGTACTTGAGAATTAAGGGAAAAATGAAGAGAAATGACTTAAGATGCATTAAAATGGGACCCACACCTAAACTTTTATCAGCCTCTGTACTTGAAAGCTAGAGTCTTTGGAGGTTGTACACAAGGCTAAGAAATTTAGATTTTTGCAGCTGACTCTCACTGGAAATCTGTAGAGAGGAATCTGATTAGGATAGCTTGTTTTGCTGGGATATCTCAGGACAGAGTACATGTACAAGTCCTTGAGTTCCATTTGCAGCAATGTAAAAATCAAGAATCAAAATGAAGAAAAGAAGAAAAGAAAATTTCCCCATGGCTTCTTATAGCTGGTCTTTGCTACGTTGTGGGTTCTTCTTTCCCGACCCTTTATTCTCACCCCTCTCGGTCTCACCCCCTAACATTAGACAGGAGAGAAACAAGGATAGAGGAGAGAAAAAAAATTAGGAAAATCCCTGAATCTAATTTCTTTCCTTTTGTTTCTTCTTTGACCACAACTATTATCAAACCATAACTAACTCCCTAAACAACCAACAACCACCCACACTGCCTCTTGGGGCCCTCACAGTGATGTACTCTGTGAAAAGTTCCCAGAATTCCAAACATCACACAATCGCTGAAATTATCTGCAGTTAGCAAAACCATTCTTCTTCTAGAGCGGGAGGTAAATCACGCTCAGCGATGTGGACCGTCTGAAGAAGCCTCACATCCTACACCTGGGATTAAAATGAAAACATGTTCTTATAATATTGTTGTGTTTTTAAAAGAAACTAAAATTCCAGAATTCTAAAAAAAATGACACTACAGCTTCTGAATATGTTTCCTTAGAAGTATTTGGTTTGTCCTTTTTAGACTGGCCTAGGGAAAGCTCGATTATAGAAAAAGCAAGAAGAAAAGAAGCATCCAAACTCCGTAGGTTAATTGAGATGCTTTATTAGATCATCTGCCTTGTAATGAGGACAATAATTGGCTCTTATTTAGTGTTTTCTGCCCAACCATCCCAAGGCACTTCACTAATAAGCATCATCTTTCTTTTAGAGCCAATGAGGCCCATGGAGAGAAGCTGAGGGACTTGATGCAGGGGGCAGAGGCGGGAGCTCACTGCCGGGCATGTGCTTACTGCATTGTCGGAGTTTGGGGACACGCCTGAGCATTTCCATTAACCACTTGACCTGTGCCCACCAGCGTTTCCTTGAATGTGCTCAAGGCTGGCATTTTCCTCCTGTGTGCAAAGGGAGACACGCATTACTAGAGGAGAGCTCTAAAAAAATCCCGTAAGAGAGCTTCCTCAGCCTTGGGTAACCCAGCGTGTTCCAACCTCATCTGACCCTGATGTAACATTTCTTTTTCCTTCCCAGTTCGTTCCTCTGAAGAACTTTTCTGTTGATGAACTGCATGGTATGCTGGTTCATGCTCAGACATCCTACCATCTTTGAGCATACTAGTATCACTTGCTTAAAGCTCAGTGCTTTTCAGGAATAACTGGCAGATAAAATATTGTCATCTGGGACAAGAGAATAACCTAATGGTTGCTTTGTCCCATCCCCTACAATGATCAAAATACATCTCATGACTTCAGGGGTTTGCTAGAAGGAAAATTACTGATTTATTTGCATGCTTTCCTATTTTCTAGAAAGAAGAGCAGTGCAACATTTTTGTTGTTTCCAGATGAACAATTATATTTTGGCAGTCATAGAATCTTCCTTTCCAGTCCATTTCAAGTCAAAGCAAGATCCCAGGAATAGGATTATAACTAGACATGACATTTACACTGAGTCATTTTTTAAGTTAAGTATATAACATGAAACTTTGAATGGCATTCAAAGGTCTGAGTCAATTTGGTGATTTGTATGTGAACTGAGTTTGTCTTTTCTCTTGAAGGATTTTGTATAAGATGGAAAAAATAAGACCCATGTCTGGTTAACTAGCATTCATATAAAACCAGAAAATTCTGACTAAATACATTTCAAGATGTGGGTGGAATAGCATCCAAAGTTGAGAGCCAATTTTATTCTGACAGAGTGAAAACAAGCATGCTAACAGGAAAGAGTGGGGAGCTGGATTTTTCTAAAAGTCACTGGTAATTTTACAAGATGAATTTATAGCTAGCGAATAGACAGTGCCTAAATGGTGGCTAAGTTTCCTAAACAGTCAGGATGTGTGCTGTCTGCAGTGTTTTTACAGTTGATTCCTTGTAGATAGTTGTAGCATTTGTGGTCTAGAGAAATGCCTTTCATCTTTTTGGGCAGGCCCAGAAGTAACCATGACAGTCCTTGAAAGCACAAATGCTTGAGTTTCTGCTCAAGGATCTTGATCAGATAAATCTCGTTCTTCACTTAGAAGTATGTTTCTAATTCTATTTTGGAGCATGTATCACTGTGTGTTGTATATATGTGCTTGTCAGTATAGGTGTGTGACTGTAGGTATGCATGCACATAGGTTCATATGTGGACTTTACTCCAAAGCTGTCAACCTTTATTTTTAAAAATATTTATTTACTTGGAGGGGTTACAGGGATGGTTCGGTGCTTAAGGGCACCTGTTGCTTCTGCAGAGAACCAGAGTGTGTTTCCCAGAAGCTACTTTAGGCAGCCTACTGCCACCTGTAACTGCAGTTCCTGGGGATCTGATGGCCTCTTTTGTCTTCCATGGGCACAGTATGCCCATGGCACTCATAATTCACATACAAACACATAAGCTTTCCTTCTGGTTCTTTTTCTCTTCTGTAGGAGGCATGCATCTATAATTGTGTTTATTATGTAAGTATTGACTCTATTCACCTTTTATTCTTCATGTGGATTAAACTCAAGAGAAAATCCATGTGTTCGCTACATTTTAGTTTATTTTGTTTTTAGAATTTCATACATGTATTTACATCATCTCTACCCACTGCCTCTCCTCCAGAGTCTAACTCCTCCCATGGGGCTCCTCTCCTTGTATAATTATGTTCTCTCTCTGCCCCTCTCACTATCCCATACCTCTCTCACTCCCCCTCCTCTCTCTGTTCTTCTCTCCCCACACTCTACTTCCTTGGGGGAAACTGGGTCTCTTCCTCTCAACAGCCAGTGGTTGCCTATAGCTCTTCATCTGCAGATGGACTTTCAAATGTTGCCATGTTGGATCAACTAATGTGGTCACTGTGCGGGTCTGCTTCTTGTTGTTTCATGGTGTCTCACATTTGCTGAATATTCTGTGTGTGTGTGTGCGTGTGTGAGTGAGTGTGTGTGTGTGTGTTTAAATTGTATTGTATTTTTTGTGTGAGAGATTCATCTCTTCTTTAGCTTCAGTTCTTGATATTCTATATGATTCATTCTGTTGCTTCCTTTTCAGTTTCTTAATTTGGGTATTGATATTTTCAATTCCATATTCATTTCAGTTTGGATTTTCCTTAGTACTTTTCTTCTTTGAATTAGTTTGTGCCGTGTCATTGAACCATATGTTTGTGTTTTCTTTGGCTTCCCTCAGCAGTTCATGTCCTCTTTACACTCATTAATGTGTTTGTTCAGATCCTTGCTAATGCCCTTCAGTTCTTTGATCTAGTTCATAACTAACTCTTGGTTTAAATTCTGTGTTCCTGTGTTCGTCGAGGAAATTCTTGTTGCAGAACATTTCTTCAGGACTATTGCGGGGAGAGGTAAGTTCATTGTGACCTTTTATATTGCTTGTTTTTTATGTGTCCTAGGAATGTCAACATTTCATTTGTTGTGTGCCTGTTACAAGATGTAGCCTGTCCTTGTTGAGTGGGAGTTTTTGCTGTTGCTCAAACTTGGTTGATTTTTAGCTATGAAGAGTCTGTAGGTCAGTCCTTTAGATATTTGGCATTGATTTTTGATTGAAGAGGCTGAGTTGACTTCAAGTCAGTGGTAATCAAAAGTGTACAGATGGGGCTCTGGGCTGTGTCTGGGAGCAGGAAGGCTGTGCTACAGGGAACTGGGAGCTTACTGACTACTGCACGCTATTACAGCTCCTGTCTGAGCCTGGACATAGAGGGGTGGTATGAGAGAGGATCAATGCAACTTTCCTGGCTGATTGCAAGATTGCAACTGTTCCTGGGCCTTGGGGTGTGTGGGGGACATGGAGGGGTTCTGGGATACTCTACCAGCTAGCTCACCCTCCTGTGAAATTCTTGATGGGCCTGGGTAGGGATCTGGGGGATCCAGTAAATGTATTCAACTGCTTCTGGCTTGTTTTCAACCAAGCATTGACAACTGTTTTGATGATTTTCTCGATGAACTGTTAGTGTTTTAAGCTGCCTCTGGGAAACTGCCTTCTCTGCTACTCCCTAACTCCTTGGCTACCCTAGTAATTCTAATGCATAGCTTAGCAGAAAGATTCTTTAAAATTTTAATAAACCCAGGATTGTTTAGACAGATAATTGTTCAGATTAAAATTCCATTCTCTGCAACAGGGCACAAACCACACTTCTTTTCAAGTATCAGTGCTTTGCCCCAGATATTTTGTTCTAGTAGACACAGAGTAAAATTCAGAAATATATTTTTGCCCCCAGATTTCTCAGAGCATAATTGACAAATTAAAATTGTATACATTTAAAGAGCTCAATGTGCTATTTGATATGTGTGTATATTACAACATTAAGTCAAGTTAATTACTATCGACACTGTTGCACATATTATTTTGTGGGGTGTGGCTCTCACATGCTATTCTCTGTACAATCCAAGTTTTACTCCCTTCGAAAAATCATTATCAGCTGTAGTCACCATACAGCACAACAGACTTCCAAAATTTATTCATCTTGTGTAGACAAAATTGTGAATTCTCTGACAAGCATCTTCCCATTTTTCTACCAATACTAACGTCTGCTTCAGTGACTTCAACTCTGTAAATTCTTCATCTAGGTGTTTCTGTGCAGTGATTGTCTCTCTGTACCAGGTTTGCTTTAGGTCACATGATGACTTCTAGATCCATTGATGTCACAGATGGTAGAATTTTGTCCATTTGAAAGAAATGAATTGCAGTCCATGGTTTATATTGCTCTTTCTTTTTTCATCCATCGGCCAGTGGATTGTCAATCAAGAAGCACTCAGTTTGAATCCCTGTTGTAGCTTTTGTGGACAAGGCTGGTATGAAAGGGAGAGCACACATTTATCTCTTCAAGATATTTACTTCATTTCCAACTAGATACATATAAAACAGATCATTCTTCTATTTTTAAACATTTGAGGGCCACCGTATTATTTCCCACAACATTTGTATTATTTTATTTATTTTATTTTTTATTGGATATTTTATTTATTTATATTTCAAATGTTATTCCCTTTCCTGAACCCCCCTCCAGAAACCCCCTATTCCATCCTCCCTCCCCCTGCTTCTATGAGGGTGCCCACCCATCAACTCTCACCTCCCCACCATGGTACTCCCCTACACTGGGGCATCAAGCCTTCACAGGACCAAGGGCATCTCCTCTAATTGATGTCCCACAAGCACATCCTTTGCTACATATGTGGCTGGAGACATGGGTCCCTCCATGTGTACTCTTTGGTTGGTAGTTTAGTTCCTGGGAGCGGGTCTGGTTGGTTGATGTTGTTCTTCCTATAGGTTGCAAACCATTTCAGCTCCTTCAGTCCTTTCTCTTAACTCTTCCACTGGGAACCCGTGTTCAGTTCAATGGTTGGCTGCAAGCATTCACCTCTGTATTTGAAAGGCTCTCACATAGCCTCTAAGGAGATAGCAATATCAGTGTCCTGTTGGCAAGCACTTCTTGGCATTCAAAATAGTGTCTGGGTTTGTGTCTGTATATGGGATGGATCCCCAGGTAGAGCGGTCGCTAGACAGCCATTCCTTCAGGATCTGTACTACACTTTGTCTCTGTACTTCCTGCCTTGAGTATTTTGTTGCCCCTTCTAAGAAGAACTGAAGCATCCACACTTCGTTCTTCCTTCTTGAGCTTCATGTGGTCTGTGAATTGTATCTTGGGTATTCTGAGCATTGGGCTAATATCGACTTACCAATGAGTGCAAACCATATGTATTCTTTTGTGACTAAGATACCTCACTCAAGGTGATATTTTCTAATTCTATCTATTGCCTAAGAATTTCATGAAGTCATTGTTTTTAATAGCTGAGTAATATTCCATTGTGTAAATGTACCACATTTTCTGTATCCATTCCTCTGTTGAAGGACATCTGAGTTCTTTTCAGCTTCTGGCTATTATAAATAAGGCTGCTATGACCATAATGAAGCAAGTGTCCTTGTTATATGTTGGAGCATTTTGGGGGAGTATGCCAAAAAAATTGTATAGCTGGGTCTTCAGGCAGTACTATGTCCAATTTTCTGAGGAACTTCCAGTCTGATTACCAGAGTGGTTGTACCAGCTTGCAATCTCACTAACAATGGACCAGTGTTGCTCTTTCTTCACATCCTCACCAGCATCTGCTGTCATCTGAGGTTTTTTTTTTTTTTTTTTTTTTTTTTCTTGGTTTTTTCGAGACAGGCTTTCTCTGTATAGCCCTGGCTGTCCTGGAACTCACTCTGTAGAACAGGCTGGCCTCGAACTCAGAAATCTGCCTGCCTCTGCCTCCCAAGTGCTGGGATTAAAGGCGTGCGCCACTATCGCCCGTGTCACCTGAGTTTTTGATCTTAGTCATTCTAACTGATGTGAGGTGGAATCTCAGGGTTGTTTTGATTTGCATTTCCCTGATGACTAAGGACATTGAATATTTCCTTAGGTGCTTCTCAGACATTCCAGATTCCTCTGCTGTGAATTCTTTGTTTATCTCTGTGCCTCATTTTTTAAATAGGGTTATTTGGTTGTCTGGAGTCTAACTTCTTGAGTTCTTTGCATATATTGGATATTACCGCTCTATCATATGTAAGATTGGTAAAGATCTTTCCCCAGTCTGTTGGTTGCCATTTTGTTCTGTTGACAGTGTCCTTTGCCTTACAGAAGCTTTGCAATTTCATGAGGTCCCATTTGTCAATTCTTGATCTTAGAACTTAAGCCACTGGTGTTCTGTTCAGAAAAATTTCCCCTGTGCCCATGTGTTCAAGGGTCTTCCCCACTTTCTCCTCTATTAGCTTCAAAGTATCTGGTTTTATGTTTTTGATCCACTGGGACTTGAGCTTTGTACAAAGAAATAAGAATGGATCGATTTGTATTCTTCTACATGCTGACCTCCAGGCAAACCAGCACCATTTGTTGAAAATGCTGTCCTTTTTCCACAGGATGGTCTTAGCTCCTTTGTCAAAGATCAAGTGTGAGTTTATTTCTGTTCTTCAATTCTCTTCCATTGATCTACCTCCCTGTCACTCTACCAATAACGTGCAGTTTTTGTCACTATTGCTCTGTTATACAGCTTGAGGTCAGGAATGGTGATTCCCCCAGAAGTTCTTTTATTGTTGAGAATAGTTTTTGCTATCCTGCATGTTTTGTTTGTCTAAATGAGTTTGCAAATTGCTCTTTCTAACTCTATGAAGAATTGAGTTGGAATTATCATGGAGATTGCATTGAATCTGTAGATTGCCTTTGGCAAGATGGCCATTTTTACTATATTAATCCTGCCAATACATGAGCATGGGAGATCTTTCCATCTTCTGAGATCTTCTTCAGTTTCTTTCTTCAGAGACTTGAAATTCTTGTCATACAGACCTTTCACTTTCTTGGTTAGAGTCACACCAATGTATTTTATATTATTTGTAACTATTGTGAAGGGTGTCATTTCCCTAATTTCTTTCTCAACCTGTTTATCATTTGAGTTTAGGAAGGCTACTGATTTGTTTGAGTTAATTTTATATCCAGCCACTTTGCTGAAGATGTTTATCAGGACTTTTCTTGTGAATTATTTTGGGTCACTTTTGTATATAATCATATCATTTGCTAATAGTGATATCTTGACTTCTTCCTTTCTAATTTGTATCTGTTTGACTTCCTTTTGTTGTCTAATTGCTCTGGCTATTGAATAGGTAGAGAGAAAGTGGGCAACCTTGTCTAGTCCCTGATTTTAGTGGAATTGCTTCAAGTTTCTCTCCATTTAGTTTGATATTGGCTACTGGTTTGCTATATATTGAATTTACTATGTCTAGGTATGGGCCTTGAATTTCTGATCTTTCCAAGACTTTTATCATGAAAGGGTGTTGAATTTTGTCAAATGCTTTCTCAGCATCTAGTGAGATGATCATATGGGTTTTTTCATTGAGTTTGTTTACATAGTGGATTATATTGATGTATTTCCTTATATTGAACCATCTCTGCATCCCTGGGAGGAAGCGTATTTGATCATGATGGATGATTGTTTTGATGTTTTCTTGGATTCAGTTTGAGAGAACTTTATTGAGCATTTTTGCTTTGATATTCATAAAGGAAATTGGTCTGAAGTTCTCTTTCTTTGTTGGGTTTTTGTGTGGTTTAGGCATAGCGTAATTGTGGCTTCATAGAATGAATTGGGTAGTGTTCCTTCAGTTTCTATTTTGTGGAATAGTTTGAAGAGAAGTGCTATTATGTCTTCTTTGAAGGTCTGATAGAATTCTGTGCTCAACCCATCTAGTTCTGGGCTTTTTTTTTTTTGGTTGGAAGACTTTTAATGACTGCTTCTATTTCTTTAGGGTTTAGGGGACTGTTTATATAGTTTATTTGATCCTGACTTAACTTTGGTACCTGGTATCTGTCTAGAAAATTGTTCATTTCATCCAAATTTTGCAGTTTTGTTGCGTATAAGCTTTTGTAGTAGGATCTGATGATTTTTTTTTTAAATTTCCTCAGTTTCTGTTGTTATATCTTCATTTCATTTCTGATTTTGCTCATTTGGAATACTGTCTCTGTGCCCTCTGGTTAGTCTGGCTAAGGGTTTATCTATCTTGTTGGTTTTGTCAAAGAACCAGCTCCTGGTTTTGTTGATTCTTTGTATAGTTCTTTCTGTTTCTACTTGGTTGATTTCAGCCCTGAGTTTAATTATTTCCTGTTGTCTACTCCTCTTGGGTGTATTTGCTTTTTTGTTGTTGTTGTTGTTCTAGAGCTTTGCTGTGAAGCTGCTACTATATGTTCTCTCTAGTTTTGGGGGGGAGGCACTCACAGCTATGAGGTCTCCTCTTAGCACCGCTTTCATTGTGTCCCCTATGTTTGGGTATGTTTTGCCTTCATTTTCATTGAATTCTAAAAAGTCTTTAATTTCTTTATTTATTTCTTCCTTGACCAAGTTATCATTGAGTAGGGCATTGTTCAGCTTCCATGTGTATGTGGGCTTTCTGTTGTTTTTGTTGGTATTAAAGACCAGCATTAGTCTACTGTGATCTGATAGGATGCATGGAAATATTTCAATCTTCTTGTATCTGTTGAGGCCTGCTTTGTGACCAATTATATGGTCAGTTTTGGAGAAGGTACCATGAGGTTCTGAGAAGATGGTATATTCTTTTGTTTTAATATAAAATGTTTTATAAATATCTGTTAAATTTATTTGGTTCATTACTTCTGTTATTTTCACTCTCTCTGTTTAGTTTCTGTGTCTATGATCTGTCTATTTTTGAGAGTGGAGTGTTGAAGTCTCCCACTATTATTGTGTGAGGTGCAATATGTACTTTGAGCTTTAGTAAAGTTTCTTTTTTCAGTATGGGTGTCCTTGCATTTGGAGCATAGATGTTCAGACTAAAGAATTCATCTAGTTAGATTTTTTTCTTTGATGAGTACAGTGTCCCTCCTTACCTTTTTTGATAACTTTTTGTTGAAATTCTCTTTTGTTGGATATTAGACTGGCTACTTCAGCTATTTTCTTGGGACCATCTACTTAAAATTTTTTTTCTATCCTTTTACTCTGAGGCGGTGTCTTTGTCACTGAGGTACTTTTCTTGTATGCAGCAAAATTCTGGGTCCTGTTTATGTATCCAGTCTATTAGTCTCTTTTTATTGGGGAATTGAGTCCGTTGATATTAAGAGATATTAAAGAAAAGTGATTGTGGCTTCCTGTCATTTTTGTTATTATATGTGGAATTATGTTTGTGTGGCTATCTTCTTTTGGATTTTTTGAAAGATTACTTTTTTGCTTCTTCTAGAGTGTAGTTTCCCTCCATGTATTAGACTTTTCCATCTATTATCCTTTGTAGGGCTAGATTTGTGAGAAGGTATTGTGTAAATTTGGTTTTTGTCATGGAATATCTTGGTTTCTCCATCTATGGTAATTGAGAGTTTTGTTGGGTATAGTAGCCTGGGCTGGGATTTGTGTTCTTCTAGAGTCTGTATGACATCTGGCCAGGATCTTCTAGCTTTCATAGCCTCTGTTGAGAAGTCTAGTGTAATTTTGATAGGTCTGCCTTTATGTAACTTGACCTTTTTCCCTTACTGCTTTTAATATTCCTTCCTTGCTTTGTACATTTGGTGTTTTGTCTTTTAGGTGATGGGAGGAATGTTTTTTCTGGTCCAATCTATTTGAAGTTCTGTAGACTTCTTGTATGTTTATGGTCATTTCTTTCTTTAGGTTAGGGAAGTTTTCGTCTATAATTTTGTTGAAGATATTTACTGGCCCTTTAAGAGAATCTTCACTCTCTTCTATACCTATTATCCTTACGTTTGGTCGTTTCATTGTGTCAAAGATTTCCTGGGTGTTTTGGGTTAGGAGATTTTTGCATTTTGCATTTTCTTTGACTGTTGAAATATGTTTTCTATGATACGTTCTGCACATAAGATTTTTCTCTTCTATCTCTTGTATTCAGTTAGTGATGTTTGCATCTATGACTCCTGGTCTCTTTCCTTGGTTTTCTATCTCCAGGGTTCTCTCCCTTTGTGATTTCTTTATTGTCTCTACTTCCATTTTTAGATCCTGAATGGTTTTGTTTAATTCCTTCATTTGTTTGTGTTTTCCTGTAATTTTTAAATGGATTTTTGTGTTTCCTCTTTAAGGATTTGTGTTCTCCTGTATTTTTTAAGGGAGTTACTTATGTTCTAATTAAAGTCCTCTATCATCATCATGAGATGAGATTTTAGATGAGAGTCTTGCTTTTCCAGTGTGTTGGGATATCTGACACTGTGGTGGGAGAACTGGATTCTAATGATGCCAAGTAGCCTTGTTTTCTGTTGCTTAGGTTCTTGAGTTTGCCTCTTGCCATCTAATTATCTCTGGTGTTACTGTTCTTGTTGACTCTGACTGGAGCTTGTCCCTCCTGTGGGCCTGTGAGCCTTTGATTTTAGGTGTGTCAGCACTCCTGGGGAGATCAGCTCTCTCCTGGGCAGGATCTGGGTGAGGAGGGCTGTGGGACAGCCTTAGCTCTACTGTGTAGATGGAGACTGGAAAGATCCTGTCCTCAGATGCTCTGCTGTTCCTGTGCTCTTTGCACTCCTGTCAGGTCCCGCTTTGGACAGTTATTGGAAAGAAAGTGGTGATCTCATCTTTGAGTTTAGGAGTGAGAGCACTCCTGGGAGATCAGCTCTCTCCTGGAGGGATTTGAGTGTGGAGGGCTGTGGGACAACCTTAGCTCCGGGGCACAGATGGAGACTGGAAGCCACAATATTTTTATTCATATTTCATACCAACAGTGTCTAAGAGTTTCCCCTTGTTACCCTTGACAACACTTGTTATTCATTGTGTTTTGATAATAGTCATTCAATCCGATGTGAGATAATGTCTCATTTTGGTTCTCATTTGCACTTCCCTAGTGGTACCTGATGTGGAACTTTTGTGTGTGTTAGCAATTTACATCACTTCTCTTGAAAGTTATTTACTCAGGTCATTTGCCCATTTGTAATCAATTTATTCTTTGAGCCTTGAGATATTTAAATTCTTGATGCATTTTGTTTTATAGATTTATTCATTCATATGTCTACTTGTGTGCAGATACCCACAGAGGCTAGAGGAGGGCTCTTGAACCCTTGGAGATGGAGGTGTAGGGCCTTTGTAATATGAGTCCTGGCTACCAAACTCTACTCCTATGAAAGTGCAGACAGCTTCTCTGTAATACCCTGATATATTTTATGTATGTTAACCCTTTGCAAGTACTTTCTCAGATTTCACAGATTTTCTATTTAACTGTTGATCTCCGTGCTGCCCAGATACGAACAGTTAGTTACCTATATCACTTGTCCAATTCTTCTATTAACTTTGATGACATATTTTCTCTAAAATTTTCTTGCCACGACCAATGTGTATAGTTTTGCCCCTGTGTTTTCTTCTTGGAATTTTATAGTTTCATTTGTTATGTTTAGGACTATGGGCCTTTTTAAGTTGTTTCTTGTATAGGGTGGTTTTCTGCTTATGGATATCCAGTTTTTGCAACCTTGTCCGCTGAGGAGACTGTCCTTCACTATGCTTTCTTGGTGTTCTTGTCACTTGCCTAGAAACATGTCAGTTTATTTCTTAGCTCTTATTCTGTTCCCGAGGCCATTTGGGCCCGTTTCATGCTGCATTCATTGTGTTGCTTTAGTTGCCATAGCATTGTAGTGTATTTTAAAATCAAGTACAGATTGAGTGTACCTTATCTGAATTGTTTAAGACAAGAAACAGCCCAGATTTCGCAGTTTTTCACATACTTGAATAAAAACACACATAACTGCTTGACCACCCCCAATTTGCAAATCTGAGCTTCGAGTCCTCCAGCATTCAGACTATTTTGCATGGAACAAGTGAATAAAACCTTCGTCTGGTCCTGATAGGAGTCAGGAAACATTTCAATTTTCACCATTGAATTTGTTGTTTGCTATTATCTCATTTTAAATGATTTTTAGTTATATTGAGGTACATTCTTTCTGGGCTTAATTTGTTGCAAATATTTTAAATCACAAAGTGTTGTCAAAGCATTAGCATCTATGTAAATAGTGCTGTGGTTTCTCCTGCTGTCCTGTTGCGGTATTTAACATTAAACTTTTTAAATCCTGGGTTAGAGAGGTGGCTCTATAGTGAAGAATACTTGTTCTTGCAGAGGACCCAGGTTTGAGACCTATCACCTATATGGTGGCTCAGAGCTATTTTAACTCAACAGGCACCAGGCACATATATGGTACATATACATACATACATACATACATACATGCATGCATACATACATACATACATATATACATACATACAGGTAAAACTCTCATACATAAAATAATTAAATAAATCTGAACTTTTGAAATTATATTGTAAGTTGAAAAAAGTCTAACCTGATTGTGGATTCAAAACATATTTAAGTTTTGAATTCAGTTTTGAATTTGAATTTTGTTGAGGATTTTACATCTGTTCTTATCAAACATATTCACCTGTGGTTTTCTGATATCTTAGACTAGCTTGGAATCTAGACAATAACAATTTCATAAAGTGTATTTTTAAGCATTCCTTGTTCACTTCTCTCAAAAAGAAGGGTTAGGTAACGATTCTTCAGATATTTGGTTGGAGTCATAAAGCCCTGCCCTTCATTCATGGGAGTTTTGTTTGTTGACTTATTATGTGTGTATGAAAGTCACAGTTTATTACTGTGCTGGGACTATGCATTTTAAACAAGTATCTCATGTGATGTTGATGCAGGTGACTCAAGAATCATATTTTAGCCGAGCAGTGCATGCCTTTAATCCCAGCACTTGGGAGGCAGAGGCAGGCAGATTTTTAAGTTCAAGGCCAGCCTGGTCTATAGAGTTAGTTCCAGGACAACCAGAGCTACACATAGAAACCCTGTCTCGAAAAACCAAAAAAACAACAACAACAAACAAAAACAAAAAAACACCCCCCCAAAAAAAACAACAAAAAAATCATATTTTTAGATATAGATCATTCCAGAAATCTGATTGAAAGTAAAATAAATATGTTCTTCAGATCGCTTGTTGAATGAGGTCCCTAACATTCTGTTTCTCTCTAGTCCCAGGAATTTGACTTGGGTTGACTGTGGCCTGCACATCAGAGATATTTCATGTGGCCATGAACATGCTCATGTTACAGACATGTTTCCACCCATATTTTTATGTATCTTTGAAATCATAGAATTTCTCAAGAATATACTAGGTTTGAGGTTGACATGGGATTGACAAAGTTTTTGTCTATGAGCAGGGCAAATGGATTTTCTGCATCAGTGACTGGCTAGAACAGGTTGTATGTGCAACTTTGCCTTAACTGCACGTGGCCTTGGGGAAGGGCTAGAGTATACAGTTCAGGGAAGACTAGGAGCAGGGAACTCCATCTGGGTGGCTGCTTGAAAGCTATCATTTCTGTTGGATAAAGACTTTCCAGTACAGCCTTTTTGAGGGAAACATGCACTCTTCAGTAAGTAATCCCCTATGTTCTATGTTCTATAAGGAAGCCCAACAAATTCCTTGATTCTCCAGAGTGAACTATGATGGAATTGTTCTTTGGTTTGCGGGAACCTCAGGAAGAGGGGTAAATACTGCTCACATCTCCCTCTGGGAAGAAATTTTAGCAACACAAAGCAAAAATTACTAATGTCAAATTTGATTGTTGAGTACATGTCTCATTAAAAGGACTGTGTGTTAACAGCAAAACTGCTCAGGATGATCTTTTTCTTATGTTTCCTGGAAGTCTGTTCATAACCCCAATTTTTAAACTGAACTATCCATTTTGAAAAATCCAGGTTTTACTTGAAAGAACTCTTGACATATGCAATATGGCTATGTAGACTTGGATATTTAACACATGTTTTCTTTCTTTCTTTCTTTCTTTCTTTCTTTCTTTCTTTCTTTCTTTCTTTCTTTTTGCTCTTCCTCCTCCTCCTCTTCCTCCTCCTCCTCTTACTCCTCTTCCTCCTCTTCTTTCTTCATCTTGAGACAGGTTTCTCTTGTGTAACCACACTGGCCATCCTGGAGAGCACTCTGTAGATCAGGCTGGCCTTGAACTCACAGAGATCTGCCTGCCTCTGTCATCTGAGTGCTGGGATTAAAGGCATGAGCCACTACTACCATCACTACCACCACCACCACCAGGCTTGATAGTCTTTTCAACAAATACCCACTGACAGTGAGTCTATTTCTTTAAATGAACCGTTGAAAGTATGCACTGCTGAAGCTAGAGTTGGAACTCTCAAGCAGAATTTCAGACTTGGGACAAATTGCATCTGCCATCATATGCATGACAGTTTCCCAATGCTTAAAGAATTTTCTGATGAGATCAATGATGACATTAACAAAAGTAATTCTTTTTTATATCATATAATGAAATGTGTCACCATTTGAAAGATCTGCATAATTCACTGAGCCAATATTTTCGACCAGAACAATGCACACTGTTGGAAAATTTTGTATGCTGAAAAGATCCATTCAAAGTGCCACAGAGACCATAGATTTTCACACAGGAGAATATGGAACATGTCTTGATATAGTTTAGAATTCTGCCCTGCAACTACCAACAACAAGGGCCATATTTCAAATTTTGAATTAGCATTATGAAAAATATCCTTAACTATTTCTTTCCAAATAACTATTTAAAAAATAGTCGGGATAGGCAGCGAAGGGATTGAAGATATGGCTCAGTGGTTAGCAGTGTGTCTGTTTTGCAGAAGATCTGAGTTTGGTGCCTAACACCCATACCATGTGGTTACTACTCCAACTCCAGAGATAGCTGATGCCACCAGTCACATGCAGCTGCACATATGGACAAATACCCTCTGACAAACAACACTCTATTAAAATAATAAAAATATATCTTTCACAATATTATTTCAGGTTTTCTCATATACCTCAACTATCAGTTGTTTGTGTATCACAAAGCAATGCAAAGGAGGGCTGTAGAGACTGCTTAGTGGCTAAGTGTGCTTGTTGTACTTGTAGAGGACCCAGGCTTAGTTCTCAGCATCTACATGGTGACTTACAATTACAGTTGACTCTAGCTCCTCTTCTGCCCCTCGCAGGCTCATGAGTAATGCACATGCCTACATGCAAAGCACTCATCTACATAAAATAAAAATAACAAATCTTAAACAACACAGAAAAATCTGTCTTTTGTTGAGCCGAATATTAAGAATGAATTTCAATACTGTGAAATAGAATCACTGTGTTCCCAGTCTCTTTTCCTTTTGCAAACTATGCATCATCTTTCCATATAATCGTTTATGATTATTATATTTTCATGCTTGAGATTGAATTAAAGAGATTTGCACATTCCAAGCACACACTGTACTAGTGAACAACCTTAGTCCCTATTTTTATTATCTGTTTAGGAGTTAATAGTGTTTTACAAGTTTTGGGTTTCAGTTTCCAGCACAGTAGGTATTTGTGGTTTTAAGCTATATACCAAATGCTCTTTGGGGCCTTTGGCAATTCTTGAAACAGTCTAAATGGGTCTTGAGAGTACAGTGTTTGGGAACCACTGGCCTAGGGAAACATTTCCTAAAGCATGTTCCAAGACTGCTCTCCCTTGAGATACTCTACAAACCCCAATAGAGCTGTCAGAAACCAAAGGCAGCACAAAACAAGAAGACTTGTGGGTAAAATACTATAGAAACGTTTCCAGTTGTATCCTTTAATGGAGTCCACACTTTGTGCTAACACATTAATGAGTCACCTTGAAATTTCCTATGTCTCCTTCTTTCGTAAATTCTCTTCACCATGAAATTATTTGTTTTCACCAGAAAAGATTTAGAAAATCTTCCTGTGTTAATACTCAGCATTGTCTGGCTTGTTCCCTGACTATTTGCACCTATTGTATTGCCAGTTCCTCAACCTAGAACTGACCTTAATACTTGCATGCAATTAAAATGGTATAAAAGCAAAAAGGAGGAGGGGGATGGGATAGGGGTTTTCTAGGGAGGGGAAATGGGGAAAGGGGATGGCATCTGAAATGGAAATAAATAAAATATCCAATAAAAGAAATAAAAAACAAAACAAAACAAAACAAAAAAACCACTCAGCATTGTAGTAAATATTTCCCCAATGATAGATTAACGTGTACACCATTAGTTATTAGTTCAAAGTACATGTGGTTTTACTTTGGGGGCCAATCTTACTTTTCTTATGAATAGCTTCCACATAATAACTTCCATCTCCAGGCACCACAGACAAAGCTTTAGTGACTAGAGAACATGTTATCACTACTATCTGGACAGTTTTGTAAGGTTGAATTGTTTGTTTTCAGTTCTTAACAAATAAACAAATTTATGTTAATTAAAGATGGTAAGAATGTTTCCTTATGGTTTCTGTCAGAGGGCCTGAGGACAACTTGGTAGGCTGCTGTGTTGACTCCCAATGAATGGCCGTTGAATGGGACACAATTTTTTTCTTTGTTAATAACCTAATCATAAATGCCACTTAATTTCTACAGGAGAATGAATTACCTACTAGTAAGGTTGTGTGTGTGTGTGTGTGTGTGTGTGTATGTGTGTGTGTGTGTGTGTGTGTTTGTGTGTGTGTGATCATAATTAAAATATATATCTTAATAAATGATGATATATTAAATTTTAGTTTAGGAATTGATTTGCTGATAACAATTTCTGAATTTTCAGGATAAAATTATAGCAAAATCTAGCTCAAATCTTTCCTTAAGAACAAGCAAAATATGAATTAAAATGTATTTATGGAGCTGTTCTCTGGAGGATTATTTATAATACCCCAAACCGAAAACAGCTGAAGCGTTCACAAATGTGGAAACAATAGAAAACCCTAGCATATTCATGAAGTGGAAATTTCTGGTTTCTTTACCAACTCAGTTCTGTCATGTGATGTTCTTCTGGAAACTGTCTTGTGAGAGGGCATGTGATGTTTTGCTGAAAGCAGACATTTGAGAGGACATGTGATGTTTAGAAAGAATATAAATAGAATCCCACAGTGAAGGGAATGCTCTTGCATTGCTGTGCCTTGCAACACTTCACTGGTCTTCACTTCATAGAGAGAAAAGTGCCAAAAACTTCTCATGGTGTTCCAGCTGATTCTGGTTCCTTCTGCTGACTTGTGCCAGTTTGGCAGAGCCTTACTGCTACTGATTTGGGTTTGGTGTTTGCTATTGAACTGGACTGCTGGTATCCTGACAACAAAGACTGGAAATACCTCAAGGAACTACTTATAAACAGATCCACAACAACCTTTTCCTATTAGCCTTTTTTTCCCCCTACCTCGGCTCAGTGGGCTAAAAGAGAGGTTGGAGGATTAAAGAACCCTAAACAAAATAAGTTTTGAAAAAAAATCTAAGCCTACATATTCACCTAACTGGAATACAACACAGGCTTTTGAAGTTACTCAAAATCTTGGGACAGTGTTCCTTAATTTCTAAGATAAAAATAGCATGACATATATTGTCAGATTGGTTTTCCAAAAGACTGATTCTATTTACATTGTCACCAACATCTTTGGGAACACTTTCTCTACTTCCTTAAAAACTATAAGTGATATTTTAACTAAGTTTCTGAGATGCCAGGGTAGAAGTGGTATGTCATTTCTATACGAAAATGTCATTCAGTGGAGAAGACAGACATAGTAGGTGGTACTTCAGAAGAAACCAAACTCATTACTACCATGTAGGCAGAACTTTTGCCTTCACTTCCTACGTATAGGCTAACTGATTACTGATACCTAATAACCCCCAGGAGAGTGTTCTAGAATCCAATGTCTGAAAATTAAAAATCATTAAGAAAATTCCATCTTGTTAAATTTAGTGATTATAATTCTTCCGTTAGATTGATTAAATATGCTATGTGTTGAGGCCATCTCTATCTGAATGTTAGTAGTCATTTGGAGTCTAAGAGGCAGGAAGCGAATGAACCTTTGCTCGGTCTTTTATGTTTCAGAGGCTTCACACTGTAGAGTGATAGCAGATCATGGAATTGTCTGTTGAGTGATTAAAACTGCAACCATGGTTCCATTTTTTTTTTCACAAGATTTTCTGAGAGCAATGTGCAAAAGCATTGTATAATGCCTATAGGCTTGTCCGAAGCTACTGAAGGGTCTCATTGTCTATCTCTCCCCTGTCATTCACCAAAGATGTGCCACTATGCCCACAGAAATCTTTTGTCATGGTCACATTGCAACTGGGTAGAACACTCAGGAAACTGTCAAAAAGTGTAGGCATGTGGAAAGAATCAGAAGGCAGGCTTGTCATTCAAAGACTTTTGCTCCAGCTTGGTCTCTCATCTGTACTGAGTAGCTGAAGCTCTGTCTAAATTCAGCAATGCAATTAATGCTCAGACAAGATGAGTAGAGATGTTGGCTACTGCAGCTCTGTGACTAGACTGTTGCTTCACCAATCATTTCTCATTTTGTTTGTCATTTCAACTGGAAGCATCTTCTTAGGGCTTTTGGTTGTTGAATTTTTGTCTTTCTAAAACAACAACAACAACAACAACAAAAAAAAACCCTCACCATTGGAATGACGAAAATGGACAAAAAAGAAAAGAAAACCAGAAACAGCAAAATGTAAATGAATAAGAGCGAATGGGATGAGAGTGAATATTGTGTAGCTCCAGAATAGAAATAAAGATGTTTGTTCTTCCTTTTTGAGGATAACCATGCAACTTTCCAAAGTGTGTCAGATGTTGTGTTTTTATGTTTTCAATTCCCAGATGTTTAAAGGTGGCTAAATGAAGTTTTCAAATGTAGAGAGGGTTTCTGTGCATTCTAACAATAAATTCATTGTCTATTGTAACTGAGATTTTGCCTTTAACCTCGATATGAATTTCTCATTTTCTAAATAATAATAATAATAACAATTAGTAATAATAACAATACTCATGGCTTTTTCTCTGACATCTTTCTGCAGTGCCATCACTTATTAAAATTATATCCCAGATGCAAGTTTTAAAGACTGTTCTACACTGAATCATGGGAGACAGCTGTTATGTATTGAGTAAAACTTTTGGAGATGATAGCCTATGGTGAATAAAAAATACTTGAATGGTAGCTTGTGCATTGTTTGAAACACACATAATGTAATAGAAAATATGTAGGCCTAATATATTCACACTTAAAGGAACGATTATTTTCAATATATGCTAGGTAAATCACAGTATTAGAATCAGCCATGAGGACTTGCTGGTGCTACAAGTAGAAGATAGGTAGAAAGCTGATGGGTAGAAAATACATTTAGTTTTTAAATTGAGGTATACAGTGTCTATATTCTTTTCCCAATTTCTCTTGATGAATTATGCACTTCTGTCTGCATGTATGACACGATTTACACCTGCACGGCGGTGTTCTTCAATGGCTCACATATCTATAGTGGAAGTGTGAGTCTCAAAATTGTATTTTTCCCTATAGGATATAATAATGGCACTTGACCACCATAGTTAAGTGGTCCTTAGAGAACAACATTGAATTTCAAATGTTAACCCAATGGGATTGCTTTGTTTTTAAGTACATTAAGTCAGAGCTTGTCTCCTCTGTTTCTGTCGTCTTTCCCTTGTCCCATTTTCCCAGCTTGTATCTGCAACTCCTGCAGTGACCTGTCCTGCCTTCACCAGTCTTCACCAGATACTTAGGCATGAATCAGGTGGAAGGTCTGCAGTTCTTTGGTCTCCATTTCTTTATCTATAAAGAAGGTTATTGCTGTGTTCAGTGCCACTTTCATTTTTGAAGCCCCATGTTTATGGCTCTTTCTTCTTTGATCCTATATCCATTATAGATTTACTATGGGGGGAAAAACCTCTGTGAAAATATCTCGAGGATTGCAATGCTGTGCAGAAGTGTCAAGTGGAATCTTCAGTGTCTTGTATCGTTCTCTGTAGCTGCTCCCATGGCTAATAGAGGATCACATTTTCCTACATGGTTAATTCTACACTGTGCTTAATAGTACATGTAACTTAAAAAGTACTCATGGATTCATTTGTTCTTAAGCCAGGAATGTCCAGCTCTGTACCAGAAACAGGTGCCCGAGGGTCACCAAGTAGAATTTACTTCAAAGCGTTCCATGAGGCAAAAGGGCAGGCAGATTGCTCAGTCTTCCAGTTAACCAAGCAGTGGATAGTATGTCTTAGCCATCATTATTTTAAAACAGCAACCATCATGGTTTATTAAACTGACCCATGAGCACAGTCTGCCCTGTGACTGAGCTGGGTCAGTTTTTACGCCTTTAATGTGTGGTTACAATCCAGATAGAGTGCTGCTGAAGAAATTAATATGCGAAAGCTAATTGCAAAAAAAAAAAAGAAAGTTTAATTTTTAAGATTTTTACAAATCTCTTGTCTCTGCCTGGAGCACAATCTTGCTCTGTGTAACAATAACCTCATGGAAAGCCGTGGAGATTGGGAGTGCTGGTGCAGCGCTAATGACTTTAAGCAAATATGCTGCTCTAATTTCCTCCATCTGCTTGGAATAAAACAATATAAAGATGAAATTTAGCAAAGTTGTAGAGAAATTTGTTTCTTCAGAAAGTTGGAGATATTTGAAAATGGGTGCAGGTGTGCGGGGAAAATAGTTCTTAAAAAAAAAAAAAAAAAAAAAAAAAAGTCAGGTCACTCCAAAACCGAGAGTCTTATTGGATCTCCATGGAAAGAAACAGTAAGGTTTGTTCTGTAAAGTCTTGCCCGAGAGAAGAGTATCAGATCTCTTAACATGTCAGCATCTAGTTTTTATTGTGACAGTCCCTGAGGATCCAGTTACAACCTTCCCCAGGTGTTTGCTGAACACTTCTAACCAAGCCCAGGGGCCATACTTTCTTCCATATGCTTCAAGAGCGGAGTAGTTGTCTTCTTCATGGAGGACTTCTCTCCTTCAGTCCACATACTGGAGCATGTGCAGATGGATAGCCATCATTCCATCCACACATCAGAGCATGAGCAGAGGTGTAGACACAAGTCATCTGAGCTTCCTGCCCACTCTGCCAGGCACTATTGCTAGAGCTATTTTAAAAAACAGTAGCCATATTCCTTAAAATATAGAAAGCATTATGATTTTTTTTCAGGGAATGAATGAATATATGTATGTCAATAGCCACATAAACAAAACAGAATCTTTTGATCCTCCTAGAAGGAAGCGGATTATTAAAGATATTCCTCAGAAAAGAGCATGGGATGCCCTCATATCTCAGTACAATCTTTCCTTATGTTTCCAGAAAATTCAAGACTATGTAGAGAAAATGAATAAGCCTGAAGAGATTCTATAACTGTAGAATGTCCTCATATCAAAACCACTCTATAGAGTGGTTTTATTTAGACCACTCTACATAGATTTTTTTTATGGCAGTTGCCTATGGATATTCAAGTATAACATACACTCCAGTAGTTTAGGGTTGTCAAATTATGAAAAAAAAATTTTTGAAAGAATTTTTTTTTTTTTTTTCCAAAATGACAAATAAGTTTAGCCTTAGAAATGCATCTGCACCATGAACCACAGGACAAGTTGGTTCTGTGGACATATGGCCCACAGTGGATAGCATAAAACAATAGACATTTTTTCTGAATCAGCTATGGACCTATACTTCCTAAATAAAGATGCCACAGATATGATCTTTCTAAAAGTCCTTGAGGATGACCCTCCCTAGCAGTTTTCTGACAACTTGTGGTTGCCAGGTGTGCTGGCTTGCCTTGGAATACAGGTCAGGAACACTAGGCTCTATGCCTGCTTCCAGAGGCACAGGGCATTGTTTTTGTCTGTCAGTATTTGCTCTTCTTGTGAGGACACTAGTCATTGTGTAAGGGATCACTCTGGTTCAATATGGTCTGTTGTTATTAATTATGGTTAGTTATTAGTTAATTGTGTAGCCCACCGATCCCGATCCGGCATTACTACATGGCGCTGGTTTCCTGTTGCACCACTTGCAAACAAGTCTACTGCGCATGCGTCAGCAGATTCTGGTGTGAACCCCACCCGAGTGGGTATATGCAAATGAGGTATTGGTGCCTTAGCCAATCCCTGCACGGCAACCCCTCCCTGGGCGGGGAATATGCAAATAGGTCTATGCTAATTAGGTCTGGGCAGAATGACCAGAGTATGCAAATAAGGTCATGGGGTGGCCAATCAGAGAGTACATGCAAATTAGGTCCGACAGGGCAACCAATCAGGGAAAGCCATGCCCCTCTCCCCTCTATATAAGCATCACTCTCTGGCTGCTCTGGGTCCTGGCTTCACGATGGGGTGCTCCTGCAATAAAGCATGTTGAGAAGATCGTAGCGTCCTTCTTCCTGGTCAAGCGAGCGTAGATCTTCGCGTCTTTCTTCCTGGTCAAGCAGACGCAAGCGTGAACGCAGATCATCGCGTATCTTCCTGGTCGAGCGGTCGCGACATAATTGTATCAGCAATGATTTGAAAATAAGGTCACTTTAATATCTATTGGAGGATGGGCAGGAGGTTGAAAGGTATTCTACTCAACCCAAAATATATGCCACTAAAATTTTTCATAAAATTTCATAAAATTCATTGGAAATATCTAAAAGGAGTCTACAAAAGTTGTTCACAAGGAACGTAAGGATGAAATTAAAATTATGGGATTATTAAGAATTTAAATTAGTAGCCTATCTTGAAAAGAAGAAAAATATGCCATTAGACATAAGATTACAAAGTGAAATATAAGACCCATTTGTACTGCACTGTGAAAGATACAGAAGCGTGTTTTATGTCAGCACTATTATTTAGCACTGGGTTGTGGCTTCTGCCTGTACCATTATATAAAAAAATTAGGCAATAAAAACATTAGAAAAAGTAGAATAGTCATCTTTATTACATGCGATAATATGACTATAATCTTTTAAAATGCAAGACTGATGCACACTATTGTTAAAAACAAACTAGATGGCCATGGGTAAATATACTTTTAAAAATGAAAATCAAAGCTTTTCCTTTTCAATAATCAGTTATACAGAAATGGATAAGATCCATTGTAATAAATTTAACAAGAAAAATAAAAGGCTGTTACACAAAAAGAGAAAATTGCATTATGACAAATATTAGCTGTCAAAACAGTCCTAACATATTCCCTGCTATTTCCTAATGTAAAATGTCAATCCTTCCTGAAATAGTATATATATGTTAATGTGACTCATCAGAATGGCAATGAGTTTTTGTTTTTACTTTAATACACATTAAACCTTAATATGAAGTTACTGTTAATAAAAGTGCTGCATTCTTGGCCACGTGCAGCCGAACAGAAAGGAGAGTTAGAACCAGATCCAAATGTATAATAATGATGTAAATAGTGAATAAAAGCTCTTTCCAGTCACTAGAGGACTGTATGTTTATGTAATAAATGATGCTTAAAAATGACTTTTTTGCCAGTTAGACTTAAATGTTACATCCTCATTTCTTACCACAAAAATTCAGATGGGTTAAAAATAGGCACACATAAAGATGAAAGACGGTCACTGTCAATGCTCAGGAGAAAAAACCGTAACGACAGAGACATGAGCGCCTGTTCACCTTTAGTACCCACAGAAATATGATTTCAGATCACAGCGAAACACTGTTTCCTGCTCATAGAGCCAAAAAAGCTAAACCATTGATAGGGACATCCATGCTTAGTAAAGATCTGGGCAAGTGCGACTTTTTATGTATTGATAAATCCAGAAGTACCTGTCAGTCAAAATTAGTGCAATGTCTGTTCTCTGACTCTACATTTCTGCTTTTTGGAACCATATACATGATGAAATGTATATTCAAAGATGGTTTCTATACTGTTTATAGTTGTAAAGAATAAACAAATCAAAACAATAACTTTATCAAAATGTCAGTTTGAGAATAGAGAGAATTATTGAATGTTACACTACAGTGCTGTAGAATGTGAAGTGGGAAAATTACTTACTAAATACAAGTTTGTGCTTCCTAACATGTCCATGGTTTGATAAGGTGTGGTCATTGATTGCTTGGGACAGCAGGAATTCACTGAGATAAAGAAAAGAACAATTCTATGTACGACATAACCTGCATCAATCTATAATGGAATGAAGCCAGAGAATGGCGTGGGAGGGCAAATGACGTCTACTTTTTGTTTTGATTTTGAAAAACTACATGTTTATATTATATATACCAATGTGAGTGTTTTAACTTGTAATGCTGAGCATGTATTATTTTTAAAATTAAAATAATTGTTCTTTATAGTATTTAATTGTTTTCAAGGTGAGTTTAATCTTAAATCTACATAGTGTGATATGTTAAAATAATTCTTCTGCTTCAGACAAAATGAGCCACAATTAAAAATATTTTATAAATTACTGTTAAGTACATTGACAGGAGAGCGATAAAACACCAGTATAAAATTCAACCTTGTTAGTTATGAAAGCAATAATGAGTTTTTGCTCAGACTGGCAAGGGTTCAAAAAATCGCCACTTCCCATCATTATACAGAGCTGAGGGAGATCTTCATGTCTTATCTGGTAAACTTTCTGGGGTAGTTTGTCAAGACTCAGTAAAAAGCTCTAATAATGTTCCATTCCCTGCAATCTAGGCTTGACACTGCTAGAACGTAACACTAAGGAATTAACTGTAAAAGTTTCTGCATAAATGTTCATTTAAACTTTACTCAGTCAGATAGGATAACTATCAACCTCAATGTTCACAAACAGCTGGTTATTATATTCTCATGTTAGACTGTGGACACACAGACACATCCATCATGCTAGGTACCCACCGTGTGGTTGATCAGTAGGCAAGGAAGACTCTAGTAATTACCATTTAGTATGACACAATTCTGTGATTATTTTTCCTATTTAGATGTATGGAAATACGGCAGCCAGGACACATGCTCTGTCAGCAGTAGGTCATGCTGGATGGTATAATGAATTACTGTTTTGTATCCTGCGTAGTTTGTAAACTTCTTGCAATGTGTTTCATGGACATTTATCACAGATACATACATGCACACAAAAACTTACCCCAAACAACATTCAAAAACAAAAAAACAAAGCAAAACAAAACAGAAACCAACCAAACAACCAAACAAACAAGCCGACATTAACAACATTAAATCTCTTTTTTAAAAATCTAATTTTTTTTTTAAAGGCACAGAGGCCAAATTGGAAATGTTTTAAGACTCAAGAAGGTTAGGAGGAATAATACAACAGTCAGGAAGAATTTCTGGACTGAGAGAAGAAAGTGTTATTACTATCTCCTAACAGGATGTGTTAGTAGTTCATAACTGTCCCCAGAGGCCTGTTGAGAAGTTTGTTTTGTGTCTATTGTTACTTAAATACCTGACCTTTCCGAATTAGCTCTGCTTGTACAGGCGGCTTCACAAAGGGCTCTCCACTGGTGTACTTGCTGCTTTTCTGAGGAAGTAAATCACTCCGTGGATCTTGTTCCCAAACACTTATCTCAGAAGCAGCACCGCTTTCTGATAGAAGGCAAATGTCAGGACTGAAGGCATGAGGCAGAGGCCCGATGGCTAGTCCTAAAATGCTTCTTTTATGTTCTAGAAGCCAATCTGCATTCTTCTGAGCAGCGTAGGATGTCAGTACAAAAGCCATATCTCTGATGGAAAGACGGGGTGGGGCTCATCCCCCATTTCTTTATTCAGAGTTCGTATTGAGAATGGCAAGCGCTGCTTGAAAGGTCATCCCATTTCAAGTAGCAGATGGATAGGAAGAAAGACTCTGGCTTTTACAAATAACTTAATTGAATTCTCCTTGCCATTTCTGCAGGCAATTCAGGATATTTTTTTAAGGCATTGATCCATAATTATCTTTCAGAGCAGTTAGCATTGTTAGACAGATGTGTGAATCTTCATGTATATAAGGGAACAATATCACACCCTTTCTGTCTACTTGATTGTTTTTCCTGTGCAGACAAATGCATGTTATAAAATATAAATCGTTACTCTAACAAAAAGAAGCAAATTAATTGTTTTTCTTGGAACTCAGTTTGACTTGCAGCTCATCTTGGGCATGGTTCTGTTTTAAAGGTCAGCTTCTTTGCCTTCCTATAAGCAAATTACTATTTGTGTCTGTGTAGGATATTTATGTGATTGTCTATAGGCACAAGGATCATGAGGGAGAAGGGCTTCCAAGGCATGAAACTGGATTTATGCTATATAATAGAATATATGACAAGAATGGGTAATACTTTAAAGAAAGTATTATCTCCGTGGCTTATTTGCAAGTTTTCATCTGTTTGCTGGTTTTTAAGTATTTGTAATCTTTTGTGATATGGACCAGAAAATATTTAGAATGCCTTTGATCCAAGCACTTGTGAAGCAGAGATAGGCAGATGTCTGGAAGTTTGAGTCCAGCATGCTCTGCATAGGGAGTTCTTGAATAGCCATGGAAACACAATAAGACTGTCTCAAGAAAATAAAAAAAAGTCAAAATGCCTAATGTGAATTTCCAAGAAACAATGAATACAACCTTTTGTTTTTTTGTAACAAAAACTCTCATTAGTCATCTCAGACAACAATATACTACAAATGTATCTATTGAGAGGCTTGGATACACTTGTGGTTTGGATAAGCACTAAGACTGAATCCTTAAGTGAAATCTCTTGTGGGTTCACTCATGTTAATGGCGCCGCAGTATTTGTGGCTTGGTATCTCCCCTCAGAATGTTTGTTCTTCCCAAGCCTCATAGATTTTTCAGAACTTGGGCTCAATGCAGTGATAGTCTCTGTGAGTTTCTATGGGATTGGTAACAGCAGAATAAATCATATCTCTAGCCTAAGGTCATAGTGTTCAGAGGTAAATGGATAAAGAACCTTTTGATTTATTATTCATGTAGATAACAATACTCAGAGTGTCTAAGGAAGTTTCCTTTTTATGTCATAAATATAATCTAGTGACATTTTTAAAATGTCTTTCAGAGCCCTGCCCTCTGATCCATGGCCACTGCCTTTCATGTTCGTACTGGTCTATATGTTCCCTCCCTCCTCTCTCCTCACCTGCTAAACACTCAGTGTTTTCAGATTCCAGATGGCTTTGAAAAGCCACAGTCACAGGATCAAAAACAACAAGTGATTTACAACCAGATTTCTGCATGGTTTAGTAAATAGACAATTTTACATGACAAGCACTTGAACCCAGGGGTATATGTTTTTTCATTTGTCTGAGATGAATAGTCATCATATTTTTATAGATTGGAAATATTGAGATTTTGTTTCCTACCTTGAACAAAGTGTATCTTTAAATTCGAATATACTGAAATTCACTTCTCCAGGTATGGAGATCTTTCTATATAGGTCTTACAAAATAATCTGTTTAACTCAGCTATAGGATGCGAATATAATATAGTCAATGTCTTACAAAACTGAACTGATATTTTTTATGTGGGACATATTAGCATAAAGTTATATACATCTCTGTTCTGCTTCCTCCTATGGCCCTCCCTGTAAAGCAGCAGGACTCACTGTGCAGTAATGGTGCATGTCTTTTATTCCAGCAGAGGTAAGCGGATCTATGAGTGTGAGGCCAGCCTGGTCTATAAAGCTACTTCCGGGACAACCAGTGCTACATGGGAAACCCTGTCTTGAAAACAAAAACAAACACAACAACAGAAAATCAAAACAAAAAGAGAGAGAGAGAGAGAGAGAGAGAGAGAGAAGGAAGGAAGGAAGAGAGAGAGAAAGAGGGAGAGAAAGAAAGAGAGAAAGAAAGAGAGAGAAGGAGTGATAGAGGGAAGGGACTCTTGAATTAAAAAAATGTAATAAGTCAAATAGCTAATATTTAAATTTAATGGGGAGTAGACTTGGGTCATATGCTCTTTATATTTGTAACTTCCTATAAACACCCAGAGAATCTCTCCAGGGCCCCTAAGTTTCCACAATGATAGTGTTAGATCCATTTGTGTAAAGCTAAATTATCTATCAAAAACATTTTGTCCTGAACTCTAGACAAATATTACTTCTTTTAATACTCAAAACAACTGTCATGGTGGTACCTGCTGTTGTTCTCATTTAACAGATGAGAAAATTGAGGCACAGAGGGTTTGAATGCATGTCCAAATTATCAGTCAACCTGTCAGTGACGTAGCCCAGACAACATAGTTCCAGAATGCGTGTTCCCAAATGCCTTACTATATCTCTCTAGCAGTGGCTGTTGTTCTGAACTCTTACTACAATTAAGCAGTGTGCTAGAACTTTACATAAGTCACAGTTCCTCACATCCTCAAGGCAGCATGCCGAGTGATCCTGTGACCCTCAGCGGATACAGAAAATGAGACCTACAGAATTACAGTTTGTGAGGAACAAGACTAACACTTGGGCCCTTGCTGCTTTCCATGCACTTAACGATATTTTATATGTTCCCATAAAAGTGTAACATTTTACACTTCGAAGGAATCATGACTTTTATTTTCTGTCATGTCATGTTCTTACTGGCTGACAATGCCAAAAAAAAAAAATGTATGTATTCTGGACAGCCAGATGGTAGCTCTGCCAGGGAGGACCACACCCAGAGACAGCTGAAAACTGAGCATGACAGTGGCCCTCACCCATGTCCCTGGCTTGCTTTCTGGTATCCAAACCATTCCTCATAAAATTGTCTCAGGTTTCTGTTAGCTCTACTAAGCCACATCCTAAAGTAATGTCCTTCTTGTCCTCTGCACGTGGCCTTCATCTTGATGAGGACTAAAGAGTCCTTGTCTAGTTAGGTGACTGGATGGTGGAAATGCTGTACTGTGTAGCCAACTAATGGAAGACAATGAAAGAGACTGTCCAGTCTTCAGCCCTGGCCCAATGTAGCAATGATGTCTGAACAATAGTTGTGTGCAATGTGAAAGCAGCACATGTTTTTAATAGTGAGAACCTTGAATGAACCTTCCACCTAGATGGTGGAAGATCTAGTGTCTGAAGATACAGGAGTCTGTGTTATTTATTAGACCATATTGTGTATTCATGCTTGGTGAAATTGTGCAGGACAGGATCCCATGAAGAGGCCAGGATGATGGGGGCCTTCTATGGCATCTGGAATGTGTTCTTTAGAGGAATATAGTCTATTCCTTAACTTAATATCTCTTTTATCAGTTTGCTTCTAATATTTACTCATGACTTTAGCTTCTTGAGTTAAATCTTGTGTAAACACAGTAGTTTTTAGAGACAAGTGAATTGAGAAGAATACCTAATTAGTCATGTCAGATGTATGGAAATTTCATTTCTCCTGTGTTTTAGAGAGACATGTTTTATTGTATGTATATATTATGTGTCTCTGCTGATGTACATGTGTGTAGCTATATGTGCATATGTGTGCATATACATGTAGAGGCTAGAGGGCAACTCGGGCTATTGTTCCTTAGCTGTGTATCTTGTTTTCTGACACAAGGTGTCCCATTGTCTTGGGATTTGCCAAGTTAGCTAGTCTGGCTGGCCAATAAACCCCAGGGATCCATCAGTCACTCCCCCACCCCAGCACTAGGTTTATAAGTGAGTGCTACCAGGCTCAGCTATTTTATGTGGATCCTAGGGGATAAAACGTAGATCTTCATGCTTGCAAGGCAAGCATTTTCCTCACTGAGCCATCAATCTAGCCCCAGAGAGAAATATTTAAAATGATCATCTTTTATTCCTTCTTGAAGGCAAATTACTACTACATTAAATTAAAATATTTCGTGCTTCTCTGCTCCTTCTCCTTCTTCTTCTCCTTCTTCTTCTTCTCCTCCTCTTCCTTCTAATAGTAGTAAGGAGGAAGAGAAGGAGAAGGAAGAAGAAGAGGAGGAGGAGGAGGAGGAGGAGGAGGAGGAGGAGGAGGAGGAGGA